>WBMY01000203.1:668445-716390 GCA_013397315.1 Donacobius atricapilla | reverse complement strand
AAAAAAAAAAAAAAAAGCTGAGAGTTGGGGAGTTTTTTCCCACTCTACCAATTAAACCAATGAATCCCACATTTTCAGCTTCAGTCCTTTACAATTTTCCTCAAGGAAAACCAAGCTCCACTCCAATTCCCCCAGAATTTCACAGGTGAGCATGGTATACCCTGCAAGACCAAGCCAGGACTTTTCCACTGAGAAAAATTACTGCAGCACTGTGCCCATCCTGGTCACAGTGAGATGAAGATGTCCTTGCTGCACTAACAGAAAAGGATTGCTGATGGCTGTCACACCCCCATAACTCTCCCCCTCCCTCTAATGTAAAAAGTGTGTGAAGACTTCAAAAGATTTTGTAGGGGGCTACAGAGCACATGGAGGGTGTTAAAAGAGCTGTAGATTGACAGGAGAAGCAAAGAACAGCCCAGACTCTGGCCCTCACCCAGGGAGCAGACAGCAGTGCTGGACGTGCCACGCCCGGAGCTCTTTCCTGGGCCACGCTCCCTCTGAGCTGACACACCTGGCAGGGACGTGTGACAGCTCCCACCGCCTCCCTCTGCCCCTGTCACCTCTCAGCAGCAGCAGGGACAGTGAGAGCAGCCCCCACACAACTGCCCACAGGGGAGAGCAGGGCCAGGGCCAGCCAGGATGGGCACGCCTGCCCTTTCTGGGGGACACAAGAGAGGGTCTTGCCTTTCTTTCTCTTTAGGCTTGTAGGAAGACTGTGTCTACCTCAACAGGGTGGTCTAACAGACAACATCACTGATTAGGAATGACTCCCCCAATAATATTTTACAATTCCAAAGCTACATAAATACATGCAGTAGCCCTACTTATCTGGCTACTCAGGTCCACCCTAGTAAACGACTAGATGGGAATTGGATTGAATTCTTCCACTAAGCTTTGGTGAAATTTCAAGACTCTAGTAATCCCATTGGCCCAAATAACCTGTTTAAATTCACAGTAGAAGAGTCAGCTTGGCTATTAGCTCACAGTATCCGGCGCCATCTACACAGTCAGACACACATCAAAGAAATATTTTTCCCTTGTTGATTTATTAGCAACAGATCTAGTTGCATCTAAAAAAAAAAAAAACCAACCAAAAAAAACCTCCCCCCAAAAAACAAAACAAACAAACAAACCCCAAAAAAACCCCAAACCCAAACAAGCCACACCCCAAAATACACAAAAAGCAGGCTCTTGCCCCACCAAAAAAATCACCTGTTCAAATTCCACCACAATATCTCAAGCAGCATCTTTCCATAAGAATTTACAGAAAAAACAATCCTGTTACCCTTACATCCCTTGGGCACAATCTGTTATGTGAGAAGGACCATTAATATCAGCAGGGATACAAAGTGTGCAGGATTTGCTCCATGCTCAGTAATAGAGCCTTCTCAAGGAGATGAAATCAGACTCAGGGTAATGTACCAGGAGTGACTGGAAGCCACAGTGGCACTGTGTGGACAGTCTGTACCACACTACTATTCAAGGACTATAAAGCAGGTAGTAGATCTGTTGTAAGATTTTTCCGGCGATGATATTAATGAGCAGTGACTGTCTGGTGCCAGTGTTACTTCAAATTGCTATTTTAATACAGCTCACATCAACAGTCGCACTGAGAAACATAATCAAAATGGCAGTACATTCAAGTACAAGATAGGAATACTGTCCTCATTTGAAAATAAAAAATAACGCAAAGAGATAGAACATTGTAAAAGAAGGAAAAATGCTAAAGGAAGAAGGAACCTCTATCATCTGGAGTTAAGTCACCACTATGCACAGCTACAGTCTCACAATCCAAATGTGGACTTCATGGACAATAGCACGGATACAGAGATTAATTTTTTTTTTTTTTTTTCTATAGCACTGAGACCAGTGTGTGCCACAGCATAGCAAAAGCACTGCCAAAAGTGAGTTCCTACTGTATATTTTTGGAGAGTATGGGCTTGATTTTGAGCACAGTATTTATTCTGTTTCCCCCTCCTTCCCAATCAGGTTCTCATTATGTCGTCTAAAACCTTGATTCAGCCAAGCACTTCTGTATGTGCTTTGTTGGAACATGTAATTACTTCCCATTAAAGTCAATGGCACTAAGTAGCATGGTTAAGTGCTTTTCTGAATCAGAGCCTAAATGACATCAGCTGTGCCAGTAAGTTACAGGTGTAAAAAAAGCAAAAACAAACAAAAAACCCCAACCAAACAAAACAACAAAAAGAAAAAACCAAAATCAAAACAAAAAAAAAAAAACCCTCCAGACCCATTTTTAAAAATTTGACTTTTTTTAGCAAACTTTTATAATAGGCACATATGTAATTTTTTTTGTGGATTTTACTTAATTGACTGATGACATACTACTTCCTACCTTTTATCTCTCTCAAATGTTGGCAGGCTTGTCCTTGCTGATTCTCTAGAAAATGGGGTAACTTCTAGAGAAGAGAAAATTAGAGTACTGAGGTGACAAACTACTCTGGCTCGTCAAAAGTGAAAAAAGAAATAGAAGGAGAGCACATAGAGTTATTTGTCCTTGAAATCTCTTAATGTGACGGATCTAGACAAAGATGCATTAGTCTTTGAAAAAAGACACCAAAGACACACGCACAAAAGCAAAACCCACAATAGCCCACAAAAAGCTTCCTGAGCCAGCTTATTCAGGAAAAGATTGTGCAGCGTTTGCATCTCTCCTTCACTAGTAACAGGTTTAAAGATAGCTACATGCAGCCTGGACAGCAATAAGGAGCACTTAACTGCCCCATCTCAGCCACAAACAATTCAGATCTGTCCCAAAGTCCTCACATGCAACCCTTAAAACCGTTCACCCAAATAACTTTCCCAGGGACAGGCTCACAATGTCATGGTATCTGAAGGAAAGGTACCTTAGATACACAATTAAGGATGCTTTTATTCAGAGTTCTGGTTAAAATCTTGTTTTGTGACTCTCGGCATGAGGTCTGCCTGCATTTGCAGCAGCAGTTCTGAAGCATAGCAAAAACACAGTGACAAGTTAATTGGGTAGAACTCAGATAAACATGTGTGTTTATCTGGGAAAAAAAGTACTCCTAACAGCACCTCAAAGACTTCGAGAAGTTGTGGGGAAAATACATCAAAGACACAAATTCATACAGATTCATTGTTTGTAACCATCAAAACCAGTTGTACTTTGTTCTGTTTGAGTCCTGATGCTGTGAACATGGCTTTGGTGTCTGAATACCTAGATGTCATGTTCAGAAGTCTAGCATGGAAAATCTTATCTATGAGGAAGCAACGTCATGAGCTCCACATGACATGAAACTGATGGATGCACCCACATCACAGAGGTGACACAGGGGACACACTGAAACACAAAGGAGTGGATCAATGGGAACAAAATGGCATGTTTCAAAGTGGACAAATAGCTCTTGGCAAATAGCCAGGAGTGGCATAACAGTAGGAATGCCTATAAGAAATCAACTGTCAACCCAAAATTTCAGTCACAAGCTGCGTAGGCACAAGAGAGTCATAACAGACACCGAGAGAATTAGTGCCTTGAAAATACCCAACCAAACGCAAAAGTAATATTACAACAGTATTACTCTACTTTAATTACTGTTTCCAGACCAAAATATGTTAAGTGGTTTCTCTAAAAAAGCCTCCAGTTGAAGAATTTAACATATAATCTATTATTTATTCTATTTATTTCTTTAGATTTTAAAATGTGCCTCTCCAAAGGTCTAAGGAAAATATACAGATCGTTTAACATGACACAAAAAACTCTAGCTAAACCAGTGGTCAAAAAAAAAAAAAACCTTCCCAGAACCCTGACCCTAACCCTTCTCAAAAAAGAATCCCACCTTTTGAACCCGGTAACTGTCATGCAGTCTTTTTCTGAAGAAAAGGCTTGGGAAAATAGTTGGGGTCTTCCACTACCAACCAGGAGGTTAGCAATTGGCCCATGTCTAACATCTAAGACCATGACATACAGTGACAAAAATTATTCCTGACACTCAACTTTCCCTTCTCATCTTCTCTTTGGTATTTCTGCTGTATCTGCAAGTTTATTTTAACAAATGATTTTTATAAGCTGCTTATCTTCACTCCTTGGTATTCTTAGAGATCTCCAAAATATGTCCCTGGAGATAAGACAACCACTATCCTTTTTCCATTTGTAGTCTTCCCCTTTATTTTCTCTTTTATCCCCAGAGATGGTCACCCAACATGATGAACTAAGCAGAAGTACTTGATATCAATGTTTCTCAAAACCATAATTAAAATTGCTCTATTTCTTTCAGCTTGTAGTGAGCCATTTTGTAGATGCATAGAGACAGAGTAAGAGTCAGACAGAAATAGAGTCAACAGAAGAACTGGGAACATAATGCAGATCACATTTCCCTTTGCCTTGGTTGAGGAATTGAACTAAACAATAGGGACAGTCTAGTTCAGCCTATTTTCAGGTACAGTATCTTCAAGTGCTATTTTCATACCAGAGGTAAAACCAGGTCTATAAATCTCAAGAACTTTTTTTGTCCTTCAGTCAGTGGAAGAGACAGGAACACTTAAGTCATAACACAGTAAAATGAAGGGGGAGGGTCAGGGGTTTTTTCTGTGCTGAGCAGCAGAAACATTGCAGTCGCACTCAGATGAGCTATCATGGTTTTTTGGATGACAAGTTGCAGGTAATTAGAAAAAGAACCCTTTAATTGAATGTTATAACCCAATCCCATTATTAATTTATAATTCATAATCTGTACCTTATTGAACAGAGCAGCCATGCTATAAATTTAAAACACATTGCATGATAGACCACTCTTTCCAAAACTTCATTTGTAATGGGATCTCCAGTTCTTAGCTGCAGTAATTTATAATAATCACCAGTATATATTGCACACAATTTATGCTATTATTGTGTGCAAAACAGGAGTCAGAAGTGTCATACTTTAGGCCAGAATCAGTAACACTTTTCACAGAAAATTATTTATTCTTTACTCAGCCATAACAGGATTAGAAAGATAGAAAAGGCAGCAGTCTGGTCTGTGTATTGATGGAAGCCTTAACTTACTGCAGGTAGCAGTTCAAGGTCTGTACATTGCCGTGAGAGAAGACTAATTCAAGACTTCCCTATTCTCATCTCTGAAGTTAGATCTTTTTCCACCCTATTGCTACAGATTCACTGAAGCAAATTACCAGCTGAATACTCTCACTTTTACATGCTTATTATGCCCTTTAGTGATGATGCTTTTGATTTCACAGGAAGTCGATTTTTTTCCTGAAAGCACAATTCTACCACATAAGAATGAATGCGAATGTCTCCCACTTGGTCTTATAATGAGTGCAATTAATTTTATTTTGATTTATGCATATAAATAATAGACCTGCAAGTGGGAAGAGTAGTCCTGAAATCAACTAAGAGATGAACCAACAAATGCTGGAGCATCAAGGAACTGACGGTCAAATATTCTGAAGAAGTTAATTGTTTGGGGTTGCAGACTATGTAGAGCAAGAGTCGTAATTATGTTTTCTTTTACCAACTGCAAATCAAGCTTAGACATTCCAAGCTATTTTCCAATATTATTCAGATCACAGTGATAGTGACTGTTTGTGTGTTGGTATAGGAAAGCCCAAGGATCATTGGAAAATATTCTTCAGCACTCTGAATTTGTTGCATTGATTAAAAAAGCATACAGATGTGTCAACCCAGTGTCAGATGAAAAGCTTTGGCAATCTGACCCAGGGAGTCCTTAGAGCTGAGCACATTTCCCCATAAACAGGGACAGAAATACGTAATTTTCATGTTCAAACTTACTGGTACTCAACTTTCAAGGACAAAACAAACAAGATCACACAAGTACCTGAGATATGGCACAACAAGAGACATTCCCATGGTAATGTGACCCCTCAAAACAGAGCTGCCACAGCTCAGCTTGGAAACCACCTCACTGATCTGGAGAGATTCTAGCAGATGACTTGGTGCAAATCAATGGTTACAATACACAGGAACGATGGATATCTTTCCATCCTGCATGGAGCTGGAGTAGGGCTGTATTTCTCTGTTCCAAATCCTTTCTAAACATATCTGAAGACACATATATCATATCTGCAAATCCAGTTAATGCATGCTCATTTTTTACTGTTTATTCCAAATTCTTTAACACTTCAAAATGTGTACCCAGCATTGTTAAAGACACCAAAAAATTCTGCTACCAACTTTTGCAGAAGTCTACAGATCTCTTGTGATTTACAAAGCACAATTTACTTTTCCTCTTTCTTCTGAGGTCTTCCATTGACTAGCTTTGAGCCCGAAATATATAAATTACATGGATTTTCCTAAGGTTCAGTTTCCATTGCAACGAATCCTAGAGATCTTGGTTCCAAGGCAGAAGTTTCCTGTTATCCTTCTTCTGCCATAGAGACTGGCTGCACCCTGCATTGATAAGTGCTTATATCTGATTCAAGAAATAATCAAAATCCTTGGGAACTATTAAATTTTACATGTGTTTTGCAGTAAACCGTCAACTAAAAACCGGAAGATGACTTTGGAATAGGGTGTTTTCTGCCTCTGAAATAATTTAAGCAAGAGAGTAGAAGGTCAATATGTTTGTTCACTTTATCTCTCTCTCTTCCTCGCTGCACTTTGTTTTTCCACACACAAAAATCCTCCATTTTTATCGCCCAGAGTTCAGGTCAAATTAAAGGAGGCTTTCTGTTTCCCCAGCACATTCTCTGACCATTGGGCTATGACAAAGGTAGAAGCAAATTCTCTTCCACTCTCCCATGCTTATTGCTTAGATCACCAGTAGGCACAGGTATAAACAGGGAATTTGTTTGCTTCTGGAACTTAGAAGTATCTGTTTCATCCCTATTTACAAAAGGGCTTAGATGCTCTCCCTCTCCTTTCTAAGTCAGTATGCATGTACATGCAAGCTCTAGTGTCAGTGGAAGGCTGTTTGGGGTTCAGTTACAGAGCACTCCGTAATTTAGGAGCTTAAACCTTGCCCAATCCTCAAGTTACACAGTCCTGAATGTCTCCGAATCTTGTCCTGAGCTCTTGAATTGCAGGTTTAGCAGATGCAACAGCAGCAGCTTATGCTAACTGTGAGGCACCATGGTCTCAACCTTCAAGTCATAGACAAATAGTGGTAGAAACCTAAACTAAAATGAGGTAATCTCCAGTTCATAGGGATTATACAAAGCAGCTGTTGCATTATTCTCTGGAGTTTTCTGTAGCCCCCTGGAGAATAGGTGCAGCTTGTAACAGTGCATTAAGATCTTGCTATTAAAAGGACAGTGTAAATATGAGGAGTATTTTTTCAATATGAGCCAGAGTCCTGTACTTCACAGATGGAGGTGTTGTTACATTTAATAGTTTAGACAGAGATCTTCGTTAAGGGGGTTAATGCATTTAATATGGATATCCCAGAGGGTTCTCTTCTACTCAATTAACCACATTTTAAGCTTTATAGATAAGGAATACATTTTCAAAATGCCTAGAAATTAAGGTATTCAAATGTTATACTTGAGGTTATTGGCACTTCTTCATCTGAAAAGTATTTTAGAAAGATCCAGCAATGAATTTCCTGAATCCATGAAAACTTCGGTGCATACCTTATGAACTGCTGCATAGAGCATATTTCTCTGCAAACTCAAGGTGGGTTCCCATGGCTGCTGTATGCAACATTCAGATCCATCAGATTAGCTGCCTTTAAGCTTTCCAGTTAAGCCTTTTAAACTTAATTAAGCATCCAAACAAGCTTGACTTGACTTTTGGCACCATAAGTATGCACAAGCCTTTATGCTGTGCTCAGTTTGGCCACATAGTTTTGCATGGACTAGGGTTGTTCATCCCAATTTGGGGTCTTTAACAACGGACAGAAGCTGCTGCTGCCTCTACTTCCACTCTGTATCCTGGGTGAGAAATTGCAAGGGGCTCTTTCTAGAAATGTAGATAAATTTCAGACTTGTAGGATGGTCCTTCACACTGACCCTGAGCAAGGTAACCCTCTACTGGAGAGCAGTGCAGGATTCCCAGGATGCCCAGATCTTTATACTGGCTAGCACCAAGTACTCCCTGTCTCCCATGCTGAAGATTTTCAGGCTTCATTTCTAGGTATGCACTATAATCTCTCACAGACAGAAGGTTATCTGAAATCCCCTGTCCTTGCTAACTACTGAGCTGGATGCAAGGCAGCTGTTGTGGTCTGTGCTTGAGATAATGTAACCTGGCAGCAGCAATATGGCAATAGCTCAGGCACAGGGCAGTGCTCTCTCCTAAACCAAGCTTAGGAGGGGAGTTCTGCCTGGGCTAGACTCTACTGTCATATTTTGCTTCTCCCTGCATACTTTGTGAAGTTTGCTGCACCATGTAACTTAGGTGTTTAAATCCTTCCTTACATCTCTTCCTACAAGCCTAAAAAAGGTTTTTCCACAATTGTGTCCTAACACTTTGTTATAGAAATGCTCGCACTGGTGGCTTTCAAAAGTATTTAAGTAAGTTACTAGGTTCATATTCAGTGTCTAATTTGGCACAGATTACTTTTTCCATCTGAGTAAAAAGTACAAGCACAGAGAGGAAGATCATACATTAAATAAATTAATTCCAACTAAGGAATGCTGCTAGGAGAGGCAAAAAAGCCTCACATGCCAGTAACATTTACAGTATTACCATCTCTATACATGATGAAAGATGTTCCAGACATCCCAAATTATAGAAATATAAAGCCTGATAATATTTTTCTTGAAAAGCACACGGGACTCTTTAGTGCAAACTTTTCTGCTCCTTTCTCTCAAAATTTACAGCTCCTGAAATCTTTCCAGCACCTTGTCAATGGCTAGGTGCAGCTTCAAATACCTATTACACAGTGGGTGGTTTTGGGGGAAAGTATTCAGTTTATCATTACAGCACATGAACACAAAATAAGTAAATATCTATTTCTCCTCACTGCAGATGGAAATGAGACTACAGAGCTAGTAAGAGCAGCTAGAGTGCTGCTGCAAAACAGCTTCCTGAGGATTCTTGACTGTCAAAAAAAGATAGCAATTGCATCTAAAATAGGGAATGCTTCCCATGAAGACACAGTACTTTATAAGAATAAATTTTCAAGGTGCAGGACAGTGTGTATCTACATTTGTTAGAATAAAAAAAATTATTAAACAGATCAACTGCAGCAGAAACATCAAAATAGGTTCATTTCTCACTCTCTCATTATAGCTAGTAATTATTTATTAGCTAATAATTTGCATAATGTTTTATCTCTCCAATTATCAAAGGACAGTAAAATTAAAGTGATGCACAAAGCCTTTACAAACTGTCTTCATCAAAGAGCTCTGTCCCTCAAGATTTACCATCCCCAGAGGAAGACCATAAGCTTCATGACCACGATTAAGCTATCTCAGACAAAGTCCATCTAGCTCAGAATTTAATTGCTCCTACTGGCTAGGAGCAGATGCTCAAGGAGTGTAAAAACAATCAATTAGTGCTCCAGTACAAGGAGTGCAAGGATCACATCTAAACCATAATTTTAGCAGCCACTAATGCATGTATCCTTTATGAATTTGTCCAAATTCTTCTTCAACCCCCTAACGCTCTTGGCTATCGCAGCTTCCTGAAAAAGGATATTCCAATTTGATTTTATGTTGTGTGACAAGAACTTAAATTAGTTTTAAAGTTGTTGCTGGATACTTTTATTCTGTTTCTGTAAAAAAAACCAAACAGGTGAATGTTTCCTTACTCACCCCCAATGCCCCATCTTCTCTAGGACATTTACAATTTCATACACTACTTTCCTCCTCTGACCACCTCTTTTAAAAGGTGAAATACTTATTTAGCCTTTCCTTACACAGGCTTCATTACACATATTTTATCAACATTGTCTGTGTTTTTTTAAATCCAGCTCTGTTTAGCCTTTTCAGATAAGGAGATCAGAATTGTTTATAGTTATCAAGATGTGGGAGCACCATACATTTATTCTGTTGTATAATGGTCCTTCTATATTTTGCTATCAATCCCTTTTCTATTAATTTTTAGCATTCAATTTTTTTTGTTGTTTTTTTTTTTCTCCTGAAAAATATGAACATTTGTGAACAATGGCCTAATTTTTATTGAGAAGTAGCTACATTAACACCAAAATATTTCCTGCAATGTGTTAGAGTCCCTTATTTATATACATTCATAAATGTTATTTTACAATTGTCTTACTTTGCATTTAACAAAATTGATCTCTTGTCCCAGCTTATCATCAATTATGAGAGTTTTCTGCAATACTTTGGTTAGACTCTCCTATTAGACTTCTGCTTATTCTTTTCATATTATAAATGAACTGCATTAGAACACTGAACATGCAACACAATTTTCAATGGAATCTCATATCTAATCTCTCTTTTGGAAAAAAAACCCTAATCATTTATTCCCACCCTCTATTTTCTAACTTTTAACGGGGAATAAATCCACAAAAGGATCTTCCCTCTTATCCCACGACTCTAACTGCATGAAAAGCCTGTGTCTGTTGAATCTGCATGTACCATTTTGAGCAGATGATCCACGAGACAACTCATTAGGACACTAATAGGAGCTGATTTCACACAAAAATCCCATAATAAATTGCAAGGAATTATATAGATTTTGTTCTGAAACTCAAATTCTTCATTAATATTGTGCTAGCAGGAACACTAAGGAAGGTTTATTGGAGGCATCCAGAGCTGCACAGATAACTGGAGTCAGGGAAAAGGCAACAGTGTTTTGCTGTTAATCATTGTCATTAACACTCTCATTATAGGCTCATTAAGCATGGGCTGGGAGTCTAACTCTCATGGGCAGTATCTGAAAAAGTCTCGGCGTGTTTCTGCTGTGAATGGAACAGGACATAGCTCAGCTCTGTGCCTGGTAGCTCAACCACCACTGTCAATGACTGCTGCAAGTGTAAATGGAGCTTCACTGTCCTCCACACTCAATTAAATTAGGTGTGCACTCTTCAACACACTTATTTTTCTTCAGCTCTCCAATAACTTATGAGTCCTCAAACCAGATTTTTTCACTGCAGAAGAATGAAAACAAGCATAAGCATGCACCTAAGTACTGACGGCATAAGGTGCTGCATAACATTTTTAGTGTGCTTCCCAATATCTCCATGCATTTTTTGCCCCATATCAAGACTTCTCAGCACTCAATTTCTCTATTCACATGGTCTAAACACTTATTTAGATAATAAAGCTCAGAGAATACACATCATTCAAAATACAAAGGAAGGCAAAAATGCAACCACTATGAAACAAGAGCTATGTTGTGAACAAGACCCTCTACAAAACAAAAGCAACAAATAAACAGCACAAAATGTTGAACTCCAGCTGAACAGTGACCGAATTTTTTTTCAACATTTGTTGAATAATAGCAGTAGCTATTAATCTGCTGTGTAAAATGGGGGAGGGGAATTAAGATGAACTCAGAGAGGCAGTATGGAAATACAACTTTCTAAATGTTATTAATTTTATTACAAAGAAATCAATCAATACAAGAAGATAACAGAATGGTTGATCTAGCACTCACAAATACGTTTCGCTTGTAGCCTTATGTGTGAGTGTTTTAATGCTGTGGTCTGAGTCTTGTTGCTAACCAAATGTTAGGAAAAGAAAATTACTAAGGATAGCAAGTTATTAAAATTAAAAAATGTTCAAATGCCTGTTTGTACCCCTCAAAAAATAAAATGAAATTATTTCTTGGCCTGCTTTTCCTGCACCATAGGCTAATCTGAATATGTTCAAAACTCACTGTAGATCAGTCAGTAAGCTACTTTATTCATATTTCTGGGCCTAAAATACAGATATCTTCTTTAACGGACACCATCTAAAATCAGAACAAAATCCCATCCAAACGCTCAAACTTTTCTTTAATCCTAGCAAATAAATAGCATTTTCAGGGGCTTGTTCTGTCCTTGGCATGCTGAACAGAGTTGTAGCTATATTTACCACATTAGTATATAAAACTATTCTGTCATCACTCTCCTTTTATGCTTTTAAATAAAGCTTACATAAAGTACTGCCACTTTTATAATTTTGGCAGATCAATAAAGTCAAGGAAACAGCCACATCTTTCTGGTAGCAATTACTAAGATTATATTAGTGGTATTTAGTGCATTTAGGCTATTAGAACAGCAATACTTACATTTTATATAGGTGGGGCTGGTAATACCAGCTATTAGTAAGATTGCTTAACAGTTCCTATTTTAAGATGCTGTCTTCAATGTTTTAGTTGCTCATAACTATGGAAGCTTTTCTGTAGACTGAACTGGAATTTTCCACCCCAAGTACTCTGCAGAAATATCATAATGATTTCCCTGCCTCAAAAAAGCAAGGTAAACTCTTCTGTCCATGTTAAAAAATTAACTCACCATCGCCCTACTTGATGTACTTGTCTAAGAAATGTTCTGGTGTCTCCAAGATTTTGAAGAGTGACTTGAAATTTCCTAAGAAAAGGCTTGATAAATTCAGCTCTTGTTCAGTAGAGATTTCTTCAGTTTTGGTGGAAGCTGTTCATGGAAGGTGTCTCCTGCAACACTTCAGGCCAGATGTAGGAATTTAAGAGCACATGCCCTGTGTCTCCATGGATCTTAGTGAACCATTGCTATAATCAGATACAGAAAAGACAAGAGAAAGGGGAAAGAAGATACGACTTCAGAGAAATGGGATTAGAATCCATTAAAAAAGAAAATTGAGATTGATGTACAGCACACAGACTGGGGCTAGCCCTGGGAAAAGAAGAGGAAAAGACCAAGAATGCAAAAATCAGGAGGAAGGAGAAGAGATATATCAGATAAGACACTCATATGCAAAGGAACTGAAAGTTACTGGGGCAAAAAAAATGGTACCAGAGAAAGGACCAGAGTTCTGGGGGCTGCAGGAGTTTCCTCAGGCAAATCTAAGTTTAACAGAGGAATCAGCTCTGATTTGGAGCTAGTATTTAAAATGTACTGAATAACACAGCCATCAGAGCATGGTTTGAGTTCACAAAGAATGTCGACACAGGGTGTAGGATGTGGGAGGAAACAAAATACCATTTAGCAGCTGCCTTCATAGGCACCATCCCGCCTGTGGCCTGGCTGCCATCAGACACTCATACAATTAGAGGCCAGATCAAAACAACACAGGATGCTTCCAGAGATCAGTTTTGCAATCTTATGATTGTTCTTTAATTAAAACTTATGTGAGTGCGTATGTATGTATGCTGTTTAATGCACCCACTTAAGAATAAATTTTTTATCTCTTATGAAGGGAGTAAAACAAAGCCCATAATATTCATCTTTCCGATGGAAAGGTATTTTCCTCTGTAACATCCTTGAAACCTCAATTGAAACATCAGAAACAAAAAAAAATATACCAAATCAATCTGGCAAAACTTTCCAACCATGTTGCTAATTCAAGAACCTTCCCAACCCATTATGTTAATGCCACTCACTTTTCAGAACAAAAAGGTGGAACACATTTGAGATTACTTTCCTATGCAACCTCTTTTGAGGTTTGTTCAAGAACACAGAGACAGGAAGAGATCAATTCATGTCCCAGGCTATACAGACCCTACTGTTACAGCAGCTGAGTAAATACCACTGATAAATAATGTCAATATTTGCTTTGACAATGAGTTAAAAGCACGTCCACTTTCAAAGCTGTTCCATTATTGGGATATGGCAATAGAAATGAGAAATTTTAAATTTGTACTTTATGGTTTTCTTTTCTCTTTCTTTTTCTATTTCTCTGATACAAAATGAAAACACACTTTTTTTCCATGGGAGTATTACTGTTATACATAGCCCATAATGCATTAAACTCTCAGACTGCTGTGTCAAAGTGAATGAGCAAGACTGACACATTTAAAAAAAATCAGAGGTTACTCTTAGAGGTTTTGTACAGATCATCCTTACTGCATCAATTCTGCAAGTCAGTATGCATAGACAGGGATTTATATTCTACTAGCTTCTGTATAATCAAAAGTGAATAAAAAGAAAACCCTTAGTTTTCACCATAATTTTGCTTCTCATTTCTTAGCTGAGATCACATTCCACATTTGGTGTTTTATCCTTGACTTTTTCCTTTAACTTTCTGTCCCAGGGGCAGGAGGGTAAGAGTAAGACCCAGCAAATGTGTTCTGGAGATTATGAGGTTTGACCGCCACAATTCCATTTAGGAAAAGTACACTTACATAAAATACAACTATCATGTGCATTAAGTAACAGAATACAACACCAAGTTTTAGTTGTCTTATGTTAAATATCAGCACTGCTATTAATTAATGTTGCAGAAAATTGCTATCTATTACATTTCTAACATTACATCATTTATCAATGAATAAAGGAAATACATGGAGTAAATTTCCAGGGGAATCCATAATCTATGGGGTTTTAGAATCAAACAGTGGATAGGTGTTGAAATTAGCAAGGAATTTATAGCTCATAGACGAATTAAAGATTAATAAGGGATATCAAACCTTATTTTTTGAAGGTAGAGACTGGTTCCTAATGTCAGAAGAAAAGCAAGAGCAACTTTGAGTCAAGTCCATGAGAGTGACTGACAAAAAATTACATTATAAAACCAGTGAAACTTTGTCAGAAGGAAATGATCAGATAACTGCCATTCCAGATCTGGAGAGGTAAAGTGCTATTTTTTTTTTTTTTTTCTTTCTCTAAAGGTCTTTAAAAAGATAAGACATATATATGAGAAGAATATCAGCTTATCTGGACCACAGATCTCCACTTTGAAAAATCCAATGTCTTTCAGAACTTAAATGAATATTCTTGAGTGCACCTTTGAAATTTTAAGGACAATGTGTTTGAGAACTTTATTTGGAAAGATACCTAACTCTTCATGACTTTCTCTAAAATCTTGAAGTGTTTGAATGCCATATAATAAACTTTTAAAAAAAAGAAAAAACAAACAAACAAAGTTAATCAACCAACCAAACTAGTAAAAGAAACATGCTCACCATGTATCGAAATCTTTGTTTTCACCTTCTTGCCTTCTAGAGTTAATGGAGAGAATAATGTATTTCTGTTCAAGATTTCAGAGACAACCACCTGCATTAGAAGGGCAGCTCAGAACACTGTATTACACAAGGACAGTGAATCCATACCATGCAGCACAAACCAGTCACGTGTAGAAGCAGTCATTTACCCTTGTGCTCCAAATTTCTGGAGGTACCAAATAATGGACCACATCTTCTATTTTCTGTTTGGAGAAAGCTTCTGCTAGAAAGAGGAGTCAATTAGATTGACAACCTACCAAAAAGACAATCCACCAAAATATCTTCACTCAGGAGGAGACTTGCAGAACTATTCATATATGACTATTTACTAAGCAAATCCAACCCTTATTTCTCCCATCGTGATTTTTCGCTGGGTTGCCTGGGTTAGGGGTTTTAGGTGGGTTATTTTTTTTCTTTCCTCCCTTTTGAGGCAAAAAGGAATAGAGTTGAGACAGGGTTGAATTTTGCAATCAATAGGCTCAGTTGTCTGCAGGCATCCTCTTTATTAGTAGTGTTTTGGGAGCATTAGCATTTGTCCATCAGAGGGGCACCCAGTCCCTTTCCAGGCAGCATTTCTATATTTTTGAGTTATGTAAGGGAGGGATGGGGACCTGAAAATCATTAATTTAGAGAGATTCCAGCACGCAGAGGACAATATGAGACAAGAGTTCTCATAATTTTTAATTAGGCACCAAAACTGCATTTATATCTTGTTTTAAAGGCCTATGTCCTTTCCAGACTATGAAGTCACTTAGGTTTTCATCATTAACAAATATGATTTCAAACCCTGAAATTATCGTAATGTATCTTTTAAACTTTATCTAGATTTTGAAATTCCTCCTTGACTTATGCCTTCTTCACTCTTCTCTAATTAGCAGTGCAGTCATGCTATTGATGAAAGGCAGGTGGTTTCTTCATGTGAAGACCATCTGCCAGCACATCACTGCTCCTACCCCAGATGGTAATTTCTTGGTAAAGCTAAGAGGTGCAATTATTCAATTGTTCTATAATCAGAAACACATTTCAATTAGCTACTGATTATTGCAGCAGTATTTCTGCTACTTACTTTTCCATTTGTCAAGATATTCTGTGTGGTCTTTGCAGTGTTGAGATTCAACAAGTTTACCGTGTTGTTTAAGCATTTAAAAAGACAAAGTGTTTAAATGCTTTATCAATTCAGAAGCCAAAAGTAATTTAATTTTGCCTAAACACTAACTAGTTCCAGTATAATGGCAAGCGCTTGACTGTCTGTAACTAATATTAGGGCCAGCATCCTCTGTTTGAAAGGATGTGTGTCCTGAGAAGAGATATATAATGAAGCTTAGCAAACGTTTTCACAAGTCACACATTTGGGAAAATGAAGCAGACCAAAGTAGATCTAGAAGTAGTAAGACAATTTCTAATTCAAATTTAATCAACTCAAGCATCATTGTGAGCCAGTCACAGCATTTAGCTGTTATATTTATGAGAGGGGGGAGAATAACCTTTGTGTTACTGCAATATTCCCCTCTATGTCCTCCCTTTGCAGTCAGCCTGAGCTACCATTTGGGCTTTTCTGTGAGGGTGGGAGAGACAGCCACATCCCTGCTCCTGGCTATGGCAAGAGGCCATGTGTGCACAAGAACTCTGTAACACATTTAAACTCTTATGAGGAATAGAGAGAAAAAAACCCCAAACTCTAGAAAGTTAGTACACTGTGACAAGTTCACAGGAGTTTTGTAATTGAGCAGAGGTGAACAGCAGCACTGTTTGCCCCCGCACAGCACCAGTAAGACAGAAAAGCAAAGAAATATTTGAGAGAGGTTTTAAAGTTCTGGTGAAGACAGATCATTCTTACCTCCTGGATTAGAACTGCCACAAAAACACAGATGCAGCTCTGAGGAATTTCTCCCTTTATGTAGGTTAGGGTATTTTGTGGAACTTCTTGTAACTTTTTCTTTTCCTTCTTTTAGAACTACCATAATTTTATTCTTAAAAAAACTGATATTATTGCTATTTTGAGGCTAAATATGGTTCCCGTCAGAATCATTTTTGTGGAGTAATGAAGAGAATGCAGCCTTAGGTGTCTAATTAGGTCTCTCAGCCCATAGAGTCTGTGCTCAGACATATCTGCAGTGCTATAATGGATTTTAGCAAGGGCCACTGGGTGTAGCTGAAGATAAAAGCAGGTCATATGAACAACACAAAAGGCCTAAGACTGCCTTGTGCAGATTTGCTGAGACATGAGAGTAGAGAGCCGAGCTCTCCATCAGTCCCCTCATCAGCTACCCAGCATATGCGGCCACATCGCATGACACAGTAGCATAGCTCATTTGCTCACACTGGAACTGAATTTTCCCTGGCAGCTATGGGAACTGTAACTACTTCATTTTTCAAGTGACAGCCTTTTACCTACTGAAAAAAAAAAACCCAACAATTTTATTATTATAATAATTATACACTATATTAACCTTGCTGTGTATTTTCATATAAAATATAGGTGGATTTATAGCTACACATTCATTTACTCAATCACAGAATAAAGAATAATAAGACTGTGGTATACTAAGACACAGTGCCCCAAAGGAGAGATTGGCAAACCTGAAGTTACCAACATAACCTTGATTCTTGTGCTCCGCTTTATGATACAGTGTCTAACTGAGTGAGTGCTGGTTTTACAACAGTTTTACAGTACAAAGCACTTTATTCAGGTCATCAGTGTTCACCATTTCTTTCAGTTCTACTGTGGGCTGAATGTTACTTATTGCATACTATCCAAATGCCAGTTGGGCTACAAAACTTGGGAGTTTCTCCTGGCTTTTCCTCAAAGAAGAGACTAGATCAGACAAAAATCGTATTTCTAGGCTTATTCTCAAAATCCAAGCAAAAAAGCCCCACAAAACCCAATACTATCACTTTGTGTAGTTAAATATTGTGTTACAAAGACAACCTTAAATTTTAAACCTGGGACTCATTCAGTTTTTCTATATGCAGGTGGTGGGTTATAGACAAATTTGAAAGAAAATAAAGTTAAAAGGTGAACAGTAGTTTTATCCCACGAGAGAATACACAAAACCTAAACAATCCTAAGTACAGGTATTAAAATCTACATCAAAGATATACATACAAATAATGCCTCTAGATTTACAGCTGTGACTTTGTGTTTTAAAACTATATATAGACAGCCATATAATTTACATTATGAAAGCCTCAGATTATTCCTCAGTAGAATCTCAAAGTCTTAAATCAATAAACATTATAGCCATTTTTAGGAGCTACTAAATACTTATTCCAATACTACTTCCAATACTTATTAAACCTCCCAGTGGGAGAGAATATTTGTGATGGCTCCTATCAGTCTGTGCACTATTTATACTCCTAATGGACACTGAAGACTGACAGAAATTTCAGTCAGCTGAAACTAGTTTTCTTTTAACTATTTGTTGATTTCCCTCAACCAAGTCAGTGATTTTTTTTTCAGCTACTAGTCCCAGATGGACAGCCTCTGGGTCTTGTGTCACTCTTTTGCTTGCTTCTTCTAAGTCATCCCTTACTGCTTGCATGGGCTGCCATTTACAATAGGATTTAGCCCCCTCTTCAACTCTTCAAGAGTTTGATTTCTGTCATGAGATAAGCTCTCTTACATCCTGATACATTATTTTTGGCAAGGGGCCACATAACACCAGTGCCTTGGGAGAAATCACCAGAGAAGCCTCAAGGGCAGATCACTGAATCCAAATTCCTTCTATAGTTGTTTAGGCTTCTCAAGGGAGGATATGTGATCTAACTGATCCATGAGTTCCTTTCCAGGTGCTCTCCCGGAGAGATATTTTTATCTGTACAAACATGGGCTTTCTGTAGAGATATTCATTTGCCAGATGCCCTTGATGCATTTTGGTATCCACATATACTCAAGTTTGTATCATGGGGACTTAAAATGCTCAGTCCTTTGACCTTGGTATTATAAAGATACAACTGACCCATGTGGACAGATTTGCTGATCTCTTATAAGAATGAAGCTTGACCTATACTTGTGATAACTTTAAACTAATATTTCCTGTATAGGTTTGCCTTTCAAATCCACCAGGCAATGTTAGACATTGTTTCATACTTTTGCAGGATGGAATTTCAGCGGCATATAGGAAGATGTTCAGCAGTGCTTTAGGAATTGGACTCCACAGTGCTGTTCAGTTACTGGTAATGAATAGCCTGAATCTACTGCAAAGTCTAAGTTCTCAAAAATTATCGTAGTATATTTACAGTAACATATTCTTTATGTTTGAAGGCTTCTGAGAGTAATAATAATAATAAATCTCCAGTGAATGGATAAGCACTCTTCAAGAAGCAGAGTCAAAGAGAACAGAGCTCTGCACAGCTCATGGGCTCCTTTTCCCCAAAACCAATAACTCCAGTTATGAGATAGCTGGGTCTGACTGCAAAGTAGAGATAACAGCACAAAAAACCTCAGAACTCCACTAAATCATGATGGCAGATGAAATAAAAACAAGACAATCGCTGGTATTCCCACCCATAAATGTAAACATAAGATAAAATATATATTTAAAATTAATCTTGGTCATCTCCTAAAAATGCAGCCTAGAAAATTGCAGGGACTATCTGTGTCCTACTGCAGTGTGTTGATGGGAAGGAAGGAGAAAGCAGTCTCCCTGCTCTGTGAATTTGGACTTTGAGATAAAATGCAGCTTCCATCCTGCTGAGCTCAGCTGCTGCTACAGCAGAAACTTGTTCTAGACAGAGTGTGCACTCATAATTTATTGTTTCTGTCTCCTAAATGCATTACTTGTTGCTCTTTCCATTTTTCCTTTTATAATCCTTTCAGATATTGACCTTCCCTCCAGTAACCATGATCTTGTGTGATCATTCTCACTTGTATAGACTGAGTATAAAACACTGTTCCATGAAATTGGCAGCATTTATCAGCCCTTATTGCTGGGTATCAGAGTAAAGAGAGGGACAAATGAAGATTTTTGGCATGTTTTTAAAGCAGGAACACAGCAAGATAAAAAACTGAAAAGACAGCAAAACTCCTGTTACCCCAGCATGCCATGAGTTTATGAGGAAAGCCAGAGCTTTTGGGCTGCCAGGTGGGAGAGGTGTCACATAGGACACTTTATTCTTGCCTCTACAATGCATCCCTGAAAGCCTGCACCATCAGGATAATTCCTATTGCCAAAATCCATAACAAGATCAGTAAAACAGATTTGCAGCCTCTCTTTTCCTCCACCAAAGCCAGAGACCTACAATCTAAGGCTGAGATTAGGCCAGGTTTAGACAGGTGTCTAACAGTTCACATTCCAGGGAAAACTGCCACCATCAAAAAGTCAAAGCAGAAATAAGGGTCTTATTTTAAGTAAGTTCAACTGCTGTTTTTCCATGCAGTGTTATTTTTTAATTCTTCCTTCCTTTAATAGATACATGGTGGCTTGTAGCAGGTATCTGAGTCTTAACATGTTTTTGAAGTGTGTTTACTGCAAGGAAGCTGAATAACCAGGAAAAGCTGTACCTTGCCCACCTACACCAGTTCTGTATCTGTCCCAGAATACTTATACCTTTTATCCCCCACCCCCAACAATCACTGCCAAGTGCATATCTCTGAAAAGCCATCCTTGTTCTATATTTGTCTCTATTGAAGTGTCATTGTCCTCTGTTGATTTTTACTAAGTCTGTAAATAGCTAGCAATTGTGTTCTTCATTACTTATAGTTTCATCCATTTATAGTATCATCCATCTGTGATTTCTGTTTTTCCCTTACTTTCTTTCCTATTTTTTTACTTCCCTAAGCCAATTTTCTTCTTATTCTAAAACAACGATCTGAAGTAAAAATAGCAGCAACAAATTTGCACTCAGTGTTTGAAGTATTCCTTATGCACTCTCTACAGTTGCAGAAACTGCAAAAAACTTGGAAAAACTTTCTACACATCATATAGAGTATTTATTATTAAGTGATTACAGTAAAAGACGCATAAACTGTTTTTCTTTTGCTCAAGCCACAAAGTCATCACGATGTGAGACAGAAATCAAAACAGTTTCACTCAAGCATAGATTTAATCCTTGACTCTTATCTCATGCAGGTCTGTCAGGCAGTACTCTGTGGTATTCATCAGATTTTTTCACCTGTAAAATATCCCCAGTAAGACAGGATTTTGAAATTTTCCCTGTTTTTAAAATGAAAGATGTAGTTTAGATGTATTTACATCTAAAAAGATACAAAAACCTAAACTTACTCCTATAGAGTTTTTATGGACAGATGAGAGGATCACAAATTTATCAGTGGTGTTGCAAAGTTTGTGTCTTGACTTACTTTATACAGAGCTCCCCAATTAAATCAAGAAGCTTAAAATCAATAAAAGAAACCAAGAAATCAGGTTCTTCACAGTAAGAGCTCTAATAATTACTGCATCTATAGAAAAAGAAACTATTGAGCAGTGACTAACAACAAACATCTGTCTAACACTCCCTGATGTGCTGTCCTGGCCTTTCAGCTGTGTTTTGCCTGGCTCCAGTGACCGTTGGATCTAAGCAAATCTTCCCATGGCTCCAGGTGGCTTCCTCTCCTCCACACCTGGGACTTTGGCTTCATCTTTCGCATGTACTGCCTGCAAAGAGAGCCCTCAGCCCCGGGCTGCCCTTGACCATATAGCAGGTGCTCTCCAGCACCACTTCAGCCTTTCCTTAGAGCAGAACAACAAAATTGCAACCATAAAAAGAAAAATAAAAATTCCATCTCTCCAAAAGGAGAGATATGGCTTCGTTGTTTTGAAAATGAAACATTTATTTTCTCTTTATTTCAAGAGATTTCTTCACTTTCTTTTACAGAAACCTTGAGTATATTAGAATGCCTTGAAAGAAAAAAACAATACAGTTTTGCTACTTGTAGAAATATTAAAGCATTTTAATCCAACCAAGGTACAAAATCATATACAAATCCTCTATGATCTGCAGCTTAAATAAGGAACAGGAAAGAAAAATGGGAAAAGAAATTTTAACTTCTCAAGAAATTCAATAGAAACTTCATTAAGAAATCAGTTGCCAAAAACTGAATTTGTACATTAAAGACGTCTGAGGAAAAGATCTATAGATACCAGGAGGTCTAGCTATGCAGTAAGGCTGGCCCATTTACTGATTACTTACACAAAAAACCAGAAACCTTTGCCCATGCTTTCTTTGGAGGTTGCCTTGCCTCTGCCCAAGACACACACAGAAATACTTTGACACTGGGGTTACAGATAATAAGGCCCATGTCCTCCTTCAAACCTCCTGTTTAAACCAGGCTGGCTCTGCAGATCAGCTTTTCTCCACCCTGCAAGGACTAACACCAGAGCAGAGGCACAGCACTGAGCACAGCCTTGACCTGTTTTCCAGGGCAGCTAAAATCGTTTCAAAATCATGGGAAGAAGAGGGGGAACAGCACAGCTCATGTAGGCATTACAACAAGAGGTTTCATGTACAGGAATGGAAAATGCTAAAAATTATTTATATGATCTTACTAATAAGATGCAGGTTTGGAGGCTGAATGAAATTTTCTTCAGTGGAATAAACTCCTTATGATTATAGAAAGTAGAGAACAAATAAATAACCCAGTGTCACTGAGTGAGCAAATAAAAATGGAAAACAAAACACACAAAAGTCATGCCTCAGAAATTACTTTGTTCTCACTATGTATCAAACAGGTTAACCTGGTTAATCTCTCCCACATATTTTATAAAAGCCATTAGTTTTTTCCAGCTTTCACAAGTGCTATGGAATAACTTTCTGGAAAACAAATAAATCAGTCCAATCAGTACCAAATAAGTCCCTCAGTTCTCCATGTTCAAAAACGAGGAGAGGAGGATGACCTGAATTTAGGAAAAGCTGACAGTGGATGCAGACGTGGGCAGGCCAGGCAGTGTGGGCTTCCCAGAGCTTGGAGTGTTGTGAGTAACCCTGGCCCTCCCAAGCCAGGTCTGTGCTTCACCCCACTGCTGGTAGCTCTCCCTGTGCTGGGATAAGTCGGGGAACATGGCTCAGAGATTGCTCTGCAGGACCTGCTCCCAGTTTGGGAGCAGCAGTCTTATCTATTATTCAGATAATGGTCAGCCTGCTAAAGCACAGAGCAAGCAGAAGAGGATTGGTCCGTTAGCACTTTGTATTGGTTTTTCACTGTTGAGCTGTAACAAAAAGTTATTTTTGGAAACCAGAATTTTACTCCTTACATTTATTTGAAATGAATTTTCACTGCTGTGCTGTAACAAAAAGTTATTTTTGGAAGCAAGAACTTTAGTGCTTACCTTTACGTGTTGGTTTAAAGGAATGTGCAGCACAGTTTTATTTTGCTTGTATTGACCCCAAACTGTCTTCTATTTAAAAAGAATGATATCTGAATAGATATTTATATAATAGTTATATAAAAACAAAATGGCAGTAAGCAGATAAATTATAAATGAATTTAAATCATTAATATTCACTCAACTAAATGGATCGGTATCCTGCGAACATCGTTATTTTGTGTTCAGCATTTATATATGACAGGTTTTATTTTCTTGTGTACTTATGTCTGCAAACCCCAGCTGAGTCATGGAGTTTTTATTACCCTGGGGAATGAATAAACTTAGACAAAGATGGTCTCTCAGGAACATTTGAGTCTGAGAAAACACATCAAGTGCAGAGCAGAGGTGCCTAGTACACTCTCGTGCCTTTCCATCATACAAAGAGTGGCTAGATATTCAGCTAGAAAGTAGCATGAACCTTCAAAACGCACCCAATATGCCATGGGGTGCAGTTCTGCAAGACTCCTGCCCAACAAAAACTTGTAGCACCAGTCAACCAACAATTCTAACTGCAGTCTCTGCAGATCTGTCCCATGATCCTTGTTCAGGACCTGTTGCAGGGACCCAGCTGGATCTTTGGTCAGATCAAAGTGTGGAGGATGCTGTAATAGTTAAATGGAGATGGAATTTCTCATGGAATTCATGGGTACTAATGTAATTTATAATACATCAATAGTTATCCTGCAGGCATTTTGAGAAAGTGACTCAGATGACTTTATGTTCCTGAAATGACCTTTCTCATCTCAAATAAATACATATCCTTTTATATATTTAACCAGTACTTTTAATTATATTTGTTACATGTCATTCCATTCAAGGATTTACCTTTTGAATAAAATACTTTTTTTTTTTTTCTAAACCATGGTTTACACATTATTGTAGTTATGTTTAGTTCTAGTTGTCCTGGAATTCTATTAAATGCAACATGAAATTAACATTATCAAGAATCAACATCAAGGTGTTTTCTTGATCATTCAATCAATATTTAAAGGTTTCTTTGCTAATATTGTTAGCAATTCCCTATCCAGTAACCCGTAAATTGCAAAAGGATCATAAAGTCAGTATTAGCAGAGACATAAATGGTCTCAAAAAGGGCACTGTACAGAAAAACATCTACTTGCAACTCCAAATCTCTTGAGGCTTGTCCATTCAAACTCCGGAAGTCCAAACACTCAAAAGCTGATGCTCGTATCTATCTAACCAAGAGAATAATACTCTTCTCCTATGCTTTTACTTGCACAGGCATTTTGTGGCTATAAACCAGTTTTGCAAGTTTTCCACCTCTATGTTTTTAGCATTACTTTTTAAAAACAAAATGGAAAGTAAAATTAACCTTGGCTACATTATGTAGCAAATGTAGGCAGACCTCTAGCTTCAGCATGACTGCGTAACAGAAACTGTCCGCTGGTGTCCCTACAAAGACCTTTTTGCACAATCAGCTTAAATTAATAAAGACATACGATGCATTAAGCAACGCACATTACACTGAACAGTGGTTCAGGCTTGAAAGTGCCTAATGTTGAATAAAGTTCCCCACCAGCTGTTTTTGTGTTGTTTTGAGCTCTCATTTGAGCTATTATATAATCTGTTGAGATGAAAATTTGGCATATAGAGGTATAACAGTTTATTTTCTAGAGACAGAGCAGTATATAATTTTAGTTCATACTTACAGAATAAAGATGACCTTTAGATCAAATCAAAAAAACAAAGGAAGATATGGCAAATGACATCATAGACCATCACTTTCAGGAAGTATATCTTCATCATATCAGAGTCATAATTTATGATAGATCGAAATCAACGTTCTTCTGCCTGAGTTATCATAGTCTGAAGCCATTATGTAAACTGACTTACTGCAACACATAAAAAGCAGAGAAGAAAAAATGATACGTTGCACACCATTTTTTACTCCAAAAAATATCCAGTGAATGATACAAAGTGTGCACAATATTGAATCAGATAAAATAAATGAGTGTGAATGCACACACACATGATTTATTGGAACAGCAGTAAACATTTTGTCTATTATCTACTTGTGCACACAGATATGCAGTCTACTTTGAGGTGGAAAAAGGAAACACAAAAATTAGCAGACATGGCAAGTGGCCCAATAATTACAAGCTCACTGAGTTACTACAGAAATGGGCTGCAGTATCACCAGCTGGTTTTGAAAAGCTTTGCTGCTGCTTAGGAAAAAGGCTGAATGTCTCCTTCCTGGAGAAAATCTGGGGATAAGATAGCATTAGTAATCCCATTAATCTTCTGGAAAGACTTAAGTCCTACTCTCCTTTCCATGAACTAGATCAAGTGGTTTCCTCCTTGCTATGCAAGATTCTGTGGTTCCCTCTTCTTTCTCTGCAGTGGAAAGAGAAGGTCAGTATGTAACTTTGATGGCTGGACTTAAGGATCTTAAAGGACTTTTCCAACCTTGATGACTCCATGATTCCATGATCCAACTTTAGTGTTGCAAAATCCACTAGTGGCCCAACTTTATGAGGTCTGTCATGGTTTAACTCTGGCTGGTAATTTAGTCCCACACAGGAACTCACTCATTCCCACCACACCAGGATGAGGGAGACAATCAGAAGGGTAAAAGTGCAAAAGCTTGTGGGTTGAGGTAAAGGTAGTTCAGTAGGTAATGGAAAAGCTGTGCACACAAACGAGGCTGAACAAGGCATTCATGCCCCAGTTCCCATGGGCAGGCTGGTGTTCAGCCATCTCCAGGACAGCCAGGCCTCCACCACATGTAACAGTGACTAAGGAAGACAAACACTGTCACTCCAAACATCACCCTTCCCCCTTCTTTGCCCAGGTTTGTATGCTGAGCGTGACACCATATGGTGTGGGATATCCCTGTGGTCAGCTGGGGGCAGCTGTCCTGGCTGTGTCCCCTCCCAGCTCCTTGTGCACCCACATTCCCCTCACTGGTAGGGCCATGTGAGGTGCAGGAAAGGCCTTGACTGTGTGTGAGCACTGCTCAGTAATAACAAGAAAAGTCCAGAATTACCAACACTGTTTGCAGAAAAATACAAAGCATAGCCCCATGTTACATTCTGTGAAGAAAATTAACTCTAGCCCAGGAATATATAACCAGCACATAGTAGCAGATTTTCATATCAGAAGGTTTTGGCTACACACCTCACTTTCAACATAAAGTACTCAACTTCCACAGTGGTAAAACCACAAAATCTGAAAACAAAATCTTCAGTGGGCTTGAAAGACTTGAGCTTTTTATCGGGAAGACACAAAAGATTTCAGCCTTTGGCCATTGCAATGGAACTTCACCACCATATACTTTCATTCCTGGAATGTGGGAAACTCTCTAAGCTGTGCAGATGTAGGCCTAGAGTTAAAAAGATACAAGAATGAGGATATGGAACAATAAGTCTGTGTTTCTGTGCTGTGTAGAGTTGGGCCTTAGTAAGTAGAAAAATATGTTAAGCAAGATAATAGAAAAGTGGATTATGAAGCTCTGTGCTTTGTTTATAGAAGAGTATAAAGAGTTCCTGAGTAGCAAGAAATATGAAACAAGCACCTCTTGTTAGATATAAGGTATACATGTATTTTTAATGATTGGTTTATGTGGATTCCTGTAAGCTCTTAACAATTTGCTATTGGTTAGGAAACTTTTAAAAGGCCTTGTAACACAGAGAATTCTGGCTGCTGTTGGCAAGATGTGAGCTGTTGGGATCTTTCATGTCTCACCCCATACTGAGCCTGATGTTGCAATAAAGCTCAAGGAACATCTCCCAGCAGTTCTGTCCTGTTATTTGGAAATAAGATCCAACAATTCAGAATCTGGGTTCTCATTCAGAATGAAAACCAAATCTATTTTTGATCAGAGTTAAGTCCAAGAGCTAGGACCATTAGCAAGTAGAAGGGCCCATGAGGATGGAACTGCCATGATGAATTAACCTTACCAAGAGGCAACTGAAAAAACTTATTCTTAATGCTGCCTAATCTTGGCATATATGTGTTTTGCCTAGGATGAGTTTGGGTTCAGCCTCAGAGTCTGTTAGTGCACATGCACAACACAGGCTTTTGAGACAGGGAGATGCAGAGAAGTTGTCCATAATTTACAGTGGGGTTTAAATTAAGCACAAAGCAATTTTAATGGAACCCTGGTTATCCCTTTGGCAAAGTACCAGCAACAGGAAAGATGAATGTGCTCCCCATTCACTCTCCCCTAGGCACAGATTTTAAGGTGGAACAAAACCGGTGATTCAATTTCTCTTCCTCACAGGTAAGAAGTCCAAATTATCTATCTGCATGGTATATATGTTTGCGTATAAGTGGTACCAATTTTCAGTATAGCTATATGTTACCACTGGCAGAAAGCTTGCATCCAGAATAAATGGAGAAACACCATCCAAGCAGAGACTATCTGTAACCTCATATCCAGGGAGTTATAGTTTGTTTCAAATCTTTGAGTACTGATAGGGGTGGGAACACACAGAGTCAGGCAGAGTGAGATGACACTTTTTCAAAATAAAGAGGTCAGAAATTCTTGAACATCAATTTCTATTTACTCAACACCCTCTTTTCTATTTTTAAGCACCAGGCAGGCAGGCACTTTTACTGGTAACACATACACACAGGTTTCCTTGGCATCCCTCAAGTCCTTGCAGCACTATTATATGTGAATGCTGCAATTTTCCATCAATGGAGAAACTACTCTGTTCCTACTCTCTGAAATTTTACACCCTCAGAAGACACTTTTGTTGATTGACGGACATCTCCTTCTTCTTCCTTTTGCTGCACTGGGATTGGAAGCCTGTACCTCATAACAGTTAATATACCTGACTTTCCTTCTTACAAAATTAAGAAGCAGTCACATGGAAGAACAACTTTGTGCAAGGCAGGTCTGATTTTAAAATACAAAATCCCAGGAAAGAGGAATATGGAGAAGCACTTCAGCATCTTAGTTTAAATTCAGCCCTGTAAAAGCTCACATGAAATATTCATACTTTAATGTCCACAAAGTAGTTTAATCTGATCTGCAGAATCACAACACTGGCAGTATAATATGTCCCATGGCTGTACAAAATGCTGAAGTGAGCAGAATACGCC
Organism: Donacobius atricapilla; assembly: GCA_013397315.1. Classification (NCBI taxonomy): domain Eukaryota; kingdom Metazoa; phylum Chordata; class Aves; order Passeriformes; family Mimidae; genus Donacobius; species Donacobius atricapilla. Next base: position 688,046 of record WBMY01000203.1, on the reverse strand, counting down.
CATTTTCCTCTGCCAGAAAAATTCTGACCTGCAGGGTCTGGTAGAAAGTGCTCACTAAACACCCTGTATAGCTATTTAATATATGTGCCCTCTGGAAATGCTGAAGGCCTTTCTCCTTAGGTGTCTGTCTCTGATCCTAGCAATGGACACTGTTTCTTTGTTCAGTGACCTTATGAGTAGAAGTACTAAGAGCCGGATAAATTGCTAGCAGCATCACAGTCTTTGGTGAAGGGCAGTGATTCTCCAAATTTCATCCTAAGCATAGTTATGTGGAGAAATCTATCTACAGAACTTAGGGGTTCCTCAAAACACTTCATCTGTCATCACCCCATTGAAGCAACGCTATTTATTTGCTTTCTAAAGGAACTCTAATTGATTTATCTGTTACTTGGAATAACACCATGATAAATAAATTATCACTTAAACATGATAGATTACTAACATTTCCTTTTCTAATTATATGTATGACATATTACCACATCTTGCTTTGTTTAAAAGCTTGCATATGTTTTCCTTATCCCTATAATCTAATCTGAGGTGCAAAACCTGGACCTGTGCCAGTGAACCCCTTTGTTAATATACTGCTGCACTACCAGAGTCCATCTGGAGTTACTGCTCTGCTTGATGTCACACGGCAGATCCTACCTGCATGCAAGATGAAAGGACATTCAAGGCACGTATCAAGGGATGACAGTTTTCTTTGTGATGAACCACAGAGTCACAGCTTGTTAAGTAAGACTGTGACAGTGATAAAAGACAAAGCCATCATTTTATAGCAGAATATGGCCTATCGGTACATGACAAGCCATACTATCTCTGCTCACACATGCTGACATCTCATAATGCATTCTCCCAAGTGCAGGACAGAAATAGTCCCTGAAGACAGCACCACTAGAGAGTAATAGCATACTGCTTATCTGGGAGCAAATGAACGGAAAAAAACTGAAGTGTACAATGTGTCCCCACTAAAATCACAGATAAAGTGAGCTTTCAGCTGAAAGTATTTTCTAATTTCATTAGAAGTTCAATTGTTTCAAATCAAATAAGGACAGTTATATTATCTTCATTGTCAACTATTTAGACCCTTTCCATTATGATTTTTCTTTTTAATGTTGAAGGTAAGTTTACAAAAATCTGTTGGGAGATTTCTTTTTTGAGGGCTGTGCATCCATACAGTCTTGCACTGTACTTAACATTCTTCACACTTGACATGTTCCCAGCCTGCCCAAGTAGCACTAGTTGGTGCTCACAGGCTCCCAATCTGCCCTGTAAGGAGAAAACCCGTGGGAATGTAGGTTATGGTGAGAGGCTAACAGCCAGACACCTCCCAGAGCACGTGGCATAGAGGGACATCGAAGGGACACAGTCAGCAGAGGTGGCAGTAAGGAACTTGAGGTTAGTACCTTGCTGGAGGGTATGGGAAGACTTAGTGGCCTCCTGGGGAGACAAAATCCTGAAAGGAAAATCAAGAAGGCAAATATTTATCTTGAAAGAATAAGGAAATATGCGAAAGGGCTACAAATCAGCAGGGAAGTATAAGGAAAGAGAAAACACCTTTTGCCTCTAAGGATACTTCTCAGTTAAGTCAGCCTCTTCTCTTGGTTTTAGCCCAAGTAATAGCCCAAGTGTGTTACCCCCCACACAAAAGTTCTTGTGATATATTTACGTTGCTATTGGAAGCAATTGCAATCCACATGAATGGAAGAAATGAATCTATCTGCTCTAGTGATTCTTATGAAACCTCTGGCTCCCTACACCCTCACAAGGACACAGCAACTCTCCTGCAAGTGCAGCTCATGGGGAGGGGCAGGGAACAGCAGTGCAATGAAAAAATAAAGTGATGTTCACAGAGATAACCCTGTGTGACTGCAAAATTAGTGGTGATGTGATGATGTAAGTGCTGTATATCAGCAAGGAGCTGTCAATGTGGTTAACAGGGATGTTCAGACTGAGAATTAATCACATAGGCTAAACTGAGAAGTTCTCCTGGTGCTGTTGTACATTTGAGAGGCACTGGCTGAATTGGCCAGGGGTTGTAAGTCTTCAAAAAGTGCCAGTGAAAACCTATCTGCCATTCTCCTCTCAAGCTGCATAGTGCATAGATCTCCCCATCCTACTGTACATGCATCCATCCCCTCATGGAATCTGTGCATCTAGCACAGCCAAGAATCCTGTTCTCACTTGCCCTGTAACTCACCCATAAATACCTGCAAAATTCACTGATTAATCACTCGCAAAATTTTCTTCTGTGACACCTATAAAATATTAGTCACAAAGGTGAAGTAGCCTATGTCTTGAGTGGTGCCTGCCACACTGATCAGCATTCACTGTTTGCTTGTGCCCTTCCCATCTGTCTCTTATCTTCACACATAAATATTAAATTCTTTGGTATAGTTGTAATATAGTAAGCACAATCAATAGCAGCAATGTTAACTACTGTATTTAATAGTAAGACTCTTGATGACCATTTATATTGCTGTTACGGTTAGTTCAGCATTTCTGATTTGTGTCACAGCTTTTATTATATAGAATAGTTGGGTTTTGTTTTCAGTAGTGGTTGACAGAATTGAAGAGATACTTTTTAAATTTCCCCTCTTCTCGGATCTGGACTTTTAAATCTATATTGGCTCTCAGGTCTCAGTACCTTTATCTCCATTTCTATATTTAGAGTACCTTTCTCACTTATCCTCCTTCCATTCTCATTTTCATGTCTTCCTTTTATGGTGATTCTCAGACCTGAAACTGCACTCTCCCTCTGCTGATGTTGTTTTGCAGGAAGCCCTCTCTGATAGATGAAACAGAAAAATTATATTTAAAGACAAAATATTTCAGAATTAAACCCTGAAAACATTTCAGGCACTACATCTGATATTTGACTGTCACAGACTGATTAAGTACCAGGTTGGGAGAGATCTCAAGGATAAACTGGTCCAATTTTTCTCAGCAATAGCTTACTCAAGACAAGATGGCTCTGCACTCTGTTCAGCTGAATCTTAAAACTGTCCAGTGTTGGGAAAGGTGTACAGTGTTGGGGAAGAATCAATATTGGAGCAATATGGAACATGTATTCATGACCACAATGCAGTACATAGAGCTGTCTTGATAACAGATTAGAAAGATCCCATAATACAGTGCTTTTGCAGATGGAGGCCCGCCATCTGCTATAGCTCAGCTAATAAATCCTGTGTCTCAGCTTCATATGAGCTTGGACAGATAGTTTCCCTTTCCAGACCAACCACCACTCACAACTTGTTGTCTCCACTCCTTCACTGGTGCAGCAGAGACAGCCAGAATTAGTCTGAGGAAGGTCTCCATCCAGTAAAGTCTTTGGTATGCATTTACCTGGCTATAAAGGACATGCAATGTCTTATCTCTTCTAATTTTACTGTGGTCATGTTTTTGAAAGCTCTTAATCCTGAAGTGGTGTGATTATGTGAGAGTTCCAGTTTTCATTTGAAGAAAAACTCTTTAAAATTTAAAGAAGAATGTTCAAAAATCTGAATTCATAGAGAGAGGAAATCACTTTTTCTTGTTTTTATTTTTTTTCCTGATTTTTCAGCCATTCTAACGATTCTGGCATATTTTGCTCTAGATGATTTACAATTGGAATTAGGTCTACTAAAACACTTCATTGGCTTGAACGAGACTGCATTTTTAGTTTGTAAGCTCATGACAAAAATCACACTTTTTCACACATTCTGACATATGCATAAATTTTAAAAGTGTACCTACATTAAATTCTCAAGAAACGTTATAGCTTATTTGTTTTCTTCTAGCCAAGCCACCACATGATTTTGAAGCTGGAAAGGACAATTTGTTTTATGAAGACAACCACCATTTCACCTGAAAAAATACTTTATTTTTAGCAATTCATAAAGCAATAGCTAGCTTTTTGCTAGAGTTTTTAAGTTTTATGCACACTGTGCTTCCAACAGGGACTACAAGTGCCAAAATGCCACAAAAAAAGACCATTTCCTCAATACTTACAGCTTAGTGGAGGACAGAAAGTGCTGGAAATTGTGTAAGAAGTGAAACTATAGTGAGAATTACCACTCAGCTTTTAGATCAGAAGGCTGATAAAACACTGGGGGTTTCAGGAAGATTTTCAAACAGAATTGATGCCATAAATAATCAGAATGATTATTCAGATAATCAGATGATCAACTTGGTAAACTGATTGAATATTGTCTCACACGTGATCACGTTTAATATTCAGGTGGGCTTCATCTATATTTAGAAAGAGATAGCCCAAAGCCTAAACCTGCTCCTGGTGACCATTGTTGTTGGGTAAATTCCAAAATACAGAGAATCTGTATGTTGCTGACTGAACCCTGCCATTGTTCAGGTTAGCTCTTCATTGTTTATCTTATTAAGAAGCTCCTAGAATTACATAGGAGAGTGCCAACAATTTGAGATATTTTCCACGCAGAGCAGGAGCTCTAGGCTCTATCTGTAGCCCTTGAGGGGGCAGAGGCTGCCTGAATGGTCAGACTTCATTCTGCCTGGTGTAGCTTAGGACCTAGGGGTCTGCATTTACCACACAATCTAGGGCAAGTTGCAAAGAAGCAACCTATAATACCGGAAGATTTCCTTTAACTGAACCGTGGGGTGGAAGAAGAACATGTACTAGAAGCAGTGCAGGACTAGGGCTAAATGTCAAATGACTAAAATATCCCAATTTTCTGTTGTTTCTCAGTACAAGTTGTTTTAGGTTCACTGATGTCTTGAAGCAGGAGCAAAAATGAATGTCAGGAAGAGTTCATGACTCAGGAACAACCCTTGGAATATATTTGAGACACTTGGTCATTCCTTTACCTTGGTCCTGATCATATCTGAATATGCAAAAATGTACAAGAGGAGTTTTTCATGCAGCAACTCTGATCAGAGTTTTTGGATTTGCAATGCACAAGTTACTCATGTAAGGCATGCAATGCACAGTGGATATGAGATAACCTCCTCCTTGTCAAAGATAAGGTGTGAACTTACTGATGCTTTTCGGAAGTGGAGTAAATTACTTCACACTTTGCTAGCTAAGGGAATTTGCAAAAGGAGTTAGCGTGGAATGGTTTACAAGCTTGAATTCACACTTCAATTTTTTTTCTTTATGGTAACTTTTAATGTAGAGAAGCATTCAGTCATCTTAATTCTGAGAGTCTTAGTTCAAAAAGTGACCAGAGTTTAAAAAAAGAGGCAACGTGATATTCTTGTGTTTTCTTCTGCAATGCCACTCCTCCATTAGCTGAATTACATACTTTTCAGTTAGTTCTGATTTCAAGGGTGATGGTATGAGATACTTTTCTTGAAAAATAATATAGTCTTAACATGGACTGTTGACATATGTTAAAGACAGAAATTCTAGGAAATTATTATACTAATTGATATACTAATAGTGCTGAAGGTCTTATGTAATTTCTTATAGTTTAGGTCTTGCATCTTCCCTGGCCTCTTGCCTTGCTTAATAAGTCCAAAATCAAGGGAATCCTGCCTCTTGTAAAGCTGGAACTTCTGAATCCAGACCTCTTTGGCACATGAGGAAGAACCCAGCAAGAGAAGCACTTCCCACCAAATCCTGCTGTCATTCCAGATGACCAAGGGTTTTTAAAAGCAAGAATCTTGCTCAGGGCTTTATGACACTCTCCAAGAATGGCAACTGCACAAAATCATCTGCAAAGAAGCAGGCTTTTAGCCATATTTTTAATTGTCTTTTTAAAATTTAGACTTAATTTAAAATGTTCATGGAGGTGGAGTGCTAGTGAACTTGTCAACCTTTTTGAAATGTGCTGAATCACAGGAAAAGTGAAGATGCTTACTTAGAGATGTCCTGGGCTAGAAATCTTTAGTAATATTAAACTAAGTAAAACAAGATTCTTTCAGAGTGCCCACAGGATCAAAATCATCACTTTCCACAAGGTCCTAAAACAAAGTATTTTATCCAAAATTCTAGGCTTTTCAACCTAGTAATAGTAATTATATTACCTAGGAATTATATTACCTAGTAATATAAAAACTAATTTCTAGACCCCAAACTCTGGTTGAAGATAAAAGATCAGTCAGTTGGATAGAGTTCAGTGACTCCAAGCAGAAAATGAAAACTAAAAAATAGTAAAAAATAACACCTTGAATTTACTTCTTTCAATTTCAGTGCTCTATTGAACTGCTTTAGGTATGACTTCATTTAAATATCCCATACAGCACAATTTTAGGTTTAACTGAATACTGATCAACTGGTATTCTTCTCAAAAAACATTCTTTGCAAGTTCAGTGTTGTTACTTGATACCTGATTTTCCAAAATGCTGAGTACCTGCAACTCCCAGTGGCTTCATTTTCACAGTAACCACAGTTACCCAGGAAATCAGGTCAGAGCACACTTGTATTCACGTGGCAAGGCCCCAGTTTTCAGTGGAAAACTGTACATTTTGAAGACTAGGGCTTTTTTTTTTTTTTTTTTTTTTTTTTGCTACACCTTCTACTAAGAGGTGTCTGTTTTTCCACAGCAGATGCTGGAGCCCTGTCCTTTTAAGCTGCCAACATCCCAGATTCTGTTTCCAAGCTCATCTATTTAAAGAGTGAGGATTGTCATGCTGGAAAGAACCTTAAAAATAGGGGTGTGGTGCGAGGCCTAGACCCAGCTCCCTATTTATTCCATTCTGTATGCTAATAGCAAGGAAATATGAATTATGAACAGATGCCTGCTTCTGCCCTGCTCTGGATTCTGGCCAGACAGACTATCTGAAAAGGTGCAATACAAGCATCTGCTGCTTTCTAAAGGTACAGATATTTATTCACAGGAACAAGAGAACTGAGATGAAAAAGATCAAAGAATTAGGACTCTGAAAAGTACAATTTCTTAGAGCTGCCTACAAGGTGACACAGCTTTCCACCTCTCCATATGCAGAGGCACCTTCTACAAATCCACACCTGTGCTGCATAATCTGAGGCACTTGGACAAATCAGGTTAAGGCAGAGTTCCTTGTTTCAGTGACTCTGCTGAGCACAACTGGAGATTAGGAAAATAATTATTCACAGCAAAAAAGAGTGTATATGACGTTAATCAAGATTATAAAAAGCTAACTACTTCTGGGGCTAAAAAACTGTCCTATCCCAAATTCTCATTAATAGCATCCAATTACTGTCTGTGGTTATGTAACTGTTCATCTCACTATGTGGCCACTTACTGCTGGAGTCTGTTGCTGCTCAGCATAAATTGCACAAAGCACAGTGTGTAAAGGCACTAATGGCATTTACTTTGCATTTTTCAGTACAAGGATAAACAAAAATATACTCTGAAACAAAACTGCAAGTTGGGGGGAGAGGTCATTCAAAGCAAATTTTTAAATTTTTTTATGTTTTAAAATTAGTTCAGAAGTGGGGAGGTTGGGAATTTTGCTTGGTTAGTTTGGGGTTTTTTGTAGCAAATCATTATCATTATGGGGTATAAGAGAAAGTAAATGTTTCCTGTTTCAAATATGTAGTAAAAACTAGTACACTGCCACATAAAACAAACCATTAATATTAGAGGGTTTATTCCCCTGAATACTATACAAATACTTCAGATCTCAAAGTGCGCATCATTAGAATATGGGAACTTTTACTGAGCAGTCTGCGTGTAGGCACTGACCAAATAAAATGTCAATGAGCCCCTACTGATAAGAACAAGCAGAGATAAAGTGGATGGAAAGATCTGTGAGTCAGTAAACACTGCAAACATAGCAGGTCAGGCAATTATCACAAGAAGATAAAAACACTGATAAGTCCAGCAAATAAAATGTGATCCCCCTTATAAGCCACAAACATCAGAAAGAATGACAGGAGACTAAAGCTGGGGTTCACAGGACATTAACCTTTCTGAATGGAGGGCTGACTATTGCTGTGGCACTAAATCCAACAACCAATCTGTTCATACAGCAAATTACCTATTTCCTTTGTAGAAGGGAAAACAGAGTTTGAGCAGTAAAGCTATTGTGAGAACCAAGGAAACAAAATCAATGAACCAAAACATGAGGGAACTGTTGCAAACTGTAACAATGAAAAAAAGAGTTATGAAAGATAAAAGGTAAAGACTGAAGCAGCAGGAGGAAAAAAAAAAAAAAAAAAGGTTGTAAGGATTTCTGAGAGGATGGTTTTTCATTTTCTTCATGGCAAGACTTCATTGAGCCCTGCTGAAGCAGGATCAGGATTCTTAAGATGGGAACAAAAATGGCTGAAAAAAGGACAAAAAGCAGAACATGCAGTGAAAGGATTTAGTGTGAAAAAAATCCAATAAATACTAATTCTTCCCCTATTATAAGCATAATTTCTGCCAGAGTTGGAATGGAGATTTCAATTTGCTGCTATCTATTAAAAAATAATAATTTAGCAAGCAGTCACCACAGGTTTTTTTTGCCATAAAGAACAAAACCTTTAACAATTCATTCTCACAATAATAACATTTCTTAATCTTCAACATATTATCTGGGGCCTGAAAGTAGACAGCTGATCCTCAGCTCCTTTGGAAGTGCCTGCAAAATTCCCTTTCTAGAATGTAGTGCATAAGGTAATCCTAAGGAAGTAGACATTATACTGTAATTGCGGTATCTGCTGGTATTGAGTTTAACTTCTGAAATTTTCTACATAAGGAAAAAAATGTCTCCTGCTTTATATGAATGAGCATATATCATGAGTTACAATATGAGTTGACAGATATAATCATGGGTTGACAGTCAAACATTTCTGGAAATAACCCAGACGCCCTGTTTTTTTTCAAGATTTTTTTAACTAGCCCTGAAACTTTTCTGGGATAAAAGCAGTATTGAAAAAATCAGAATTCAGCCTCGTAAGTTAGCTAATATTCTGCTTGATTCAGCAGAACCCCAATACATGTCTAACATCAGATATTCAATACACTTCTTTCAAAACACATATTAGCTTAACAAGGATCTATGTTATAAGCCATGTTAATCATATGTTTGCAAACAACAGCTTTTATCAACATTTTTTTCTTGATAGAATTACAAAATCAGTAGGTGAAAGACAGTAGATGCAATATATTTAAATTTATAATGTATTTATAATTAAATTTTAAAATTAAACTTTAAATAATGACTTGCATGAAAAGATTTTGACAGATTAAAATCATAACTGAGGGGTATCAATATATGTAAATGCATCAGAATCATAGCTTCAAGAAAAACAGTTTCATGTAAACATATATGTAAAAAAAGGGAGAAATCTTTGAAGACAGACATTTTTGACAGAACAGGATAACAACTCAAACATAAATATTTAGTGTAATATACGGAAAAATTAAACCAGTGCACATTGCTCAATTTCTCAAGCAAAGGTAAAACGCAATACTAGATAGATGTACAAAACCAGAAATGTCCCAGAAAAAGATCTGTACCATGAATAAAGGCTCAAAAAGAAATAACCAATGTGTAACTGAAAAGTTCAGGGAAAGAAATGCAGAGAAGAACCTGCAAAGAAAAGAACAAGATTGTTTCTCATATGAATTTCCCCCCAGCCTTACAGATGGCTTCTTAAAATCTGAGACATTTCCAGAGGAAAAGTAAAATAAGTATGGGTAAGGAGATAGACTAACGTGTGAGTGCAGAGACTGACCACACAGATATCAAACATACATTTCTAGTTCCTGAAACTAATAATGGACTCCCAAATCCAATATTGCATCCTTTGACATCTGCATGTCTCAGGTCAGGATGATTTGTAGATGCTTCCTCTGGAACACTGCGGGCTACAGCACGGCAGAGCCTCCAAGGCCACAAACCCTGCCACTCCCTGCCATGGGGACAGCACAGGTGCCACCAAAGGTACAAGGGTTTTCTGCTGTCTTTCTCAAAAATGCACTTCAGGGCACGAATTGTGGTGAAAGCACTTTCAAACTGAACTCAGATCCTTATTTGTGGGCTGGTGAACTCTAGAGTATGATAGAAAAGGTGAAGAGTACTGTCATTTTCTCCATTAACTTAAAGAAAGGGAGACTGCAGAAAAATGCAGCCTGTTTCTGCAGATGGTAGAATGCTTTTGGCACACTGCAAGGAAACTTTGTAGGTTAAGTCTCAGAGTCAATTAAGTGAAGGAATGTCTGCTTCTGGGGTTCTAGCCATATTTAGAAGGAAAATAAGTAATAAGATGGCCACATAGCCATCATCTGCTCTGAGCATCTATGTGCTTAGGGATTTTAAGATGGAACAGGGAGCTCCTTATTGAATTTAGGCTCCACAAACGTTAAATAGTGGCTGAATTTATTTAGATAACTTGTATCTACTCAGCTGTTGTCTTAGGTGCCTAAATCCTTTCCTGAAACTGGACCAGGAGAGAGCAGAGCATTGTGCTGTTAAGTGCTCTGCTTTTACAGAAAATCAATGCCAAACTACCATATTTTCATTTAGAAGATCCTCCTCCAGTATTTGTACAGCTCGCCATTATACAACTAATTGGACACATTATAAATGCTTAAAGATATTTAAGGGCTTTAACAAGGAGGAAAATGCAATTATTTAGTTTACTAGGAGAGTATGAAAATCAGAAGAAAATTAATCTATGTAGGAACTATTGAGAATTTATCGTATTCAGATGAGGAACTACTACGGATTTACAAAAATGGCAGAAACAACACCATTTCTATTATTTAAAAAGAGAATAAACATATCACTGATAAGTAGAAGGAACATGATATTGCTAGGCAGCTGATGCTGGGTGTCATCTCTTCCTCTTAATGGTGTGACCCGATGGAATCAGCTCTTTTCCATTCTGAATATGTGATTTTGAGGCAATTAGTGATTATCAGAGAAACCTGTGGGAACATGACCTGCCATGGGGCTGATATTTTCTTGCCAAAAACTTTGGAATTATCAGGTTTTACTCATTTGATCCAGGATGGTAAATCCCTGTCTGGGACCTTCTGAAGATACTATTTTTCTCAGAAGTAAATAAAGTAATGAACATAGAACTAGTTGAGGTAACACTTTTTGTAAAAGTAATAAAGCCTATTACACAATCAGTAGCAGAAATGCTTTAAAAGGGAACATCCATTATCCTTTCTTAAGATCCAAGGGAGAGGAAATGTTGAGCTCCATTGTTCTTCAGATATATTTCTCCATACTTTGGGAACATTTTTCAATACAGAAGATTACAGACCAACAAGCACTAAACTCTGAGCACTTATCTTTCCTCCAAAGGTCAGGATCAGAGCTACACCTCATGAAAAGCAGATCACTGAAGACTGGTCCACTGTGGAATCTCATTTTTGTTATGTCTCTGTAAGATGATTGGGTTGGCCCCAAAAGCCAACCATATCCTGGGCTGCATCCAAAGCAGCATGGGCAGTAGGTCAAGGGAAGTGCTTCTGCCCCTCTAATCCGCTCTGGTGGCACTGCACCCAGCTCTGGGGTCCCCAACAAAAGGACACAGAACTGTTGTAGCGAGTCCAGAGAAGGCCATGATGATGAGCAGGGCTCCAGAACACCTCTCCTGTGAAGAGAGGCTGAGAGAGTTGGGATTTTTCAGCCTGGACAAGAGAAAGGTCTGGGCAGAAGTTATTGCACCTTCCAATTCCTGAAGGGAACCTACAAGAAAGATGGAGACTTTTGTCAAAGACATGATAATGGGACAAGGGAGAATGAGTTCAAGCTGAAGGAGGGTAAGTTTCAGTTAAATATTGGGAAGGAATTCCTTATTCACAGGGTGATGAGTCCCTCTGAGTCCAGAGAAGTTGTGGATGCCTCATCCTTGGAAGTGTTCAAGGCCAGGTTGGATGGGGCTCTGAGTAACCTAGCCTGGTGGAAGATGTCGCTGTCCATGGGAGAGGTGCTGAAACTGGATAATTTTTAAGGTCTCTTCCAACTCAAAGCAGTCTATGCTTCTGTGGTTCTGTGAAAAAAAAAGGATAGAAAAACTATCATGCAAATAGAGAAAGTCACTTACCCTTTTCTTCAGGGTAACTTCTTTGGTTAAGGGACTTACCTACTGGCCAGTTTGTCCAGCAAAGCACACAACTATTCAAAAAATATATTCATACATTTCAGTACAAACAGTAAAAAGAATTTAAAGAAACACATAATTGGTAAGCATTATACACAAACTTGGTTAAGCTATTTTAGCCAAAATATATTTCTTAACAAATATTATTTTTATTTTTAAAAAAGAGTTTCAGGAGTTATTCCTGTTATTTTTCCAATTCACTTTTTTTTCTACATTTTCTTCAACACATTTTACCTATAAAATTTTTATTTATTAAAGTCTTATCTCTTTACTGAAATATACAGATTTTTTTTTTAATGAAAAATGTGAAATCCATATTGATAAAATATAAAATGGAAAGAAAAATGGGAAATGGGTCAATCTTGAACTCCATTAAATGGAAAGAGCTTTAAAATGTCAGAACATCAGATGCATTTTGACAGGTAAATGTAGTTAAACTTATCAATAGTGAAAAGTTCACTGTACAGATTTCTAAAAAGATTAGCAAACAAAAGAACAATAACCTTTTTTTCCTCTTAATTTCTTGGGCTTTTTTAAAGCCAAACTTACCTTTTCTTGCATCCCAAGTTAGTAGTTTTGAATACTTGGAGATGGACAAGCCGTAGTCAGTTTGCATTTAAGATGTAGAATGCACTGTGAGTCTGACAATACATTATTTAAATGAAAATTGCTTCCATTTGCAGAAGATCCTAGGAATCTGGTGAATATAAACCTATGCAGGAGTATTTTAAAGTCTCTATTCGCAATAAAGGCTTTAAAAAAATATTGAATATTAAGAGTCAAAGATGTTGATTCTCTGTCCTTCAATATCTATTATAATAATGGTTTACTAAGCTGTGTAAAGGAAGGTATTTTCTTTGTAGACCCCACTCAAAGACATCAGAACAACTTCCTGAAGGCAATACACATTCACTTTCACACAGGGAATATTTCCCTTAAAATATACTCCAATAATTTTCCAAGTAATTATTGAGCTTTTAGGAAAAAATATTCAAATAATCTCCAGGGTTTGCACAGCCTTTTTAACAAGGATAGCTGGATGCCTCACTATTTTAAATACTTTTATTTTGGTAATAGGAAATAGAGCCTCACAGAAACATAAGTGGCTTTTGGCTTCATTGGCTGCAGACCTCTAAGTGCACTGCTGTCAAATCCAAGCTGACATCTTAAAAGGCCAGGACAACGCTGCCAAGCAAGTGCCAGGATGCACAGCAGCACAGCCACTCTCTCCACATTCTACTTGTGGAGAACGTGTACCTCATTTGTAAACTTTAGATATGAGGGGCTGCATCTTCTTCACCCGAGCCATACCATCTTTCTCCTTCTCAAGGCAGTGGTTATCCTAAGCAATCTCCTGCTCTGTAGAGGCAGAAGAGCTTTTGACACAAATGTGACAGCCAGACCTCACAGTAAATACATGAGCTACATATAAAGGAATCAACTCAGCCTCTTTCTTTTCTTTGTAACCTTTCTTTTTCAGTAATAAAAGGAGGAGGACTGAGATCTGTGCCTACAGTGTTGTTTTCTGTTCTGCCATGTTATTAAGAAATAAAAATTTCCCAACAAAATATTAGATGGCAAAATTCTGGTATAGCTAACTTTATATTATCCCCCCTTCATACTTAAAACACAATAAAATAGAGCAAGCTTGTTATGAACTATCAGAACACGCATGGCTTCAGAACCTCTGTTCAGGTTTTTCTGCGCTCAGAGGCCCAGGGCAGTTGGAGTTACAATAGTCCCAAGCAATGAAAATGAAAACTTCCACCAGGAGAACAATTTATGTCTTCTAGAGGACACCAAAAGCACATGACACATTCATGCTTCATTTCTGAATACATGTAATTTCTAATAAATTTTGAATATATTACATAAATTCATGTGAATTATGGCAAATCTTAGAGCTTTCTATTCACTGTATCATCACACATCTCATGACAGATATAATATTCTGCCTAAAACATACTTTATTTGAATTAGCGCCGTATGGAGAAAGAGTCAGTTACAGGCTTCTTTTGATTAAAACCCAAACATTTGGGGTTTACACCTGTATACATGTTGCTTTGATTTTTCAGCCTTCTGGTGTGCTTTACAGGTTTTAGATATTTTTATAGTTGTTAATCTATCCTCACACACGGGTGTTATAAATAGAAGCAATGTTCTTATTAAGACAAAGTTAGTTTACATTCTTCCTCTTGGAGGAATGGACAGCTGATGGGCAGTTGTCTTGACCAATGGGATGGAAGAGGTGTCAACCTTCTCCTCCAATCCCTGGTCTATGTTGAAATGCTATAAAAATGGACTCCGATGTTGTAATAAATAGTTCATGCCTTTTCACCAGACAGTGTGTATGTGTGTGTGATTGTGTGTCCAACAGCGACATATACATGTTTTTATTTTTGTTTTCAAGGCTACAAGCAGTTAATTCTGTGTTAGTGATAACAAAGAGCACTGAATGGTTATTCATTATCTGTCAGAACTATTCAATTAAAAAATGTCCATTAATATAATCAGTAATTATATCCTGCATCAATCACCAAGCAAAATATTCAACATTTGTCCCTATTCCATAAACTTTCTGTACCTAATAGTCACCAAACAGAAAAAGAATCAAGATTTGTTTCTGAAAATCTCAGATAAATTATCCATAAATATTTTTTTAATTAACCAACTCTCTTACCTGTCATGTCTCCAAGCAGATGTTAAGTATTCCCCTGACTCCTTTCCTAAGCAAATTAATACTTATTTTTAGTGTGTGCCACAGCAACATGATTTTAATCTCACTTTCTTACCTGTGGTCCGGTAGCAGTTCAGAGCAAATGACATCCAGTCACAAGTCTTTATTGTCATGCAAATAAAGTTTGCCCAACCATGACCAAAGATTTTTTTTTTCTTTCTTTGGTTATCTTCCAGCTTCATTCAGATGAAAAATATGTTGTGTATATACCTCGTAGAGTAAAAAAAAAAATTGCCAGAAACCCAATCTGTTTAATTAGTTTCTGTCTGATGAGTTATTCACTTTCTCTGCTCAGAAGTGTTTAAATGAGTTTTCTAACCAGTAGTATGGATATCGTATATGCTGATCTTTAAAAAGAATATCCTCAAATTTATTTTCAAGTCTATGACAATCAGGGCTGGGTCGAGTTAGCTCAGGATATTTCCAACTGCTAACCTTGGCAGCATCTTGTTGCCCTGTTTGAGTGACAAAGGCAGAAAGACTTCATCATTTCCCATAAATACATAGGTATTTTTATTCCTTCTAAAAGAATATGAAACCTTCTTTTTTAAGTAACTGGGAGAAGAAACAAGTGTTTCTAGTTCCAACACTTACCCTAAGCAGCTACAGCAACTCAGGGACTCAGAGAAACAGGAGGACAGGTGATGAGACATTTCCTTGTTCTTGAAATACAGCAGAGGGGACCCTCTGTTGGGCTGGTAATAGCAGGGTTCCCCCAGTGCCTTACTCAGATTTCTTAAGTGGCATCATCATTTTAAGCGTACATAATTTGGGGTTCCTGCTAAAAGAGAAAGTTTTGCCCTCCACCAATTCCTTTTCTAGGTTGGTTTCAACCTGAACTGTGAGTACATGAACACTTGTTGTGGCATACGGGAGTAGGCGGCACAAGACGACAGAGGTGGGAAAGGATGGATTTTTTGGAAACATATACAATTAGTGCCAGCTTCTGAAGCTGTGATGTTAAAGTCAGCAACCAAGAAAGTGGTGCTCTGGAATCATCTCTCTTAGAGCTACTGGGTAAGATGTCAACAAACTCAATAACCAAGACTTGTTTAGCTATCACAACAAAGAAATACTTCTGCTGATTTATGAAGGGTGAGGCACTGTTAGATAACTCCAAAATCTGATGGCCATGCAAAAAAATTAAAATCGTTTTGCCTTAATCAAAGACTGGATATGATGGGACTGTTCTAATGATTTGAGTGGAATCACTTATAGAATCATATAATCATAAAGGCTGAAAAAACTGCTAAGATCATTGAGTCCAATCAACACTGCAACAGCTGTGTTTCAGTGTCAGTACAGAGTCATAGGTTTCTATCTTCTGATGTTTTATATGGGGGGTGTATTCCTATGTATTTTAGCCCACCAACTCTTTTTAGTGTCTTTCTTAATGCCAACATGAACTTTCAAGTGGTTGTATTTCCCAAGTTTTATTTTTCAATAAAAATTAAAGAATTTAGCCAGGTATTTGAGTAATGGTACAGCCCTGATGAAATCAGCATATTTCTGATCATTTATTCCAGAGATGGATACACTTTATAAAAATATTCTTTAAATATCTTGTGACATTTAGGGATTTACCATAGAAAGATTTTCCATCAAAAAGAGTGGCCATAGAAGAGAAAAAAGCATGAATAATGCTTATAATCCCTTCATATCCCTAATTGGTCACGGTTTTCAATTGATGTTTTTATTCTTGGATGTTTCAGTGATATCTGACACTGAATAACACTGAATTGCTCAGAATTTATGCCAAGTTCATACAAAAAGTCATTCACTTTTTTATCTGCCGATGTATGTGATGTTCCTTCTGGCCATTTTTACTCTTTTTTTGTTTCCTATATTCTTTGCATGTATCCAGGGAATTACTATTTTGTCTATTGTTATCCATTGTTTCTATGCTTCCTCTGTGTGAAACAGTCTAATTGCATGGTTTAGATTTCATTTATTCAGTTGCCCCATTTTGTGATCTAAGTTGAAGCCTATTTATTTTGCCTATATTTTTAATCTTAAGCTAGCTAATATTTAACTCTACAGGTCAGGTAAAACTTTCCTGTTTAATGTTGGCTCACTATGACAAAGTTCAGATAATAATTAGGGAACAGGCATTTATAAGGAGTATCATATTTATCTTCCGCTTTGCAATTTACCATAGTATTCTCATAGTGGTTGGCATGATTGAACTGGCAGCTCTTTGTGAACTCATAGTTATCTAATTGAAAGTGAGTATTTGATCTATTTCTTTAAACATAAAGCATTATCAATGTCACAGAAAATTGTCATAGATGTAATGCTGCTCTTTATCTAAAAATGTGTAACAATACCTCACAAATAATTTCCAAATTCTTGCCTATTTAAATGTCAAATTATTTCTTTATTCAGAAATTAATTCTAAAAAAGGAGAAGACCTATTTTCTAATTTGCTCTATGATAATGTGAATCAAGAACCAAAGCAGTACTAACATAAAGAGAATGGGTCATACATAAATAAACAGCAACAAGTACCTGAAAAATTTAATTTATGTTCATCCAAGTAAATAGTAGAAATAACCTGGCTATCCCTTGCTTGCTGCTTTTTTTATTTTTTTCATTGGCAGTTTACCTAATGAAAATAATGACTTGGAATCTAAAATGTACACATCCTACAGATCCACACCCTTCTTCTTGCTGCCGTTTCACGGAGTCACAGAATCTGCTGAGCTGGAAGGGACCCACAAGGATCATCAACTCCCTGCCCTGTAGAGCACCATTCCCAAGAGTCTCACCATGTGCCCGAGAGCATTGTCCAAACACTTCCTGAACCCTGTCAGGCTGGAGTTGTGACCACTTCCCTGAAGAGCATGTTCCAGTGCCCAACAGAGCCCTGGGTGAAGAATCTGAGTCTATTCCAAGCAAGATACCAGAATAGTGCAGCCATAAGGACTATGGCAGTGACTGTCCCTGTACTCAGAACCAGTGAGGATGCACCTCAAATCCTGTGCCAGTTTTAGACCCCTCTCTCCTAGAAAGACACTGAGATGCTGGAGCTTGTCCAGAAAAAGGCAACAAGACTGGTGAAGGGTCTGGAGCATAAGTCTCATGAGTTACAGCTGAGGGAGCTGGAATTGTTTAGCCAGCAAATAAAACAGAGGCTTGAGGGGTTGTACTCTGCAACTCCCTGAGAGAAGGTTGTAGCAAGGTGGGGGTCAGCCTCTTCTCCTGAGTAACCAACAATAGGACAAGAGGAAATGGACACAAGTTGCTCCAGAAGAGGTTAAGTGTCATGGCAGGACATAAAATAGATCGACTCCATACAGTTGTCAGAAGAGAAAGAAGGTTTTATTTACAATTCCAACAGTTTCTTTTATAACATGCTGCACTAAAAAGGTATATTGTTGGTCCATGGGACTGACACTGCTCTTCATTGGTTAAGTAATAGGAAACAACACCTGGGGACAGTTGTTATGGGAAAAGGAACACTATTTTTTTAACCTGTTTTGGGAAAAGAAGAGAGATGTTTTGAAAAAGAAAACTGCTGACAGCTTTCCTTTGGGAAAGGAGCTAACAATGGTTAGCAAGCTAAAATTCAGACTCAGAAATGTCGAGCCCACAGTTAAGGTTGGATATTGGGAAAAATTTCTTCACTGAAAAGTTGTCAGGCATTGGAATGGGCAGACAAGGGAAGTGGTTGAGTCACCTTCCCTGAAGGCATTTAAAGGACAAGTGGTTGTAACACTTAGGGACATGGTTCAGTGGTGAACTTGGCAGGTTAACAGCTGGATGAGTCATGGAGACTCCATGATCTCTAAAGGGTTGGGTTTTTTTCCAAACTAAATGATTCTATGATTTTAAGATTAATTTAAAATCAAATTCTCCACATATGCAATTTATTCATTCCTGTTTATTTCTAATGCCTTTGGTTGGTGACTGGCTGAAGTGGCATTAGCCTTGCTTTAAAGTGTAGATCTTTTGTACTTCATTTCAAAGTGCTAAATTATCACTGCTTGGTTTCTTTTCAGATTCCTGGGTACATGCAATTTAAAAATGCAAACATTCCGCAGACATGATGTAAACATGCAAAGATTTTAGTCAACACACTGTTTGGTATTCCTTTCACATTAGCAAGGACAGCACAGACAACTGCCAGCTCCAGGTGTTTAAATCCTTTAAAATCTGTAACACATATGCAGGAAAACCATGTTTCTCTTTAAACAGACATTTTCTATTGGAGATTTCTTACCCAGACTTGCATAACACATTTATTTCCCTGGGTCATTTTCCATTTTAGAGCAAATAGATTATAGACAGAACATAGCAATCTGACAGCAGCTTTTCCCTCCATCAATAGCATTTCTATTTAAAGATGAGGATTCAAAATCAGTATTGAAGGTACATGCTCTCTTTTCTAAAGGGAGTCAGTGTACCTGTATATAATTCATCACTTCCTTTAGTTTAGTAAGGCCAGGCATAAAAATCAAGGAAAACCTGGCACTAAGTTCTTTTCATTTGAATGTCTATTGCTCGGCAGGTGTGAGTCCTTATCTTCACTTAAAGCCAGCTCTATTCTCTGACCATATTACTTGCCTACAGGAATGCTGTTGGCACCAGCTCTGTTGGTTTAACTGGTATCCAAGGAGAGGGTCATCCCCACTGTACCTTGAGAACACAGGGATCTTCCGTTATATTGTTGATCTTGAATCATCAAAAATCTAACAAAAAGTAGACTAAAAAAGGACTCATGTATAGTTGCTGCCTCCATTGAGATTGCTTGAGCCCTAAATATTCCTGAAAGGCAAAGCTGGTATTGTTGCTATCAAACTTCTTTTGCCTCTCTTCTCTTTTCCACTTTCTTATTCTCCCACTTTGTCTTTGTATTCTCTGTTTAAAAAAAAAAAAAAAAAA
>WBMY01000203.1:654192-668431 GCA_013397315.1 Donacobius atricapilla | reverse complement strand
AAAAAAAAAAAAAAAAAAAAAAAAGAGCTCAGTTAAACTGGTCAACAGATATGGCCATATGGCCACATAGATAATAGTAGGACAACAAATTAGTAAGGCATGAGTTACTATCAAATCCAGAAAATGAAGGAAACTTTTATGAGAAAGTGAATTTTCATCCAATGAAATTATATGAATCCCAAAAAGCTACCATCACACCTGGCTAATGCTTTTATGCAGTCTGCTGCTACTTCTCAGCATGAGAATACAGAAACCTGCTACAGTTACTAACTTGTGAAATGGAGACTTACCATAAAATACATATAAAGTCCATTAACTATCATAAATTATGCTGGAGTGCAGCTTAATTTCCCTGATAAAACTTCATATTCTGCTTCCTGACATTCTTGACTGATTGATTTAAACAATGCAGCCTTCACACTATTTTAAGGGTTAAACTTAAATGGATATCCTGGTAGAGCCATGATCCATGACCTTTGGTACCTCCCATGGACCTTCATGGGTGATTTCTGATGAACACAGCCCAGAGAAAATACAGTCATAGATTGGTGTTCCTGCAATCATAATTATAGGTACACTGTCTTTCTTTTTAACTTCTGTGTAACTTGCACGTTTCTTGTTTTTATAATACAGTTAGCTTGGAAGCAAATACAAATATGAAAATAACATTATGATCACAGTGACATTGAAGAGCCATGTGACTCTAAGTCCAAAAGTTGGCAGAATTTTTACAAAAAATACTGTCCTTGAGGCAGATATTTATCTAATTATAAGGTTAATGGCTTGGGTTATGAAGGTAGGAGACCACCCCTGCTCCCAACAACCTACTTATTTAAGTATTTGTAAAAGAGAATATCCCAATAGCAGCAAGTGGAAGTTATACCTAATTTATAAGAAAATTAAAACAGAATTTTCAAGTCCTATTAGGCATTTTAATGAGCCTCTTACTGTCTTCTTTCACTTTTTCCACTGGCTCATTTTAAAGCTAGAAATAGAATTCCCTTGGAAATTTTAATTTTAAAGATAGAAAGAGAATTCAAATGGATTTTGCTTCATTGGCTCAACACCTAACAAACCAGTATCTAAACCTGGCTACACAGACCTTGGATAAAACTGTCTGGTGCTTTATGTTTAAAAGGCAAAGTTTTCAGAAACTGGGCTGGATATCAGAAATCTCACTTTGTGTAAACTTAGCTGCCTAATTAGAGCTGTATACCAAAAGAAAACATTTTTCTTATCTTTTTATTAACTTGGGTATACGTATGTATAAACCAGTTAATTTCTAATCCCATGGCACCTTTTTTTTTTACCAGAGGATCAGGAAACAACTATTCCCCTTTATGACTATAATTCTGTACTATATGGCAGTACTGACTTCAGTGGAATAACCTTTAATTCAGAGAATTCTCTTGAGAGAAAGAGTATAATTAGATCCCTTAAAATTATTAGAAGTGGGAGAGTAATACAAGCCTTAAAGTAGCTGTTTTTCTCTATTGAAATGCTTTAGTAGCAGTAGGTTGCAGGGAATTCTATTGTCATGTACTGCCTATGTTTTAGGCATTATTCTGCTTAAAATGTGTATCTGCTGAGGATGTTGTTACTAGGGAAGTATAAGTTACTAATACATATACATATATATATACACAAAACAGGATAATATTTAATAAAAAGAATGAGAAAAAATTTGTATCGAGAATAAAATTGGTATCGAGAAAATAATGTAAATACCCCCTATCTAAAAATAAACACTCTGCTAAATGTTTCATGAACACAAGCTGAAATGGTGCCTATTAGAATCTGACTGATGCATCAAGCAGTGGGAAGAGGGGGTGAGGAGGGACACTTGCTTGTGGAAGGTCAAGAGTTCAGGAGAGATCTGTAATAGATTAAAAAAAAAGTACGTCTTTCCTCCTATTTTGTAAAACTCCAATCCCTATAATTTTCTTTTGTTATACTGAATCATTCTTACAGTAATTTGCCTAATAGAAACAAAGGAAAAAAATCATCCTTAAAGACTGAATCCCTTGCTACTTTTCAGAAATTTCCTACTATTGAAGAATATCCTAAATATATGCATCTGAATCCCAGCTATCCAATCAAATAGGAAACATAGCATATACAGAGATATTATATAGTATAAAGAGGAAAACAAAGGTAAAATAAATTGGCTAAAATAGCAGAAGTCTTTTATTCCCTAAACACAAGAGTGATTGACAATTTGTTATTTATCCAGAAATATAAAATTTTTAAAACTAAATAAGGTATAAAATACAATTATTGACATAATTGATTATATATAATGCTAGACATTTTTAATTCTAGATATATTTTAGGCAAAAATTATTATTATTTTTCCCCCAATCTAACTTCCTCTCATTCTCAATCAAGATAATTTGTCTTGAACTAGGTGTGCTGTTAGGTAGTGATTGTCACATATCACTATAATGCCCCCTTCCTTCCTGAGGTATTTTCACGTAGGAAAAACAGACGGCATTGTAGCCAAGGCTCCACTGCCAGATTATCATATGCCATGATCTGTCTCAAGTATGAACTATTTTGGAAGGATTTCAACACTCTATAGTTTCTTAGATTCATAAACTGATAAAGTGTTCCAAGACCCACAGCTGTCCACATGCTTGTGGGATAAAAATACATGAAATATTTTTGGCTTATCAAGTAGGTTCTACCTATTGATACCTACTGGCTTGTCTGAAATTCACCCATGAATGTGTGTGTGTTTTCAAGCAGCAGCAGATGTAATTCTATTTCTTTCTTTTCCTTTTCCTTTTTCACTTTCAGGACTTCTTTCTGGCAGTAAAATTTTCACTTAGAAGATCAACAGGAGAGAATAAAACATACAAAATAGAGTCCTGAGGTTATTCATGGCTAAAGCAAAAGACACAAATGGGACACCGATCTCAAAATCTTCTGTATGACAAAACATGGATCCCAAGTTAGTTTATGAGAACTGAGATGAATAAATTGTTCCCTTATAACTATTTATTCTTTTGAACATGACTATTCCAATCCAAATTATCTTCACATGCACACTTTGGCTATTGCTTATCCACACACCCATCTCCTTTGAGCATTGGCTGGTGCATTTGCCTTCACTACTTCTCATGGAAACCGGACTAGAACTAAGTTCATTGTAGGTCCATTTTTAGAATTCATCAAGAGCAGCACGTAATTTTTTTAACCCTTAGATGAGTAAGGCCAAGTAAAACTATAGAAAGCAGACAGCTTTCAATAATTTCAGGTAATAAGATCTGCCTAACACCCGTCATCTGCACGGTGATTGAACTACTCCCTGTCAGATTACATTTAATCTACTAACATTTAAACAAAATTAACTCAAACCCCTTGAGCCTTTACCTCTATATAGCAGTTATTCAAATTACCCTGCTCACCTGGCTACTGAAAAGGCAAACATGTCAGTGCTGAGGATAGAGAGACACAATAAAGAGGAAGAGGGAAATCTGGTAACCAACCAATGTAGTCATGAGCTACCATCTGTGAGAAGGATCAGCAAAGTTCCTGTACTATGCCAGGACAAGGGAGCAAAGGGAGAAAGAAAAGTCTTATTCCTGAACTTAAAGAAGGAATTATAGAACTGGAGGTACTTTATGGCAGCTTAACAAATATTACAAGAAGACATCGAACCCCCGTGACAGAAAAGCAATGCAAAGGAGCTCTGGGAGTCAGGGGAAAGGCTTCTTCTGTCTAGATAGTTAAGAAAGAAGAACAAAGGATACAAGCAAATACTCTGGATTGATATTTAATATTTAGTCTTAAAAGGTTTCAGGTATCACAGACAAGTATCCTGCTAGCATACATGTGTATGTGTGATGTTTTTTAAAATGTAAATCAATAATGTATCACTTATGGAACATCTCAAACGTAGGGAATGCTATTCACACCATTGATGATTTCAGCTAATGGTAGAAATGAAACCACATGCTTCAGGGAGCCCTATGAGGCCAGCATATAAAAATTATAGAGAGAAAGAAGAAGTGGCATAATTAAAACCTCACCTGCACATTCTGGGTAATCAGAAACCAAGTCTCGGTATATCTGAAAGTATTAAACATACCATCATGGAATCATGTAATAATATGATTGTGAGCAACCTCAGAAGGTAAAGTTTCCTGCCCAAAACAGTGTCAGGGAAACTGTGAGACCAGATGGTTTAGGGTTTTGTGTAGCTCAGTCTTGAGAATGTCCAAGGAAGGGGAATGCATGTCTTCTTTGGGCAGTCACCATGGCTATGCGAGTTTAGCAGAGAAAAGACTATTGAAGCACTAAATGGGATTGCATTTTTGTCTTAAACTGAAGATCCATTTGGTGCCCCTTAGCCTCAAAGGATGTATAGCCCTAGACTGGGTTACTTGACAAGGTCTGAAAATTGATATTCACTGTCAGGTGAATCACAGCAGTCAAGTTTTCAGGTTCCAGTACAATGAAATCTCTATTTGATATTATCACAAATTCTCCGCTAGAACAGTCCTCTGATTTGGAATGTCTGCTTCCCAGAATGCCAGTATTTCCTGGGGAAAAAAAAAATTATCATTTCTTAAGAAAAATTAAAAATATCTTTATGAAATATTTTCTCTCAATATTCAATTTTACTTTGTCAATTTGGTTTTCATGATGAATTGGAATTAAAAAAAAAGGCCTATGTTTTCAGCAGTAAAGTTCTGTGTCTGAATCTGCCCACAGATCTGTCAGGATGTGGAAGTCTGGAGGCAAGA
Organism: Donacobius atricapilla; assembly: GCA_013397315.1. Lineage (NCBI taxonomy): Eukaryota > Metazoa > Chordata > Aves > Passeriformes > Mimidae > Donacobius > Donacobius atricapilla. The sequence continues at coordinate 663,680 of WBMY01000203.1, read as the reverse complement.
TTGGATAGGCAGTCACCTGAGCTGTGCATTATTGTCCTGACCTGACACAAAAACATGGTGGTTTTTAAAATCCTAGATGTGCTTTCTTTCAAGCTATTGACATAGAATATGAGAAAAATGAGGAAATTAATATTATCTAGCTCAAACAGCATAAAAAATTAATGTATGTCTACACTGATTTTTTTTTCAGGAGTTGTGAAACCAGACTTTTAAAATCACCTCTGAGTAGCCTGAATACTGAGCTAAACCACAGTTTCTGAGTGATTGCTTTAGGTGCTACAGTATGTACAGAGGAAGTCCTTTTTCAAAAAGCATATCTGGATACTTTGGCTATTATATTGTGAAAAGAAGCATAAAGTATAAAAATAGTTTAAATTATAATCAACCAAATTAATACCTCTACTGGGATTTAACATGCACCTATCTTAAAAAACTGAGCAAAGAATGATAATAAGTAAAACGCAAAATAAATGAATGCATTATGATGAGATAATCTTGCTATTTCTGAATATATATTTCAGTATGGCAGAGCTTTTATTACTTATTACCAGCATAAAAGTATACTTTCATCTGAAATTATTATTCATCCTGCCAAATAAATTGAACTGTATGGAAGACAAGTGCCAGAAAAAGTAGACTGAAAATATATATCTTATTTGTATTGCAATCAAATAGACATAATGGCAGAGATCAGAAATACAGGAGAGATTATTTAAATAAATTCTATCTTAGGCAGCAGAAGACTTTCACAAAACAACATATGTCATTTGATTATCTCTCTCTGTCATCATAGATCATGAGCAAAACTCTTACTTGCCAAATACCTGCTGTTCATATTGGCTTCAGTAGGGTTATTGAATACAGTATTTAGCACTGATGAAAAACCTCCCCATTCATTTGCAGCTGTATCAATATAACTCTGGAGATATTAGCTCCAGACAGGCTCCTGGGTTTGTAAATTTAGTCTATAATACATGTAATTTATCTGCACAGACAGCAGAACAGCTCATACACTACCTTTGAGGAGGAAAATGTTGTTTCAGGATATAGTTATCTCTTCAAATGAATTAGACAAATGCCCATTTTTGTCATATAATTAGATATGATCTCATGCTATGATATTATGAAAGAAGGGTGGAAATATTGAAAAAGAAATATGCAAAATGGATATTTGCAGATTATTTTTGACAGCAATGTAAACAAAAGCACTGATACAGTGTCAGGAAGAATTAGTCTATCCAATTCTGGACTCTACACAGTTAGAGAAATATTATTACTGTAAGAATAATACTGAAAAAATAAATGTTGAAAAATACAGTTGTAAGAAGAAAATATAAATGGCAGGTGGAGAAAGCTTCGCCTACAGAACTGAGTGTTAGAATATGCTAATAATAAAATTGTTAATGACTAAGTGTGCACAGTGTAGAGACTGCAGTTACCTTATTTAGATGAAGTGACTGTGTAAAATATGTTCACAGAATGCAGAAAGAGCAAAGAAGGTATGCAACACTAAAAATTAACATAGAAACACAATGTACTACTACTGAGATATTTAGGAAAAAGAAATTCACCAAGACCATGTGGAACCACTGACACTAAAGCCTCATACTATTTTGGTGGGGTTTATTTCTTATGAGTGAAATAGGAATTTATTTTCTATACCGTGTTCTGGGACATATATCCAAATTTCTCAAGCTTACTGAACTCTGCTTTAGGTCTACAAGGTCTTTGGGGATATATAACAAACATCCTTAGGAATAGCAAAAACATTCTCAAGCTGGAACAAACATCTGAAATTGTATTTAAAGTTAATGGAAGTTATTTTTTCCCCCTAAACTCTTTCAAATTATATTTAATTTTGGCTTGAAAGTTCAATGCATGTTATAATTTCTGGCCAGTTTCAGGTCAGTTTCTGGTTATTTTCTGGTCCATTTTTACTTCCATCTCCCTGTTCCTTCTATCCCTCTGCCTTTGAGGCTGAAAACACAAATAACTGACTACAACTAGTAGATATAGTAGTTGTATTGACAGTAGTCAAGGAGTGAAATCAGAAGTCTGAAATCAATGAGAAACATGACACAGAGGACAAAAGGGAACAAAATTTATCCAAAATCATAACATATCAGACCAGCCCAAGGAAAGGGAAAAAAACAAACCCCATATTTATATATTAAAATATATTTTTTAATCTTCTTAGATTATTTGTACTACCAGGACACCTGCATCCAAAAGGAGCCACTTATATGCTTTAAAACTGTGTTTTATTGATCTTAATGTTTATCTGTTCTGGAAAGATATTTGTATATGACTACTGATTAAGAGCACATTCAATCTGATGCTGTCCAAAGGAGATAAAAGGGCTCACTGCCTCTTGGTCACTCTTAAGAAAAATGTTACCATGAACAAGTTCAGAGCAGCTGCTGTCCTTTTTCTCCCCTACAGCTGCTCAGCATTGCCACACTGCCACTTGCTGCAGGGCAGAGAAAAGGAAAGGAGTTTTGGCTATCTATTGCTTGCTAAACTAGCAACATATGGAAATATCATCCAAGTAGGAATTCAGATCCTATACCTTGATCTGAGGAAAAGGCTGAAGAATAGAAATAGTCTTCTGCATCTTGTGACCACTCTGAAGTTAACCCCAACAGCAGAGAATGGCATCTACAAAACTGGTTTGGAACAGTAATTTCATTTTGTGAAAGATTTTGATAGGCTCCATTTTTATTATTATTGCTTAGAAACAAAGCCATTTGAAAATTATGAAAGGAAATGGTGCAAGCACAGAATGTGCTGGGGCTACTCACCCTGAAGGTCCTAGTTTGGGCTGCCTTCCCCTGGGGACACACACTCCAGAACCCTGCTGCAGCTGAACTAGGACGAAAACCAGACAAAACCAGAAACCTTGTAACCTCAGGAACATACTGTACTTTTCATCAGCATTACGGTGAGAGCCAGAAACCACTACAAATCTGCTCCAAATGCAAGGTGCACTCTTTCATTACTAGTGATATAAATACATTCAGAACATGCAGATGGAGAAGAAGGAATTCTTACCACAGTTTTAGTGAGAAGCTAAGAAAAGGAATAAGCCTCACCTGACAGATGGCAGTCCTAACACTTAATATTTGAATACACTGTGGAGAAGGCAACTGGAATTTGGTACAAAGATAATTAATTTTAGAAATGCATGGATTTAGTTCAGTTAGTAACTTACAGACAATAACTTAATTTTTTCTTGCTTTAGCAATGAATTTTTTCCCTTTCCCAGTTCATTTGATATTTTCTAGGCATACACTTCTAAAGAGATTAAAACTTAATATTTGTGATATAATAAGCATAATAGTTCTTACATCAATTTGCACAAACTATTATTATAAAACATCATGCCTGAATTTATGTTATTATGGAAGACAGATTATGGAGACTGCATATATTCATCTTCAATTACATTCTCCTGAGGTACAGATTTACTCACAAATATATGGAACAGGCTACTGGATTTGTACACCATTAAAGTTCTTCTATGTATGGTAGGAGGAAACAAATAAATTAATAGAAGTATGTTTCATGTCTTGCCTTATAACAATCAACATTCTTTCTGGACTGACAGCTGTCAGAACCATAGAGTCATAGCACTGTAATCCAGCTAGAAAATCCTGAAGAGGAACAGCACATGCTGGACTCATTCCTGATGCTCTAAGCTGGCTAGAGAAGGTCAGCACAGAATAGCCTGAAGCACCCGTTCCAGGCCAAGAACCCAGGGAAAAACAGCATGCATCTAAATGCTGTAAACCCCCAAGGCAAGAGCCCACACCAAAACTGTGGCTTAATACAAGGGAATGAAGCCCTGTGGTGAGACAGAGAGATATTGAAAGAGTCTCTCAGAGGAAGAAGTGCAAGCCTCATTGCTTGAATAATTTAAATCCTAAATGAATAATACAAATGCAAATATACTAAAGGGAATGACCCTCTGGCAGGACATTGAGTAAATGGATATATGGATGGTTTTTGTAATTCTCTTTTCATACCTGTACCTGCTAATTCCAAAATGATCTTGAGTCATGAGGTTCTGAATCCCTGGCATTCTAAGACTGCACATAATAATAGCAATGGAGACTGTAAATAACTAACAACTTTTTGTGACTCCTTACAGAAAACATAAAGTTGATTGCTGTCTTACTGTTTTCCCGTGTGATGTTACCTTTAATAGACTAGAAATTTAGCTCACAGAAGTTCTGTTGTATGGATTTTGAATTTATAATTCATATTCTTGTCATCAAATTACTGTCTCTCAGAGTGATTACATGTATAATATACATTGAATGAAATCCAGAATATAACGTAACTTTTTTTTATTACCGATTAAACTAACTGTAAAATTAAATAGAATTTTTTGATCACTTTTTAGACTGCAATTTCATGCAGACACTTCTTTTGTCATCCTAAAAACTTGATAGTCCTTCTCCTATGTAGATATCTCAAGTCCTGAATACTAATAAGACCCATATGCAGACACAATGATGACGTATGCCTTAAGGCCAAATATAATCAGACCTAATTCCAGGTGAATTTTGTGACACCAGTAATGAAGCATTCCAATTTTTCTATGTAGGTAGCTGTGTCGACCATGTGGGTTTAGGATGAAAAATAACCTCGTGTCCGAGGCATCAGCACAGTGCAAGCAAAGACAAAGTACTGCTTGAAGGAACCAGCTCTGACAGCAGCAGTTGCCACCACATTCACCCAATGCCTTCCTCAGTAGCATCAGCAGAGATTGGCTATTTGGAGGTTCATGATGTTCAAGCAGCTGATTTCTATCTTCTCCAACAGAAGTAATTTGGCAGTCTGTTGTCCCCGGCAACTGTGAACTTTGCCTGAGCCTGAAGTGCAGATAGTCATCATCTAAATGACGATCATTATTGTTGTGAAGGACTAAAACAAAATCTAGAGCTATAATTTGAACTTCTGGAAAGACATAAAAGAGTAAAGAGAGCAGAAAGCAAGACTGATAAAAACTAAAGGTGATGATAAGGGACATCAACCTGTCAGGGAATCACAAAGACCATCTTAGGCCAAAATGGGATTCCAAATAAAGTTTCAGTATTCCTCTTGACAGCTCTGAAGACAATTCCAGCCTTATTTAAAATTTTAAGCATATATAACATAGATGGACGAATAAATTTTAGGGGCATGAAGGATATATGTGGTAAAAGCAAGACAAATATCCTATGCTAGTTGGAACAATGGCAGGGCAGAGAAAGAAGAAAAGAAAAGAAAAAGAAAAAGAAAAGAAAAGAAAAGAAAAGAAAAGAAAAGAAAAGAAAAGAAAAGAAAAGAAAAGAAAAGAAAAGAAAAGAAAAGAAAAGAAAAGAAAAGAAAAGAAAAGAAAAGAAAAGAAAAGAAAAGAAAAGAAAAGAAAAGAAAAGAAAAGAAAAGAAAAGAAAAGAAAAGAAAAGAAAAGAAAAGAAAAGAAAAGAAAAGAAAAGAAAAGAAAAGAAAAGAAAAGAAAAGAAAAGAAAAGAAAAGAAAAGAAAAGAAAAGAAAAGAAAAGAAAAGAAAAGAAAAGAAAAGAAAAGAAAAGAAAAGAAAAGAAAAGAAAAGAAAAGAAAAGAAAAGAAAAGAAAAGAAAAGAAAAGAAAAGAAAAGAAAAGAAAAGAAAAGAAAAGAAAAGAAAAGAAAAGAAAAAAAGAAAAGAAAAGAAAAGAAAAGATAAAAGAAAAGAAAAGAAAAGAAACGAAAAGAAAAGAAAAGAAAAGAAAAGAAAAGAAAAGAAAAGAACTATAAAGAATTAACTGTATTTTCTTCCAGTACAAAATGTGTTTATTTAAATAGGAATGCACTTATAAACTTCTGTGTACAGGAGGGCAAACATAGTACTTTGAAAAGTCAGAATATAAGAATGCTGGACTACATTAGAGTCCTTTTTTTTTTTTCCTTCCCACCAAAAATATGATGAGAAATATGATTAGAGCCATTTCCCCAGAGCTACCTTTTCCTGACAGTACCAGGTTTAATTAGTAGCTGCCAAGATGTTGAAACAGATCAGTAACACATCTTTAGGCATATAGTCCTCTAAATTCTCTTATGGAACTTGAGAAGGAAGTAGTTAAAATGCCAGTGAACACCTTGTAACCACTATTTCAAAATCAGAGGCTGTCNNTTTTTTTTATTACCGATTAAACTAACTGTAAAATTAAATAGAATTTTTTGATCACTTTTTAGACTGCAATTTCATGCAGACACTTCTTTTGTCATCCTAAAAACTTGATAGTCCTTCTCCTATGTAGATATCTCAAGTCCTGAATACTAATAAGACCCATATGCAGACACAATGATGACGTATGCCTTAAGGCCAAATATAATCAGACCTAATTCCAGGTGAATTTTGTGACACCAGTAATGAAGCATTCCAATTTTTCTATGTAGGTAGCTGTGTCGACCATGTGGGTTTAGGATGAAAAATAACCTCGTGTCCGAGGCATCAGCACAGTGCAAGCAAAGACAAAGTACTGCTTGAAGGAACCAGCTCTGACAGCAGCAGTTGCCACCACATTCACCCAATGCCTTCCTCAGTAGCATCAGCAGAGATTGGCTATTTGGAGGTTCATGATGTTCAAGCAGCTGATTTCTATCTTCTCCAACAGAAGTAATTTGGCAGTCTGTTGTCCCCGGCAACTGTGAACTTTGCCTGAGCCTGAAGTGCAGATAGTCATCATCTAAATGACGATCATTATTGTTGTGAAGGACTAAAACAAAATCTAGAGCTATAATTTGAACTTCTGGAAAGACATAAAAGAGTAAAGAGAGCAGAAAGCAAGACTGATAAAAACTAAAGGTGATGATAAGGGACATCAACCTGTCAGGGAATCACAAAGACCATCTTAGGCCAAAATGGGATTCCAAATAAAGTTTCAGTATTCCTCTTGACAGCTCTGAAGACAATTCCAGCCTTATTTAAAATTTTAAGCATATATAACATAGATGGACGAATAAATTTTAGGGGCATGAAGGATATATGTGGTAAAAGCAAGACAAATATCCTATGCTAGTTGGAACAATGGCAGGGCAGNTCCTTTTTTTTTTTTCCTTCCCACCAAAAATATGATGAGAAATATGATTAGAGCCATTTCCCCAGAGCTACCTTTTCCTGACAGTACCAGGTTTAATTAGTAGCTGCCAAGATGTTGAAACAGATCAGTAACACATCTTTAGGCATATAGTCCTCTAAATTCTCTTATGGAACTTGAGAAGGAAGTAGTTAAAATGCCAGTGAACACCTTGTAACCACTATTTCAAAATCAGAGGCTGTCCCTGGGGCCAGAAATGCCATATATAGTTCCACTGAGGAGCAGCCACGCTCGCTGGAGAGCCATCCTGGGGCTGTGGCGAGGCAGGGGCCAATGGCAAAGGGGGCAGAGGGCGTGGGATCAGCCGCACCGGACGGGTTTGAGCTCCGCAGATGCCATCCCTCCGTATTTTGGTCTCCTGCAAAACTAGCAACTGTACAACTTTATAGATAAAACATATATGTGGCATTCTCCATTTCTTTAATCACACTAGAGATGCATATTTATAGTGAATTCAAACTTTCCCACTTGCATGCATATTTTCCCAATCAAATGCAAATTCTTCCACATTACTTTCTCTGTGCTTGTTGTTAGCTGTCCAATTTTAATATCTTTTCCTCTCCCACTTCTCTACTGGCTTGCTACAGAAAATTATCAAGCAATAAACACAATGAGCATTAAGCACTCCAGGAGCAATAGATCATCTACAAGACTGTAGGAGTGTAAATCACCACAATGAAAGATTTTCTGATGTCATCTATTGCTCCTGTAGTTATTACAACCCATCATTCTTGTGAATTCATTCCCTGCTAAAAACCACATCTCAGATCTTGTCTTTCAGCAGCAGTTATCTTGCTTTGGCTAGGGTTATCTTGATCAGTCATAACCAACCAAGGCGGATAAAAAGGGGAAAAAAAAGAGGACTATAATATACATCTACATAATCAACATCAAAGTTCAAGCTACCATCAGAAGACAGGAAAAAAAAAGGTTTTCCAGAGTCATGGAGTTCTGGTGCCTTCAGTTTTCAGGCAAGCACAGTGTGACTCTCAAATTTAACATGAAAAAGATGGGGCTTCGGTGACATTTGAATTCTTAAATGTATTTTTATATTTTATTTTGGTTTAGTTTTGTTTTCTTTTCAGATAGGCATCTAAAGCACTGGACTCTGGACTCTACAGGCCTGTAGTTGATCTAGTTTGCTACTAATTGTTAAATACTAGAAGCAAACATTGATTGTTCAGTAAAGGTCACAGTTCTATTGTGATTACTTTCTATTGCTGTTATAGATATATCGAAGTGACATTTTTAAGGTAAAAAATGAGAATGATGTCACTGCCAGCCATTATGACTTGACTAGATGTTAGGTATTATAGAAAGTGTTAAAATAGATATGTCCTCTCCACTCTTTCTACTACTCTCTTTGGGGACTTGAATATAGTTTCAGAGAAATATTTCAAAATATGTTTTTCATTAAGACAATGAGCAGTAAGAGAAAAATTCAACTTGAAGACTCATGAAATATCCAAAGGAAAAGTATTCAAAAATATTTCAAGTGATTTTGTTTTCTCTAGTGTTTATCAGAGTCAAAAAAAATTACTTCTCCAAATAGAATCACAAAAAAATATATATGGATATTTTTCCTTTTATTTGTACCTCTGAATATAGAGATTTTAACATTTGTTTCTGCAAATAAGCCATGTTCACTTCCTAAGATTGATTATGTATCTGATTATATATCCCTTAATGTAGCTGAAGCTTTGTAATTAGTACACATTCAATTACTATGAAGCCATCTTAATACAGTTTATGTATATAAAACTTTTATTTTCAGAAACCATTCACAGTTGGCTAAATCCAGGATGATTCCACTGAGATTAAATTAAATTAGTCCAGAAATGCACCCTCATACTCAACAGACTGGGCCCCCTCTCTGATAAATATACTGGATGACACACAGTAACAGTGATACAAAGGCCACACCTCTGAAAAGCTCCCGGGAATAAGGAAACACCTGTTTGTTCTGCGGAAGAACAGGTGGGAAGCGGTGGTTTGCCGGCTCAATATCCTGTGCTTGCGATTACAAAGAACGATGCTCAGATGCCTCTCTTTTTTTGCCCTGTGAGTTTATTAAGAAGCCGCCGGTGCTTTCTACTACCCTAGAGATGCCTTTCCAGCACCGCATGGTTGCCCCCTCCCCGTGTCACCTCGCCGAGCCGCGCTGAACGCACACCGTTCTGCCTGCTGGGTAGTGCAGGAAGCCTTAATTACAGCCTGAAAATAATACCCGCTTCCCCCGGGAGCCTCCCTAGCTGTTCCTGTGGGATGGGAGAAGCTGAGAGCAGCCAGGTGCGGGGAGGCCGGCGCTCCCCGGGCCCGAGCGCGGGCAGCGGCGCCTCCGTGCGCGCCGGCGAGGCGGCCCCA
>WBMY01000203.1:622121-652738 GCA_013397315.1 Donacobius atricapilla | reverse complement strand
GGTTGGGGCTATTTTCCCGTACTATTTCAAGGAATAGTTTTTATCGTTGACTGCATCCATATTGTACAGAAGTTATATCTCTTACCTTTTGAACCGGTGAGATGGCTCTAAAAGCAGAATGTAGAATCTTGCTGTCTTTGCAGTGTCTAAAATATAGGGTAGATTTATTATTGATTGTTAATGCTGTTAACAATAATTACCTTTTCAAAATAAAGCGGAACTTTAGACTTTGATTTAGAGGAAACAGAAAATATGCAGAAGAGTTATTCAAGAGGAAATACCTTGTTGTCATGACTGCATTTTGATACAGCTGTCAAATTTCTCTCTTTTATTTATGTAAGTCTAAAATATATATCAAACCAGCGCAAATGCATCCTCAGGGAGAGTCTGTGAGATCTTTTCCAATGCAGCAGTTTACTACCTGTCGAGGAGACTGAAGCTGAAGTGTTTTTTTCCTAGCCAGAATTCTGGTTTTCTATTAGCTATAAGAAGGAACACTTGATGCTTAAAATGAATTTCATTTGGAACAGTAGGTTGATGTATGTACATTGATTTAAATATTTAGCATAATTTTACTATCACTCTGGTGTGCACCTTTACGGGTAATTCCAGTTCATGTACTTCCATATACTTAAACCCATATTAACATGTGTAATATTTATATTTTTGAGAAAAAAATAAAAACAGAGCTAATCCTAATCTGTCTATGTGCTCGGTTAGTGTTGCTGCTCCAAGTTTTTATGTAGTGAAGTGTATTTTTTCATAGTAATAATGCACTAGCTACTAAATAGGCAAGTAATAGTGAAAGCTCAGCACGATTGAAAGATAGCAGAAAAAGTAAGAATGGAATCTCCAAATATGTCACTGTGTTCAAAGATGGACATATTTAAAATTTTGAAGACTTGCGCTGTTTACTTGGTATTATGTAAGAAATCTTTTATAAAACAAGCAATTGCCTTGTGAATTTAAGTAACTAAAAATTCATGTTGTTAGCAGTAAGTGAATTGAAGTTGCACACTTATAATTACAATGGGAATAGTGTGTTAAAAAGGTAAACAGAAACAAACGAATAAGAGTTGAAAACTTTTGAACCTATCTTTGAGGTTAGAGTTTGGGGAAGGAGGACGGATGGAAGCACAGAACTTTAGTGAAATTTGCGAAGTGTTTTCAATAACAGTCATTTCATGTACCCTCTTTTTTTGTTTTTAGGAACTTTCTTTTCTTCTGTTACTTTCTTAATAGATTTGTTAAATTACTGACTATAAATTTACTGTGATTCATCTCAATGAAAACCCCTACAGAACAGATTGAGATGGACCTTACATCAGGAAGGCCTTTACTTGAGCAGAATCCCCTTCTCAAGGCTCTACTTTTCCCCAAAAGAAGCTACTAACTTTTCAAGGACTTTCCTGAGTTGCAGCTGATGGGACGGCACTCATCGCTTGGGCTTCAGTGAAGCCTGAAACGGACACAATTTTGAAGTCAAAAGGAGATATAAAGAGATATGCATAGTGTGGTTTTATTTCCTTGAAAAACTATTATATTCATCTTTAATGTATTCTAAATTAATTGAGGTTTCTTTAAAAGCTATGGATCAAATTATCTTCATTAAATAACTGAAAACCTCTGTATTTCAGGCATTCCCGTGAAAAGAAAGGTTGTTCAGCATTCATCTCTGCAATCGACCCTATAAGAAATGTTGAAAGAGTACTAAAAAATGCATCACTTTCTTTTATTGCAGATAAAAAATTCATCATTGCTAATGCTAGAGTGCAGAATTGTGCCATCATCTACTGCAATGATGGGTTCTGTGAGATGACCGGGTTCTCCAGGCCAGATGTCATGCAGAAACCTTGCACCTGCGATTTTCTTCATGGACCAGAGACCAAAAGACATCATATTGCCCAAATTGCTCAAGCCCTGCTGGGGTCAGAGGAGAGGAAAGTAGAAGTCACCTATTATCACAAAGATGGTAAAGTCTGGTTTTATTTTCAAAGCTTTTTGCATGTTTGGTTAGCAGTTGGTTAGTAAAAGAAGTGTATATGTTGTACTGGCCAGCCCCTTTGCTGGAGGGGTTGTAATTTCTCTGAAGTGCAGTGAAATAGATTTGTGTGTATCAGTAAGAGAATCTGCCCTGCGAGTAGTGGGTGTATGGAGTATATCACTGTGTGCTCACTCCGCCAGCTGAATGAAGCCAGCACAGTGTTGGCAACTCTGGAACAGAAGTTCTCCTCTCGGTTGGTTTGATGTAAATCACTTAAAGTAATCAGCACAGAGGAAACGTACCTTCATTTAAGTGCAATATTTTACCACAAAGTTAAAAATAGAAAAAAGCAGCCCATCAGAAAGAAAGCATTAGCTTATAAAGAAAGAGACAAGTCTTTTTCAGAGCTGAGATATTGTGAACTACCTGTAACTGAACTACCTGTAACTGAACTACTGATACCGTCCTAGTATTGCCAGAGTCAAAATTTGGGTTTGCCTAGACTATGAGCTATTCCCTGTTATTCAGTAAAGACTCAAAACACACAGAATGGCTGAATCAGCTGATACTTTTTTTTCTATTAAGAGCAAAAAATGAATAAATATATTTACAGATATAAAAATGCATATACATGATAAGTAATTATGATACATAATAGTTATATGTAGAGTTTTGTTGTTGATTGGGGTTTTTTTTTTTTAATTACCCAGAGTTATTTACAGTAACACCCATTTTTCAAATGAATTCAAGTAGTTGATAATTGTGGTGTACCTTATTTTGTCTCTTGCTGTGCACACTCTTGAGAGAAGGAAAAGGAAATTAATATTCAAGTGCTGAGCTTAAATTAGTTCTGGAGAAGTGCCAGTGTGTTGTTTACATCAATTTTAGAATCACATGCAATGTGCTCTCTCAGTTTAAAGTCCCAGAGTTAAATCCTATTCACAATAATTCTGTTGTTATCTTGGAGAGACTTAAGTAATATTATTTTTAGCTTAGGCTGGTATAATTCACATAGGACTCAGGCCAACCATTCTACCCATGCTACCAATATTTAAGCATACTCTTTGTAGCAGATTCTCAGTAGAGCCCTTTATTCTTAGATCTGGGTTGGTGGTCTGGAGCAGATTTTGCTGAAGATTTGTTGTAGCTGTGCCTTGGACATAGACTTCTCAGGAGACCTGACACTGTGTGTCTTTTACACATCTACCTGGTGTTTGTGTTAACTTGGCATGTGTTAAAAATAATATCACAAAAGGAGAACGTCGTTGCTAACTTTCACAGCCATCAGCCTGGAGCACCGTTTGGAGATGTGGTGGCTTAAAAATCCTGAAGTCTCCCAAAACATTAGGAGGGAGGGAAAGGCATTTAGAAGTACTGCTTATCTGTCAGTTACCAGAGATAGATATGTAGATAGGTAGATAGATAGATCCTTTTCTAAACTGCTGAATTCTGAAATCATGCAACGCATCATAGTCTGTTTGAGACAAACCAAAGAAATACTGTCCATAAAAATTGCCATATCTTTCATAAGTGGTTTTGAACACTGAGTTACAGATTATTTAATGTAAACAATCTTACACATAAGCAACTTCACTTGTGTGAATAGTTACTTTAATTGCCTCGGTATTTTACTTGTCTAAATGTGAGCAGGATTTACCATGTGAACTGTATGATCTGCTAAATTTAAATAAGCGCAGGTGAATCAGGCAAAAATTGTCAAAATATAAGATAGGTCTGACACTCAAATGCATGGCTGTCTGTATATACATATTTTTTGTTTTGTTCCACGTGATGTTCAATTTCTTTTCAAAATGTGATAGAAAATCTTAAGTCTGTGTGGTGTCATGAAATTGAAACTACTTGTATGTAATGAATGTTAGTAAACATATTCTATAGTTATTCTAAGTAACGCAAAAGGATATACCTCACTTTTCACCTTTTCTTTTTCAAATTTTCAAGTTGGATTTTTCAACATATAGCATATATACATATGCCTATACATAACATAGTCTGTATATTGTAAGAATATATAGAACAGTGATACCTAACGAGGGCTTCCTCCATGTTGTGAAACAAAGTAAATTTCAAGAGTTTTCTAAAAATGTGAGTTTAGTGCCTGGTTAATGGCTTATTTTGCATGTGTACTCTGAGTGTGAGGTCAATTTCAGCGATTTTCACTTTTCAGAGGTCAATTCTAGCACAGTCAGAAATGTAACTTTCTACATGTGAGTAACCCAAGTTACTCCAATGAACTATCCACTACTTAAAAGTTTGACATTTTATTTCATGGCAAGCCATTGTATAGTATTTAATGTAATATTATAAGCATACAGAGGAGGAAGACATCTCGAGAAGGTGTGAATTGCTTGAGGTTCCAATGACGAGAGGTTCTGAAGATCAGATTACACACTCCTAACTAAATGCCTAGTGAATTGCAAATAAAACCTTATTCCACATCACATTGTCATTTACTCTACATAAGCCACTGATTGTATTAGAAATTATTTTAATATTTTGAAGTAAAGCAAGTGTCAGTGGGATCACTTATAATGCTAATCTGTCATCAGAATTCCAGCAATGCAGATATCAGAAAGGGAGTCACTCTATAAATAATGCTTTTTCTTTTTGATTCTAAATACCACCTCATATAATTTTAAAATGTCACAGCTTTGAAGCTCAGCTTAAAAGAAGATTCTTGCTATAGAAAAATGGTATTGAACTAGTAGAGGGGAATTAGGATTCTGATGTTCTCTACTGGTCTGTAGTCCATTTTTCTAGATGAAAGTGCAAGATCTTGAGTTTTAAACATCTTGATGATGCAAGACTGAAAGCTGCTGTTGGTTCACTGCTTTAATCTTTTGGCCAAATTACACACTCAAAGAAGACGGGACAGAAGGAAAAAGATTTTGTAGCAATCTGATATTCAGAAAATGGCAATTTCTTGAATCTACACTGCCTTAAACATGATAGACACAAGATAGAGTGGTCAAAGGAGAAAAAAAAATTATGTATGATGCTTTTATAAATGAGTAATCTGGACGGAGCCTGTTTCCCTTTTCACCATGCAGCGTGGGGAGGGTGCAGAGAAGCATCAAATGCATGTGCTAGCTTTGTTTAATTGTTTAGATGGTCTGGACTTGGGCACCCAGCATGACCTGGGCACCCAGCAGGCCTTGTCCCAACCGCACCGGTGCTGTCTGCACAGCAATGTTTAATATTTGCAGCTAAAAGCCTTACTAGCTACTCCCGGAGTACTTCTGTCAGAGTATACCTTACTTTTGGTTTTAATTTCTCCTCATTCTTTTTCTTTTTAGAAGGGTATTTACACAATCCAAGCAAAGTTCTAGTTCTCTGTCCTCTTCAAGTAGTGCCACGGTAGGAAATTTCATAGCTACCAAAAGGGTTAATTACTGAGAGAAATGGTTAATGGGAACAGATGGTGCCAAAACTAAAGGTCCAAATTTGCAGGTTCTCATAACACAAGTAGCTCCGCAACTGTCACTGGATGTACTCATGGGATTAAAGGCACAGTAATTTTTTTTTTTTTAATGTAAATATCCCTTTTTAAAAAGAGCAATACATAAATACAAGTCACAAGAACTGTTACTTTGAAACATTTTTTTTCCGGGGATTGCCCATTAGGCATTAGCATCTGCTTAATTAAAAAGTTATAGTCTGATATCAAAACAATATCATAAATTCCTTACTATTTCACAGTTTTTTTCACTAATATTATAGCTATATGATCTGAATTATACTTGAAGGCAAGATATTGTTTATACAGGATATCACTTCTTATTTTAATAAAGTTATTTATGGTGAAAATGTTTGACAGTTCTTCCTTTGAGGACTCCATTTTGCTGTTTAAATCATTATTGCATAAATCATTTTTGACAGATGTAAAATATTGCTTGAGGTGGTAAAGCTGTAAAACTTTTGAGATAAAAAGTATAATTATTTTGGGATTGAGAATGGATATATAATAATCAGAAAGTATTGTACCACACAGAATGCATTTTTACTTCTTACCATATACTTTGTGGGCACTAATGGGCTATGTCTAAGTTTGCAGATGATATCTGTTAAAGGAAGGTAGGATCATTTAAGCTTAGCCTACATGCATCAGATATTCTAAATGGGCTGAGAAGAACTAAGGTAGAGTACAGGTTTGAGCAAAGATAAGATAAAGCAATGTGCAGAATGTGTACAAACCTCACAAACTATTTGCCATTTAACCTCTTTCAAAAATAATTTGCCCCAACTGACTGCAAATTAAACATATTTGCATTTTCAAAGCACACTTCCAAACAAATATCTTAAGGCCTTTTCAGCTGTTTTTTGAGGACAGGAAAATAAACATTGTGCCAACATACTGACAAAATAAAGTGAAAATGGTATTAAGAGTTCTTAAATAGAAAGATCAGGACTTCATTTGGCTCATCATCTGGACTTCAGCATAGGCGATTTACCACCTGTTTGTGTGACCCTACCAATCAATAAAAAATACAACTGAAAAGAAAGCTGCTTATATGTGTGTCAAGTCCCCTTAGATTAGCTCTAGCGTGAGGGTCAGCAACTGTAGACTTGACCACAGTTTCAGTGCCTTATCCAGAACTGTTGAGATAGGTCAATGAATCCAATCTCTCTGATACCCGACTGGTGTAGGATTCCTTGATACAAGAAATACTATCTGACTGCGTTTCGATAAAGAGTTGCCCCCCACAAACACCTGCCAAAACCCCCTTTCTTAATACAGGGATTTTTTCCAGGCATTCTTAAAATACCCCTTGGATGAAATGCAGAATATTACTGAAGGCAGTGAACTATTGGAAATGAATGAGGACATCATTCTTATGTTTGTAGTGCAGTGTTTCTACCTTAGCCTTTAATACTTGTCAAGAAAAAAGCATCCCTTGCCCCGTTCAGTATTGTGGATTTTACAGCAAGGAGAACTATTAGCAGTGAGACAATGCCTCGGGGATCCAAATACCTCATTTACCCATCCCCATTCAGATACTGGTCCTATGTCTGTTCAGAACCGTGGGTCACTTCTTATTCACATTTCATGTAGGATATCAAATGATTATGATAAAGCACCTCTTAGCTATCCTAAGAAAGCTTATTTATAGGTCAATTTCAATATTATTTTTCAACTCCTTGACTTTACAATATATTCCTTTTTCTTTCCAGGTAAAGATGAATTGATTTTAAATAAGGAAGGGACATTTATAAAAAAGAAATAGTATCTGGATAAATAGAACAACAATTAAATTGACTTCTAAATTATTCTCTTTCTCAGTGTTTAGGGTCAGAAGGATATAAGTAGATGTATATCATTTTAATAAGTAATGAAGAACACAATTGCTGTTATTGTAGGTACTGCATCTTTAACAGGAAAAAAAAAATCTTAATTTGTAAAAATCCATTCTGACAGTTTTGAGTTCCTCCATGGCACAAATAAAAAACCTGCAGGCTAGTGGTTCAGGAGTCTTTCGTTTCAGTACAGTGTTAAGATGGAACTCTTACTCTGGACTTCCATAGGATAATTTAATGTCAGGATTCAGAATGTCACAGGGCCAATTTACTCCTATCAAGGGGCCCAAATTTCCCTAGTCTAAGCTAAAAAGAAAAAATGATTGCTGACTTTCAAAAAGTGTGCCGTAGTGGTAAGAAAGGTGACACATTCTGGAGTAAAATGGTAATATAAGGTTGCGATGGGATACACATCCTCAAAAGAGTTTCATTTTTTAATTAGGCACTGCTGACAAGATTTTTTATCTGCTTTGAATATGCTCATTTTAGTTGTAGTGAAAGCTATTTTGGTTTTGGGTTATGAGACAAAAAGAACAGATGCTGTCAGTCTATTTTTGGTGTGGTTTCACATGATTTATTGTGTCCTCTTTCCATCTTTATCATGCATCCTTTCTAATGTTACATTATTGTAAGAGAGTTACTTATTGGTGCTCTTTGTTGGTTCTTTTCCTTTTCCACTAAATTGACCCATATATCAAAAAGAGATGCAGAGAGCAAATCAGACATCATACCTTGCAATAGACAAGGGAAGAGCCGTGGCTTTTCTAATAGCAGCCTTTTGCATATTTGATATGAAACAAATTTCAAAACATGGCACTTCGAGTAACACCAGTGTTGGCATTTCTGTTCCCTCTGGTTCCAAGCAATGGGAAGAGGACAGGGGTGCAGGTTAGAGTTTATGTTAGTGATTTCAAGTCCACTTTTAAAGTGTTTCCTACATGCTTGGCTTAGAGTATGACTCAGTCTGTATGCTAGGTAGTCCATGCTTTTCCCAGCTAAGTATGGAAAAAGCTTAGTCAGTATAGGATTCAGAGCAGCAAGACAGAGCTGACTATGGAAATTGCTAATTGACTCTGGAAACTGCATATCTCAAAAGCAATCAGAACTGTAGCTGTGAACCTCAATCCAGGCAGAGTGGATTAATGACAGTGACAGTGGGGTATTGTGACTCTATAGCTACTCAGTCACATTTTCTGCAGCTCTGGAAGTTCACATCTCTGAGGTGGGAACTATTTGTCTTATGATTTTGTACAGTTGACCTTTTTAGTCTAGTAGACTGGGTCTTTTAAAAAGGAAATAACATGCATATTTGGATAATTTCTCAGAAATTAAACTAAAATTAATTTTGAAAGCAGAATTATAGCAATAACTAGTCACAAAATGCTTTTTGACCCCCACAATTTCCACGAATATGCAATTTTAAGCTTCCTGGCCAACTTTCTCAATAAAGCCTTTTCATTTCTCACTTTGTTAATTCCTTAATACTGAAATCACAGTGATATCTCATCAGGAAAGATCACTACCAAAATTCAATCTGAAAAATAGTCAGAGTAAACAGTATAAAGGGAAGGTCTTGTCTTTTTCTGTTTCATTAACTGGACTCCAACTATAGATCTTATTATACCTAGTTTTGATAATGCCTTCAGTTATAGCATTGTAGTGTTATCCACACAAAAAATATATTCTGGCTTATTTGTTAACAAAGAGCCATCATATCAAAACCTAAAGATGGTATTTCAATGTCAGCATTATTAACGATTTCATTACTGATAGTGAGTGGAAATGACCAGAAGAAATCCTAGGCCAGAAATCACAGTTGCATTCAGTACTTGACTACATGGTGAAATTTCTGGCTTTCCTGTCCTTGTTCCTCCAAAATAACATAGTCAATAAAAATAATTTCTCTTACATTTTGCCATTACCTCATTTAAACCTCTGATTTGCCAAATTAGACTGCAGTGGAAACCAGAAGGTCTTGCCTAAATGGTCAGTTCAGAGAAACACAACAAAAATTTACTTCAAATACTTGGAAATCAGGATTTGTCACAACATCTGAATACTGATCCTTGACCAGTACCAGCTTATGTACTTACATAAGTACCGGCTTATGAAATCCTGGCCTTTTTTTGAGCAAATGCACAGGACTGTTTGGCAATGCGTTGTTTCTGTGGCCAGAAACACTCCTAAAGGCCTGAGAGCAAGATATCAATGCCTACTGACACAGGAATCAGCTCACACAGCAACAGCTTTCATAGAATTAAATTGCGAAGTTTAATTTTTGTAACACTGAGAAATCCTGGTCTTTAGACATTGGAGCACTGCTCATACCAACCGTATACCTTTGCTAGCTAGTATTAGCTGAATCTCTGTTGCTAAATAAAAAGACAACAAATTATGAAAAAAACGCAAAACACTGACAAAACTTTCCTCCATTTCTATCCACACATTAGACAGGCGGAGACAGCTTCAGAACAAGGACATATTCAGGGATTTTGTCTTTGTCTTTTACCTAGGCTACTTGAAAAGCTGTTAATCATCATGTAAATGTGTTTCATCACTAACATGCGTGTGCTAAAGCACTCGTTCCCAGCTGTTGTCAGACTTTGGATTCCGTGCCCTTTTGAGACTATTTTTTTAGAGCATTCTTTGCTGATTTTCATTTAAATCAATGCAAGTGGATCTCTGAAAATAGCTTGCAAATTTCCTCCTTTCAAAATTCATTTATGTCAATCTGCTTTACTCCTTCCTCTCTGGAAAAAAATGCCAGATAATCTCATTAGTATTTTGCATGTTTATGGCGTGTCTTTTTGTACTTTCAGGAGCACATGAAACTCAGTAGTCCATAAATCCTATTGTCATGGCAGTTAATGTAAAACACTGTTGCAATTCTGTCTACTTGCTAAAAAAAATGTGAAGAAAGAAGGAACCTGAAGTCCATGCCATTTTAAGTAATGACAGTAAAAGACAGGAAAATGTATTTTTTCCATTTTAAGTGGCCAGTGTTATTTTTGCTTGATAAAATATATCAGGAATCAATTTAACACGGAAGTCTGTCCAACAGAAAGAACAACTCTTCCCAGAAGGACTGTTTCTGGAGTCATGGACAACGTAACCATGACCATGTGAGAGAGTAGTAACAGCCTTGAAGTACAAAACCAGATATCTATAAATCAAACTCTGAGCCTTCTCTGTGGGTTAATGGAGCAGTTCACAAACTGGTATGAAAGCCTGTGTATAATGTTAATCCTGAGCCAGTGTATGCTGGGTCGCTGTTCAGAGCAATCCTTTGCAGAGCATCCTTAGTCTTTCTACAGGTTACACTGATTGTTTATGGCAACAAAAATGTGGGCACATAATGCACAGAAGCATATTTAGTGTTTTACCCACAGAGTTTTTAAGAAAAGTTTTGTAGTTCTTGAGATAAAGAAGAGTTTCGGTACTGTTCGTGGATGACCACAGAACTGTAATAAAACCTTGTTCCTCTTTATCCTGAAACTTGCAAATCCCTTCTCATGTCAGGATTAGAAGTAGGATCTAAGGACCTGCTTCCAAAAGCCTAAAAAGTTAATTAAAAACTACTTACTGCTGTTGCATCTACAAGCAGAATCAATGTCTGATTTGTGTGATGTTTGTAGATTGGGACCTGGGTGCAGGTGGCTTCCCTCTCCTGTGCTCAGGATTATTTAAAGAGGGGAAAAGAGGAAGGAATGCCTGGTTCACAGGCCACTCTTCTTCCTAGCTGATGGGTAGGCAAGGCTATTTTATAGAAACAACTAGACAAATTAAGAACATTACAGTTAAGGGAGCTATTTCATAGACCATACAGATCTATTTGCATTTATTTTTGGTTGTCTTTTGACCTCATTTGTAAAAAAACACAGATCCCGCAGTAGCAGAATTACCAGCAGCATCACTGTCTCTGCAGAGCTCAACATATGCAAAACATAATTATTAGCCAGACAAATACATTGTGTGTGGCTGCTTGAATTTCAAACATAATCTCTTTATAATTTGAATGTGCAAGAGCATTTGTCCTTGCTGCATGGGAATTGATTGAATTGTTTCCCTTGTAAAATTTTAAAAATAATATTTTAATTTTAATCCTTTTTTACCTTGGGATATTTTTTCTGTAAATAAAAAAAATAAAGGACTTTATTTTTACTTTCTGAGGAATTTCTGAAGAAAAGATGCCAACTTTTTTTTTTTTTTTTAAATTATGGAGAAACAATTCTACACATTTAATCTTGATTATTACCTGGAAAGTAGATTATCTAAATGTTGGGAGCGGGGTTGCCCCTTAGATCCCACTGGCACTAAAATATCAGCTATAACTTAGTTATCATAGCTATGAAGGGCACACTGAGGTTGAGTTACTGCAAGAAAAATGACTGACCTGAAGTTTCACATGTAAAATCAAAATAAGGAGTAGATTTTCAATTATACGTATACCTTATACTACATACTATAAAAGAGCATTTCTCTTTCTCAAAAGATTCAAGAACCACTTTGAGGTGCTGCCAAAATTACTTCCTACCCCATCACAGAATATAAAATGATATTCCATAGTTCTCAACAGTTTTGCTAATAAAGCACTTTTCTTATTAAATACATTCAATCACAGGAAATTTGAACTGAACAGCAAATTAGAAGGGCTCCTAATGAGATGATTGACTAGTGCAGTGAGTCTTTTACCTCAAAAGATCTATTATTCTGGAAAAGCTCACAGTTCCAAAACATCCTTCTCTACTGCATTTTCGCACTATTCTCTTTTCCAGTACAGTAAACCAAAGATGCATTGTAACATTTCCCAGTGTACATATATATAAAAATGCCATAAGAAGTCCTCAACATGATCAAGTCTAAAAAATGGATAACAGAGTGAGACTATAAAATGATATTACAGGGGATAGTTCTGTAAAATCATCTTTAACAGGAACTGTACTTAGTAGGGATTATTCTTATATGAGCATCTCGGACCACAGGTCAGGTTCAAGAGGACACCCTAGATAATGCAGTTGTGTACATTTCCCTCCTTACATAATAAACAATAATTTCCAGAGAAATGACTTCTTGTCTTAGAGAGGTCACACATGACCCTGAAGTGCCAGACTGGGGTTAGGGACAGCTGGGGGTTGTACTGAATGGCAAAAGTGTCCAAACTGTTCCCTTCTGTTGACATAGGGTTAAAAGAACACAAAGGTGGAATCAACTCCTGTGTCAACTTCAGCCCTCAACTTTTCCAAATTTAATATAGAAAATAGAACTGCCAAATAAATGGCAAAAAATACAGGAGGCATGGTTAAGAAAGTTCAGTGGCTGCTAAACTCACAGTTTTTTCTAACAGAAAAAATTACCATTTGCCAGTCTGACATTGAACTTTGCATTGATAATTGTAACACTTATTCAGGTGCTACCACAAATCAGTCATACAGAGCCTGTGCATCATTATTGAAAAAAAAAAAAGGCAAAACTTACCTGAGTATTATTTGTGTTTAAGTAGTGCTGCATCTGTTATGCAACAAATGGGGCTTTATTTTCTCCTCAAACCAAAAATCTTCTACTTTTCAATTTTTTAAAGAACTGAAATTTCATCAGACTCTAGTTTGACTCAGCTTTTTAGGTGTCCATAATAGATTCTGATCTTCATGATCCTGAATACTTGTGAGATCTACATGAAGTTACCGTTGGGAAAAAATGACATTTCTGCAGGATATAATATATCTGATTAGATTCAACCAACATATCTCTAAAATTTAATATTAAACAGGGATATCCTCACAACCTAGTTTAGATTGTAACTTACTCCTTTCTTGGGCTTCACCCTTTGTTTGTATCTTGTTTTTTAGCAACTGGCACAATCTGTATAACAAGTGATGCTTTGTATCACATGGGAATCATTAAATAGCAATCACTCAGATGTATTTGCTTTGAGAAAGCATTATGTTAGCGTGGCACATACTCTAATATATAGCATTTTACCATTCCAGAATAGCAAAGAATCCTTTTCTTTGAAATTTCTATGAAAATCGTATTTTCATAGAATTCAGAAGCATTTAGGTCAGGAGGAAAATTGGGGAGGTCGTCCAGTCCAGTCTTCTGCCAAAAGCAGGAGCAACACAGAACTCAAACTTGCATAGGACTTCCCCAACTGGATGTCAGGATGGAACCTCTCTGGTCAACCTGTTCCAGCACCCTCATATTGAAACTGGTTTTTCTTTATACCAGTTTAAAGCATTGTCTCTCATTCTTTTGCCATGCACCTTAGTAAAAGACCTGCCTCCATCTCCTGGTAATTTCCTCACACTTGTTGAAAGACCGTTATTAAGTCACTTGGAGCTGTCTTTACCCTAGGCTCACAGCCAAGGCCAGTTTCCTCAACCACACCTCAAAGGACATGTGCACCAAGTCCACATCCATCTTGGTGGCCTCTGCTAGCCTCATTCAAGTTTATCAGCATTTCTCTTGTACTAGGTTTCCAAGGTCAGCTTCAATATTCTGTGTATGGCCAACTGAGCACTGAGTAAACGGGAATTATTACTTCTCTCAATCTACCGGCAAAGCTCCTGATGATACAGCCCAGTACGTTTTATCCTGGACACAGTTGGACTCAAATTTCTCAACAGATCACTGTCTCAGTCCTCTTCCACTACTTCAAGATTCAAACCTTTCCCTGACTGAAGTGGTCAATGTTTAAAGTACCTCAACTTTATCTACATCCACTGTCACTAAATCACTCTTCCCCACTCATTAGCAGACTCAGGTTATACTTGTTCATTCTTTACTGCTAACATACTAGCAACACAAGCTCTTGTTGTTGCCCTTGATATCCCAAGAGTTTCAAATCTGGCTCAGCTTTTCCTTTTCCAAAACCATGCCAGCATGCCTGGGCAGTATTTTGATATTCCCCTCTTGTAGCCTGCCCTTGCTCTCACCTCTTTTGAATATCTTTTTTGTTGGGGGTGTTTTGGTGTTGTTTTTTCTTTTTTTTCTTTTTTCCACTGGAGCTCAGTCATGAGATCTCTCTAGAGCCAACTGGTATTTGAATACATCTATTACTTTTTCTCAGTATTTGAATGGACTGATATGGTGCTTGAGAAAGCATTTGAGCAATACCGTCTGCAATGTTTGAAGAACTAATGAGTTAGATACCATGCTTCTTTTATTTCTTTCAGTAGTGAGGTAACATTATTGAAAAACTGTCTTATCTCAGAAGAAAAAGTTTATTGCTAAAATTTCCTTAGCTCAGTCATGCAAAAGACAACATTTTCTTCTCCATTTCCCTTCTGCCTTTTTTAATTTCATATTTTCTTCTAAAAATTACAGATTTGTCCTATACGCTTTGTTCCAGGTTAGTGACTAGGGGAGATAGAAGTCTGCTATTTTCTTCAAGCATTAATACCAGCTTTTTCCCTTAGGACAATGCCAACCTCCACAGTACTGAAAATATTTTTAATTTTATTATTAAAATAATTTATCTTCATATTGCATGCATATTTAACACTTTTGGATCTCTCTATTTCATGCTGGATTTTATTTTTAGTCATTCTAATGTGATGTTTGAAAGTTCATCGATAAAACCTGCTTTATTGATGCCCTAAAAGGAACTTTGTTTTACTCTTTGCCCATGTGACAGATAAAAGTGTCTTGAGGGTGTACCACAGAAGCTCCTGGCCTTACATTAGAAATACTGGTTGCCCCTACATCAATTAATATGATGATGCAGAAGAGAACACATCTAGCATATGCAATACAATATAGTAGTATGCAAGGATTCTTCAATTTGTAACTTTTTATTTAAGTGTGTTTTTATTTCAGCTAGGATGTAAAGCCATTCCTATGTCTAAGGTCATCAGTGAGAGATTCACACAGTGAGGTTTTAATTGCACCCATTTCTGCATGCAACAGATACAGTACAGTGTTTAGGGTAGCTACTTGTATGTGCTTTATTTCTGCATAGGATTAATTTAGTGGGCATAGTACTGGGACATGTCTTATTTTTAATTTAAAGGAATTATACTAATTATTTCTCATTCTTGGACTGGACCAAATATTCCTTGTCAGATTGCCCATGACAAGCTGATTGCAAATGTTGACTTGCTTTTGTCCAGAACGGTTAGAGATACTTGGCCCTACAAGGCTCGAGTAAAGTCAGAATGTGAGCAAGAGCCAAAAGGATGGCTTTTCTAGCCTTGTTGCTGATACTGTGCTTTGCAGAGAAACACAGTTATCTTTACACACAGATACTACAAAGCATCTTTCCCTTGACTAGCATAACTTTCAAAATTGTGTTTACATCTGATTTATTTATGGTCTTTATCTAAAACAAAAGAATTCTAAACCAAACTTCCCAAAGAAGTTAAGTTTCATTTCTAAGGGTTTTGAATAACTGAAAAGCTTTTATGTTTTTATCTGCATCTGAAATGCTTGAAAAGACTCAATATTTGATAAAGGCTTTACCAGTGTAGGCGTTTTTGTGACTTGATTGAACACATCACCCTTTTAATGATCAGCAAGTCATTGTTTTTTAAATACACAATATATTATAATGTACAGTTTGCAAGCAATTATGAGAGCAAAATAACATATTTTTAAACAGAAGTATTTTCATACTAACTTCAGCCCTAATCTTTAGGGTTATGGCATATTTATTCTTTGAAATTACATTTTTTCATCCTGGTACCCAGGATAATCATAAGAAATTTTAGCGATCAGGACAGTGAGCTGAACTACTCAGCTCAGGTATATTTGCTGGGAAAAAATAAGGTCTCATTTTAAAGTGTTAACACTAAACAGAAACCTTTTTTGAGTACAGGATTGACAGTTCCATTTAGTCTACCTAACCAGCCTTTCTGAAGTGCAACAAAAAGGGGAAGCAGAACCTCTGGCTAAAGGGGTACCTTGCATCACCTCGAAATGCTTTTTCCAAACCCTACAATGGTAAATTCAGCTTTCCTTTTGGTATCTTAGGGGGTATAGAGGCCTTCATGCATATCTTTGTGGGAGTTTGATAGTGTTTTACATTTTGTGAGAATAAAACCTCAGAACTGTGATGCCGAACTGGGATCTGCAGTCTAAGTTAACGTTCTGTCTCTGAGATATTATCTGTGAAAGAAACTTCCAAAGGGGTAATTTAATAATATATAATATCTTCATAAGAATTGTAAAGAAAGTTCATTGTTACCTGTCATGGACATATCATCTATATATTGCAGAAGAAAAAAAAATACTAAAGAAGAAAAAAAGGCAAAAAGAGCCCCAGAAAAAAGAAAGGTTTTTGAATCTGTTTGTCCTGTACTACCAATACTTTCAGCAAATTGATAATGTTCTTATGTAACAGCAGTGTGTAGCCCTGAATTCATGCCTGACATGTTTTGGTTTTTAGAAATTCCTTTCCCAGGTGATTTTCTGTAAACAAGACCAATGTTTTTCTGACTCTACCTATGTTGTTTCATTCCTTTCTCAAAGGAGGGACTTCTTGATCTCCCTCTCGTTTGACCAGTGTGATTGAAGAAGTTTGCCTTTGTTTCACCAATCAAATTGGTCTGTGTAAAATAGTATAAAAGAGAGATCATCTCAAAATAAAGGATTAGATTTCTAGCCTTCTAAAAAAGTGAGTCTATGTCGTTCTTGGTAACTGTGACAGCAGTGTACAAAGGAGAATTTTGATTGGATTGAATCAAGTTAAAATCTGTTTTAGTTTTGCCAAGTGTATCAGCTTTCAATGAGTGATGGTCAAATCAAAACTATTTTGATAAATTTTAGACTCTCAGGGCTACAGTCCTAGAGACATTGAGAAGTCTGAGTTTAGGCAAGTGAGAGAAAAGCATACAAAAACCAGTTAGTTCCATGTATAAAGCTCATTTCACCTTTAACAATACTGTAACTTTCAGTGGGGAGAAGAAGAGAAATATGAATTCTCAAGAGTACCTAGAATTACATATTTTCTTCTACTGAAATTGTCATTCAACTCAAGTGAAGCATCTGGTACAGTCACATGCTGAACATGAATCGGATGAGCAGGCCTAGCAAGTAGCTGTTTACTCAGTTCTGTGCTAATCTTTGCCAGCTAGCAAGAATCACACCACCTTTCTTTACAAAGGTGCCCACAGTTTTAACACTGTAATTTTTTTCAAATTGTAAGATATCTTCATCTTTCTTTCAGATTTTTCAAGAAAAGTTTACTGACTGAGCTCTTTCTGAGGATTTTGATTATTTATTGGGTATGAAAATAATAATCTGCATTCTGTCCCTATGTAAGAACTTTTCTGAAAATCTAGTCTGAGCTACAAATTTAGGAAAGTGATAACTCTTAATTTGTTGAATAGCTCACTGATGCTTTTCTTATTATATCTTAGAGGATCTATCTTCTGCAATTGCAAAATTCAGCAATAATATACCACATTCAATAATATCTTCAAACAATAAATAGAATAATAATATAATATATATAAATATAGAATGGTGGTTGTAATCACTCACAATTATATAATTGGATGCCTAACACTGTTTATCAAAAATATAGTCAATATTACACATGAAATCGGCTTGGTTTTGTATTAAAGTGAAAAAGTCAAACAGAAAGCTTGATGTACCCCTTGAGTTGGAGCCCTGGTCAGACTTCAGGAGTGAGGCTCCTCTGGAGAAGCTGTATATTACAGGCCACTCCAAAAGGAAAGAAAACAAATCTAGGTACTCTAAGAACTATATAAGCACAATAAGAAAACTTGTGCATAAACGACTGTACAAGACTGCATGAAATAATTTGGTTCTTGGCCAAACTAGGGAATAAACACAATGGAATTAATTTTTTTCAAGTTCCACCCTAATAACTTCTCATGAAAGCTTTTACTTAAACTTTGATCTTCTAGGCAGGAAAAAACCAATCAAACAAACAATGAAGAAAGATGGACAAATATATTATTAAAATACCACTTCCATTTCATTAACTATTAATAAAAAATGTGACCAATTGCATTGCATGTCTCATTAATATCAACAATTAATAAGGCTTTATGAAATGTGCTAAGAGGAGTATAAATAACTCAAACACTGATCCCAAAATTCTATAATCAAAAAAACATGGGCATAGAGTTTCTTTAACAAAACATTCCTAAAGAGTCTCAAGTTTCAAACTTACAATGGTTTTGAAATCTGAAATGTTGTTGAAAGTGAGTTCTCTTTAAGATTTATGTTATATTCTTAAAATGTTCAATCTAAAGCAAGTGAAACATTGAACTAAAATATTTAGCCTGAGATTCTCTGAAATTCAATAAATTATAATACCTGATACATAATTAGAGATAAAATTTGCATTTTTGATTTTTTTACATAATATAATATTTTAATATGATTTTTAATATATCTTACCGGGAATATGAAAAATACTTATAAAATATATCTATGATGTACCTATTGTAAGATCTTGTACTATCCTTTGTATTACATAGAAATCAAGAAAAAACAATCTATGTTGTGTAATTTAAAACACATATTCACAAAGGGGACAGACAAAAAATTATTATTTACTTACCCATCATTATTTTTTTATATAATTCTAAAAAATTTATAACTACTTTTGGAAAATTTTAGAAAACTTAAATGTCAGCCCTATTTCACCAGAGACACCATGCTGGTTTTATAATTCCTTAATGTCTAGGCTATACTTTAAATTTCTGCTTATCTAAGTGAAGGTACTGATACCTAATATTCCTAAAGGTATTGCTTGTGCTGCAAACAGCAGACCAATTTCCAACTACCTTTTCTAGTTCCCTCTCTCTGCCTAATACTCTGTTCTCCAACCTGTCACTTATTCTTGTCATTTGTTTAGTTGCATTGCATTTTAATACAGCCAGAAAAAACCAAGAATTTTCTAATTGTAAAGCCCATACAGGCTAGCACTGGGCAAATAGATATTTGATAGTTTAATGGAGAAATGGATTACAATTCCCATTATAAAACTAGTTTTTATTGTTTAAAGCACTGTTTCTGCCACTGCCCCTGAACTCTATGCTCCCAGGCACAATACACATTAGTCTATAAGGGGAACATCATCTCAGGATAAATCTCTGACCTTCTAATAAATACTGAAGACATCAATTGGTCATTACAGAACTTTATGAATGACCTGCAAAAACAGAACAGATCAAGCCCAACAAAATTAAGTCATGATTAGCTGTAGTACTTATTTCAATGTTATGTACAGAAACCAAAGATTGAGCACATGTTCCTACAGAGAGGCTTTTCATCAGAACTTACAGTAACAGTCATTTTTTGGGAAACATAAAATAGCCAATATTTTTACATGTCCTTCCTAATACAAAATTTCAGACACAATTTTTCACTAACAATTGAAACAAGGTAAATTGTAGTTCCAGATATAAATTTCCTTAGAAATAATCTATCCATTATGCCTTAAATTATGTCATAGAATAAAAGGATTCCATGCCATACTTAGGCAAGTAAACAAATTGTGGAAGTTGACCAGAGAACAGATTAAGAACATGATCTGTAGGAAACATCCAGATACTTTAGGGACAAGGGCAAAATCTAGCTAGTTACCCATATATATGTTAATTGATTTTCCAGTCTTCCACTCATGTAAAATGAATAGATGGAAAATTCAAGAATCTTTATGCTGTGCATCCTTATGCAAGAGTTGGTGGATGGTGATACCAGCTTTCCTATTTATCAACACAGTGCTACATGTTTTACCAATTTCAAAGATGGCAGGACTTTTACTGCTGTGCCCTAGATTGCCAGAACTCTTTGAACAGTCACTTCAGTGCACATTTTTTCTTAAAAGTGCAACAGCCCAGAGACAGCGTTGGAAGTGAAAAACCAGAATGTGACCTGATACATTTATCCTCATCTCTGAGTACTTCCAAAAATAGGGACATACCTATCGGATGTGTAAAAGAACAACTACTGTGTGCTCACAAACAGCTTGTAAGAGAATTTTTGAATTGTGAGTAGGAGGAGAAATGACAGCTGACCAGGAAATAGGGTTATTATATATATATTTTTTAAAGTATCATTTTGAACCATTTCCACAAAACCACTACTCAAGGTTAATGAAGCAACCACAAACTTACCATCCTAAAGAACTAATATCAAATGTAGTATTATCTCTAATACTGCATTGCGGTATCACTTCTGGGTTTCTGTCCAAGTCTTGGTGTGGGACTTGAACTCATGGTTTTCTGGCCAGCTTAAAAACCTGCTGTGAGCTCAACCATAAAGGCGTTCACCCTACTCTGAATTATGCAACAAAATGCTTACTGTTGTAGCACAAATAGTAGGAGTGTGATACAAGTAATTGAAACTTTATAGAAATAATCATAAAATATAAAAATAAACAAGGCCCAAGATACTAAAGACAATTTAAACACTGAGATATACTGCATTAAGTAATTTTATTTCTCTTAAAAATGTTTGTTGTATTGCTACAGCAAGATAAAGATACTAAATTATAGTGCACAGTGTTGTTACATCACTTGAGCAATTTCTTCCAGCCTGTTGCAGAAATAGGACTAGACCCATTAAGCTAATCATCCTATTGAAATTGCATTACTAATATTTAATTTAATGCTTCTTTTAAAATGTAGCAGCCCTCCTTCAAGAGCTAAATATTCATGTGGATGGCACAGTATGTTATCTTAGGACTTCATTTGTAGCATATGTCTAAATTGTGGTACTCTGTTTGTAGTAAAGGTTTGAATTCTACAGAGATTGTTACGACTGCTAACAGCTACTTAAATCCAGAGGTACAATTTAGCTCTGCATCCCAGCATCCAAATGAAAAAAAGGGAAGACAACTGAGGAATGAAATTTTGACTAAGGATACAGATACCATAATGGCTTATTTCACCTTGGTGTTAGAACATAGAGGGAGCAACCAACATTAATGAAGTTTCTACCAAAAGCTACCACTGGCAACTCCCATCATCATCGTTTTTTGAAAGCTGCCCCCGAAGCGGAAGCCACAGTCACAAGCTCGCTGATATATACAGCATTATTAGAGAGAAACACTGCAGAACCTCTGAATCCCACTTCAGTGTTAACCACTCAGGTTGGGAATGAATGAGTGCAAATCACTCATATTATGAATGAGTGTGAGAACAATGTGAACCATGATTTGATGGTTCTTTTATTTGGTGAACTGAAAACTGGAGAGAGGAAAAAGCAGCTCTGAGTCAAACAAAAGAGGAGAGTTGGGCTGGGGGAAAGAGATAGTGAGTGATAAAGAAAGATAAAGCCAAGGAGCAAAAAAAGCCAGACCTACTGCAACACAGTGGGAAAATTGTCAAAAGGAATCTTGCTAGCCACAAGATGCCTCATCAAGGGTATAATTTACAATTTCATACCATGAAGCTGTTTCAAGGAAATGTAATAACTTTTTAAAATTTTCATCCACTTTCTTTAACTGAAAATTTCCCCAAATAAATACAAAGTCATAAATAGTTTCTGGGTTCATTCTGCATTTACTATTTATGTTTTTTAATATTAAATGTCATAAATTTAATCTAAAAACTTCTTACATTGAACTTCAGAAACATTTTTGGCTTAAGCGATATATATAAAATCACTTTTTGTAATTTTATATATGTATATACATATATATATAGAGTAATACCAAAACAAACAGTTTGATAGTATTTCTGCCTTTGAAAGCCTGTGTACAACAAACATGAATGCAATAACCTCCTCTTCCCATGTGTTTGGTTAAAAAATGAAGTTATAAAGCCATTTATAATGCTGTTATAATTGACAGGCTCCCTTAGGACAGCACAACTGGCTAGATTCTCTATAAACACCTTGTATCATGTATGTAGAAAGTGCTGGCCAAAAGGGGAGGTGTAAAGAGGTTTTTACATCTGGATGCCAGGTTTCTGGCAGCTCTAAGTGTCACAGCAGTCTCTGATATAGCCTGATATATGATTAAAGCCATGTTTCAAAGGTCTGTGGGGATAACACATTTGTACACATGCACAAAAAAACCCCATAGTTCAATTCCTGATTTAACTGTCTTTGTTTTCTTGCTAATCCATACTGATACTTTTTAAGTAGGTCTTTAGATACGAGGATCGTAAATGCAAAGTGTTCAGGATGTTATGCCAGCAGGCAGTCAGGAAGATCAGAGGAATGACAAACAGCAAAAACCCACATTGATAGAGAAGTTTGGTTCCTTTCTAATTAACTACAACTGTGATTGAAATTACTTGTTTTGAAAAATCTATTCACATTTCAAATTTCCAAGAAAAACTGTTTCATAACAGACTTTGTTAGGTGCAGAAACATGCAACTGAGACCTAATGAAAGGATTAGTCTCATACAACACAGATTGAAGTCACTGAGGCCATTTACTGTGACAGGATAAACTGCGAATAAAACTTAATGCCTTTCAAGCTGTTAGGCAAGAGCTCAAAAGTACTTTCTAGCAGTTCCATTCAAAGCCTACAAAGTTCTGATCCCTTTATTGCAAGTAGTAGAAAGTATTTTAAAGCATTATTCTGCAATCTAACCCTAAAACTAAAGATACCCAAATGTATTTTGGCCTTTTTCAGGCAGTATTTCTCTGATTTGAATGTATCTTTGCAGCAACTCCACTTCACTAAAATTGGTCCAGATGTGTGCATCAGTTTAACTGAAATTAGAACTAGGGTGAAAAACTGCATGCAAGTACATACTAAGCTAACCTGGGTTGGTATTTAAAAATCAAAAAGACAGGCTGGGAGAGGGCTTGTCAGAACCCTCTCCTGATACGTTTCTTCCTTACTTTTAACTTTAGGATTAGAAAAACAAAGGAGATGCTTTGGTTTTGAGTTCCCTTATTTGCTTTTGCGTATTAGTGAAGATCAAATTGTACCTGACCCTCTTACAATACCTATGCTGCTTTACTTTGCTGATGTTGCTGGATGATCCTGAACTAGAGTAGTAATTATTTGTATCCTTGTATAAGTCTCCGGTATACTCCACTGTTGAAATAGATTTTCCCATATTCTGTTTTTTTAAGAATTCTGCTTTACTTTGCAGTGAGGGATTTGTGGGGTAATGAAAATAAATTGCTATAGCAATCTTTTAGCCTCTGCAAATATGAAAGAAAAGAAACATGTTGATTGAGATACTCAAATATTAAAGACAGCTTCAATTCAACAAAACTGTAGCAAGAAAGCCCTAACGCGCCTTCCCTTTTAATGCAAAAGTTCCTCGTTGTATCATCTGTAATAATTTCTTTAGCTGTTGAATAAAGCATAGCTGTATATTTTCCTTTATGTTGCTTGGTTACAGAATTTTTTTTTTAAACCAAAGCATAATTGTGTTGCCTAATGAATAAATTATATAACACATTTAATCCTGATTGATATTGCAGTAAAGCTCAAATTATTCCTGCTACTAATTAATGAGCACTTCTGTATCTGCAAAAGATGATTTAACTAATCCAATGTATAGATTTTTCTTGAGGCTAATTGTTAAATTTAATGAACCAGATATCTCCAACTAAAGCAAGTGTCATGCATCCTTACACCAAGCAGCTAAAAAAGTTATAAATCCGCTTGCACGATAGCAGTAGTTATGGATCAAAGCCTGTTCTGAACTGTCTTCTGCTTCTGTGGTGTCCTTGACTTTAATGGGAATGTGCAAGTAGAATGCAGTTTTCTACTGTTTGTGACTTCAAATGTGATTCTGTTTTCTTAATTTGTGTTCTATTTAACTTTAGATGATTTTAAGTACCAAAAATAAAATAAATACAATGAGGAAACTCAGATATGAAATTGAGTCTATCTGAAAAACAGCCAGAGAGGAAGGCACTGGTGAGGATCTGTTAGAGGGAATGCATGGATTACTGACTAGCAAGCACAAACCACAATAAAAGCCTTTTCAGTACACCGTTTCTCTGGAACTTCCACATTTAAAGCCACAGACAAATTTAGCAGGAAAGAAATCCATTAGTAAAACTAAGTGCAGCAAAGCAAATGAACACAACTGGAGTCCCAGGCAGACGTGCTATCAGCTGCCATTACTGGCGTGCAGCACAGGATAAGTTAAGGACAGCTGATGGGGAATTCTAATGACGTGGGGAAATGGGGTACAGCCACTCAGCCGTGAACAGCAGGGCGCACACAAGATTAAAAGAGCAGTTATTTGCTTAGTCACTTTTTTGCTTCTCCTTGCTGACTGGAGTGCCAGATAATCCCCATCCAGATGTTACTTATGACAGTGACTTTTTTTTTAGAACTTAGTCAAAATGTAAGATCTCTGGAAAGAAGAAACCCTAACTGAACAAAAAAACAGCAAACCAACAAAACCCAACATCAAAACCAAAAACCAAAACAAGTAAGCATACTGATTTGAAATAAAACATCATGTCTGGAAAAGTGGCAAGTTAGAAACTTGATGTTACTGAGTTAGTGACATATCATGACTGGCATGTTTGGAGGGTTCTCTGTCGTCTCATAAGGATATTGCCACATAACTTCTTGTCTGTGCCACCATCATCAGCAATAGCACTAACAGGAAGGGAATATATGAACAGCGTTTTTTTAAGTCTTTGACTAAAAATCATGTTGATATATGTGATTCCTATTTATATTTTTTAAACTATAACTTGCTTTTGGATAATGTTTTTAGTTTTATAGTTTCAGTGCTCCTAACTTTTTAAAATGCCAAGGTACATTAGAAAGATATTTCCATAGCTATGAAATTTACGTTTGGCTAAAATCTTACCATTCTCTGCAGTATCAAACTTTCTATCAAAACCTGTCCCTCTAAAATTATATTAATTTTTATTATTTTCTTATTGTTTACCATGAACCCACTTGAAATAGACTGAATAAAGGGGATAAACCTTCCTTGTTCAGTGACAATTTCTATTTCCCCCTGGCAGTCTTCATTAATCCACTTGTAAAGGACTGAAAACACTTGAGTCAGGGAATACGGAGACTATTCTTTAAATAATTAAAAAAAAAAATCCTCCAACTGTCAAGCAGTATTTAATTCAGTCAATTTATACGTAAGATTTTCTTTTAAACATCTTTTCCTTATTTGCCAGCTTAGATACTCCAGCTCATTTTCATTTTTTTGAGGTGTAGACTCTGAAACATTATTCTCACACACCTTAATCTTGGCTGTATTCTGATCTTTTATATTTTCCCTTTCACATTATGCAATATCAAGCGTAACAGACACCAAATACTCTATTACAGCCAGAGGATTACTGTTTCTGTGCCACATTAAAAAAAAAAATCATTCAAAAAGCAGATTACTACCTAACTGTATGTTTCATAATACGGCAATGTTGCCAGTATTTCTGTGCCTGAGTATTTAAGAGGTATCTAAATGATTCTTATGAGCCATTTCTGTCTATGTCAAGGAACATGGTTCCTGTAGTACAGGAATGCTTTTCTCAGCTTTTGCTTCAGGATATGGTTGGGCATAGGCAAGCACAAGGATTAGTTGAGAAGAAATTAGAAATAAAGCACATTTCTATTTTCCTGATATTTTGGGAGGTTGTCTCTTAAAATCAAAGAACAATGCAAAAATTGTAAGACTGTATAACAGTAGTACATGGTTCAGCTCATCAGCCCTCTATGTGATGGTGAAGTTGCATGTACAAAATTGCAAGGAAAAGTCTGACACCTTTTAGCACATTTGAACTCATGTGGAAAGGGCCTGAGGACAAACTTCGTAAAAGCATCCAGAAGCATAAAGAGTACTAACTGTACTACATGTATTAAACTGCTTGATACTTGCCATCCAAGAATCCTGGTTAATTTTTTATATTACCCTGATTTTTTAATATTATCTGACTCCTCTTAACCAGATGGAAAAATATAGCCAAAGTATTCTTACTCTAAAAAAGTCTTCTCCCTTAACCAAGTATTAATGATATTTATTCCCTCATTATCTACCAGTAGGTTTGCACACTTCTCTTTCTAGGAATGTGAAGTCAAGATCTTCTCTTAAATCTATTTGCTTTCAGAAATTTACTCTCTCTTTTTTCCTCTCTCTTCTCTTGATTATAGAGCTTTAATAAGTGATTGAAAAATGAGTGAATAATTTTTCATTTAACAACTGGCATAACAGCCTGTGGTCTTTGCTAGAGTCACTGCGAACATTTTAATGAACAGGCATGACAATTTTGTTTTTCAGCATGAGCATCAATAATAATCAGCTCAAGAGATCCTGGGAGGTAAGCCACAATTTGTGGCTGTATAAACACAATGAAACTCAGGAATGCAAAATCTAACTTTATCTCCGAAAGTTAGTGGACAGGAAGTTAACCAAATGCATTTTCTCAGTAAAAGCTGATGAATTTTGGTAATCATATTCTGTGTCTGCAGTGTTTTCCCCTCTCATCTGTGTTGTTCCACGAAACAGTTTGCCTTTTCCCATAATATATAGCTTAACATTGATGAATTCAGCCCATGTACCACCTTTATCCTGAGTAACAGCTGTCTCGTGTCACAGTCCAGCTTCCCAAGAGCTTGGTCTATGATATAGTCTACTGAGATACTACAAGTGTTAATGAATGATTTGAGCTGTGGCGGCACCAATGGTTACTACGACTTCTTGGAACAATGTTGGGCCAGCTGGCTGGATTGTTCTCAGAGTTTAGATTATTTTCACTCAATTCGGAGGCCTGCTCTGACCTACCTTCTGTACTATTAACAGATTTTTAATGGGACCTGGCAAAGCCACTTTCCTCTAGCAAAATACACATTTCCCATGTCCTCTGTTGCATTCAAATAACCATATTGCAGTGGGTGAATTGCTTGTAAATAGCACTTCAGGGTGGGCGTGAGAAGATTGGTTCCAGGCTGTTGTACCATACTGTTTCCTTGCAAACAGCTTTTTGGTATCTACGTGTAGCAAACCTCACCTTTCAGATCCCAACTACTTTACAGCAAGAGGCTTTCCATAAATGAAGTGGCAGAAGAGCTATTCCTCTGCTTGTCATTGCTTTCCTGTTGAAGGTGCATACATTGCACTTTGAAACTGTGTTGCTCTTCCTAAAATTTCCTCTGTATGTTTGTTGCTCCAACATTACTGTTCCTTTTTCCCTAGCAGGATTATAGGTATTTCTCCCATGGTCTCAATATTATCTTGCCTTAATTGCAAAACTTAAATTCTTTACTGATCATATTAGTGGTTAAACTACCTAGTAAGGGTCACTTGGGTGACATTTAGAAAAATATTGAATACTTACTTATCCCCATCTTCAGCATTGGTGGATGTTATTTTTGGTCACAGAGTTATTTTCTCTTTCCCTCATCCACCTATTGTTCCCTGAACCTGCAGTAACACTGTCAGCCATTTCCCTGTTTTCGCTCAATTTTTTTACATTTGTTTTGAGCCAAGTGGAAATTAGGAGTAGGAGGAGTACTGTTTAAAATATCTAAGATACAATCCTTTCAATGGGCCACTAGTTAATTTTACAAATACTGCAGTGAAATATACTTCCTTGTGTAAAAATAAATTTAATTTAGACAATTGCTGTGGGACTTGTTTAATGAGACTCTTGAAAGCTCTTTCTCATGTATTTGAGTTTATGCTTGATTAAAAAAAAGAGTTCCTTCAGTGATCTTGTCACACTCGCTAGCTAGGATCAGATATAAACACCCAGCAAATTATCATGTAAAAATTCCCAACCACATCTATGTGGATTGTAAGTCAAAGGGAGAAAAAACAGTGTTTCTATTTGGTTTTCAAGTGTTTTCTTCTCTACAACTTCAGTGCCTTAAAACATAGTGACACAAAAGATAAGATCAGACTTGGTAACTCCCCCAGATTTTTTTCATGCATTTCCTTATTTACCCTGGGAACAGCTTTTCAGACAGAGGTTGCTCTGCAGGCAGAATCAGGGAAAAAAAAAAAAAGGCTTTTTGATAAATTATAGAAGGATGATATATTTGGCACGCTTATCTGAAGTCTTCACTTTGAGAAAAGGCAATGTGGGCAGGTGGTTTCCCCACATTTCTTCAGACACAGGTAAAACAAATTAAAATAGGTCAAAACATTACACTATTCACATCTACCTACTCGAAGCTTGTTTTTTCTAAGCAAACACCTAGTCTCCATCCCTTACTGTCCTTTTATAAGGATTGCTAGAGCCATAGCCTTGGCTATGTAAAACAAACTCTTCTGCCTATGCTAAGTGTTATTTAAGATGTTGTCAATTGTGGGTGGAGATAACACCTGTATCTTCTGGGAACTTACAGAAAATTATCTGAAATCGGGTCCCCAGCTCACTGTAACAAGTCCCAAATCTCAATTAGTACTTGTGGCCTGCACATACTTATACCCAAAATTGGGCAGAAAATTAAGAAATTACCAATGCAAGTTTTCTTTGCTCTATGCTGATACACTATCTGATTTTTCCATCCAGGCATTAATTAGCATTACCTTTGCACATACAGTAAGGAGATAAAGGCAAGAGAAATAACTAAGTCCTGATGTTCCTTCAGGATAAGAAATTCAACCTTTTAACCAATGAAATATGTATAAAACAGTCTTTGAACATTGTAACCTTTCCCTTGCGACAAGATCACAATGG
The DNA here is from genome assembly GCA_013397315.1 of Donacobius atricapilla. NCBI lineage: Eukaryota > Metazoa > Chordata > Aves > Passeriformes > Mimidae > Donacobius > Donacobius atricapilla. The sequence goes on along the minus strand of WBMY01000203.1, from coordinate 623,888 downwards.
CATCTGATCAGTTGCTACTTTTTCCAGTCATCAAACCATTCAGAAAATTAGTCAGAGATAACCTTGCTTAGAAGTGGGAATGCCAAGTGGATTTCTAGAATGTCACAGTGGCCAGCACTGCCCCTTCCTCATCCTAAACTGGAATTACAAAGCTGGAAACCTCTTTACAACAGAGGCATTATCATCACTATTTCAAGCATGTGCGCATGGGCTGCAGCATGCCAGGGAAATTGTATGCTTTACATGTCTTCGTTATCTATTTTTGGATATTTGTATGGTTACTGCAAAGACCTTACTGTTTTTCCTTGTTAAATATTTGTTTATGCAACCTTCCCCCTGCAGGCAACTGTGTTCATGGGATCCTTACTTTATAAGGAATTTCAGTCCCATATGTTGCTCCTGGCGCTTTTTGCTGCTCTACTGGCACCTCTGCTGCTTGCCCTTTAACTGAAGTGACAATTAAATCATAGAAAAACAAATCTGAAGCTGTAACAGTAATCTCTCCAAGCCTGAGGCTAAAGCAACCAAGATCCCCTTTAGATTGTATTTAAAAGTTATGGACTGCATCAGGCCACATGACAACTATGACATAAATCCATATGTTCCATGAGAATTTCAAGACTGAGTTTCTTCAGTTCAAGGAAAGCAAGTTTTGCCTGATGTACAGAACTGTTTTGATGTTAGCAGGAGTAAAAACATTCAAGATTAATTAGAGCTCAAAGCATAAATGCAACAAAGGGAATTCCCTTCCCTTCTGTTCTTTCCCAATGGAGAGAAGGAATTCCCTTCCCCTTCTGTCTCCTCTCTGAGCAGGGAGGGGAATCCCTTTGCTATTCTTACTCATGATGACGATTCTTTTCTCTTCCTAAGAGCAATGGGTAGTCTGGGGTTTTTTCCCCTTGTTTCTCCTTTCTCCATTAGAGGGTTGAGAACTCCCTGTTTTCCCATCATTTCTCTCCCAGGGGTGAAGAGGGATTCAGACACTCACTGTACCTGTTTTCTGCCTTAATATTTCAGTATGAGAATTAATTTTATGTGGAGTGGGGTTTTTTTACTTTTTTTTTAGCCCTCTGAGTGCAGCATTTTGTCCTACAAAATATGAAATCAGAAAACCACTTGAAATTTGGTTACTGGCAGCTGTGATCTAAATATAGCTGCATCTACTTCAGTATGGCTAATTAATAATTAATACAGGGAATGGGGTTTAAAAACAAAGCTGAACACCAGAATCCATATTTCATTAAGGGGGCTTCTTCTCCAGTCTAAAACACACATGAACTACAACTTCTAACACAAGAATTTAGTTATTCTCACTGGAAATGACTAAAATAATCTGTCCCCTTACCCCCCCAGGAATTACAGAATACCATGAACCAGCAAATTATTTCAAGTTTACTTTGATGTAGGTTGATGACTCAAATAAACCATCACTAATGTAGAGATTAAATTCCATTTCAGTTGTACACCACTGAAGCGAGCTTTGTGTTTCCCTTCACAGGGTAATGAGTTTCACCTGTGTGATTAAAATCAAAGAATAATGGAGGATGATGTGAACTTTGTTCATTTACTATAGTGCTTGTTGTTGGGTTTTAATAATTTAGAATATTGCAGATCATAGATGGAGCTGTACTATGATACCTTTGCCAAAAATAATGAGGTAATATTAATGTGGAACCTCATTGTAATTTTTGTCCTGGAGGTGAACTTCTAATGATGAATGCATTTTCTCTGGTTTTAAATGAAATGCTCTCTTTTTTTTTTTTTTTT
>WBMY01000203.1:486690-622102 GCA_013397315.1 Donacobius atricapilla | reverse complement strand
TTTTTTTTTTTTTTTCCCTAGCTGGTTTTTAACATCCAGGGCACAATCAACAAATTTAAATGTAAATTTCTAAAACATGAAGCCAGGTATAGTAATAATTAAAAGAAGAAATACCAAAAAATAATTTAAATCCCATAGAATATCTGAAGGAAAAGACAGCCTTTACTCCTCAAACCTGTCTTCTCCTGGCTGATTGCTTACTGTTGTTTTCTTTAGCTGTGGCCATGATATTACTAAAAATACAATTAATATTTCACTCTAAATGTTTAAAGGAAAAGATTGTCTCTTAGGAGCAAATTCTTGTACAGGTAAAATTTCATGTCTATTGATTCTATCCACTTTCTGCCCAGATCAGTTGTCCAGGGTTTCTGTTCTCATAGATAAAGCACCACTATTGACACAAACCCCCTGTTATATAGTCCTTTTACTTTAAGGACGTTTAACAGAATGAAAAATTTGAGGTAATGTCACTTTTAAATATGTTCTCATCAGCTATTCACTTACACCTTTAGAAAATCACTGCAGGAGGTATATCGCAAATATGATAAGAGTAGGTTGATAAAAGAAGTGAAGTGAGTATAATCAGACCATTTTCAACACTTTCATTTAAAAATATACAATATTTTATTCAGTTCTTATGAGGGTAAATAGATATAAATCTCGCACTCTTGAAGTCCAGTGTCCTCCATGCAAAAAAAAAAAGATTGATCAGCCAGGTTCAGGGAAACTAGTAACCTCAAAGGCAGCAAGCATCATCAAAGAACAGAACAAGACAGGAGCCAGACACAGATGAGTGGTAGCTTACTAGTTTTGACTTTCACAGTCTAAATCCTTCCTCTTGAGACAGAGTTCACTATAGGACCTCAACACATTTTAAGCGTCTTTCTCAGCCGGTCTGAGCTGGCTATAATTTAAGGCTCAAATGATCTCATTGGTGAGTAGACTAGGAATCTGAGTCAACATGCTGCTCATAAAACCTGGGATTTTCAAGTGAAACCTCAGCTAAATTATCATCTTTTGCTGTGCTGTTACCTTCACATTCTCAAGCATTCTTATAGCTGGAACAGTATCACTTCAGTGGAGAAGTACACTATTCTCCTCTCCAAACATAATTGTAATGAAATCATAGTCAGGAACATCCAATGTAATTTTAACTTGGTTTAGTTTTGTTTTGGAAAATTATAAGAATCCCAAGAGTTATCAGTTAGGCTTTTCATTTACTGCTAAATTACCATTACTTTGAAAGCCTTTTATTTACCAAAAGAGTCATAATCTGTATTTGTTTTGGTGTCAAATCCTCTGAATTTCCCATTGCTGTCTCCAGCTCTTAAAACTGAAAAAAAAAAAATCAACAAACTTGCTCCTTTTTTTGGTGCTTCATACAGTGAAGAAAAGGTAAAAATATGTGAAGGTCACATGGAGGTTATGTCTCTAGGGAAACTCTTGTTAAGTTGTGCAAATTCTGTACATGCAAATGTTGTGCATGCAAATAGTCAACAAATTTTCAATCTGGTTATTCAATTACTGTCAGCCCTCTGAGGGCTGCTGAACTAACCCTACTGGCTTTGACATACTTAAACTGTTACCTGAAAAAGACTGTGCTGTCTGAGAACTGATTTGCTATGAGTTTCTATGCTTCTTGTAATCTATGTTTATCTGGTAACATTTTCTGAAAAGAATGTTATGGCCACTGATAGAGGTTTGCATGCTATGAAAGGGCACTTAACTTTGTGATGACCATCTTCAAATCTGCTTTAAAAAACAGCTCTCCAAGGTGTACACTAATACAAATGTGATAAATATTCATCTTTCATGAACAAATATTAGTGGGTTTTGCTTCCTATTTATCTGTTCTTAAATTATGTGAATGGTAGGGCAAAAAGGACTGAATTAAAGACACAATCTTCAAAGATGTTTACAGAATGAGGCAAGTTCCTATGATATTCTGCTGTTAACCTGTAATACTACTGGTCCTCAAGCATAAGTTCCAGTTACATTCTTCTGCCTTGAAATCAGAGAGCCACCAACCCAAACCTTTTGGTACGCAAAGACCCGAACAAATTACAGATACAAAAGACAAATACACAGACAGCACAAGGCCAGAGAGAGTGCTACTGTTTCAGATGGCAGCCTTTTTCTTCCAGTAGGACTGGATGCTCCAAGCACCAGGCATGTCCTTGCNGCACACGGCAGGTGTGTCCGGCTCGGCACGGGCCCAGCTCCGCCGTACCTACCAGTGGGACGGGCTTAAATGCGTGCGTTGCACCTGCACGTCGGTAAAGTAAATGGTAATCTCTTCGGTGAAACGCAATCTTAAAAAATACACAGCCTTTGAAAGGAGAGATGGACTATATATAACACCATGCTGTGAATTATGATGCTTTCTTTTTAAACTTCAGCATCTATAAATTGCGTTCTGTCACCGAGCTGGTTTCATTCCTCAGTTATCAAGAAGCATTCCTAGACCCACAATACCTAATGTTTGTGTCAGCTTTTTCAAGAAGCAGGAATCCAGAATAAAGAAACACACCTGTTGGGTTTTTTCCTCTTTGACAAATATATGGGACCTAAATAATGGACCAAATGAAAAAAATCATTAGACTTATTATAATGACATTCTTTAGATTGTTATTATAATTAGCATTAGGTATTTCAGACATAAAATATATGTTTGCATGAATCATGCTAAAGCGTCCCTCGTTTTGATGAGCTTTGAACATAATACTTTGAGCAAGGTGATAGAGAGAGATTACATGTGCTCAATTGGATACTCACCGCTACATGGAAATCCCACATTATACTTTCATTTCATTGTGAATAGATGATTTTTTTTTCATGTCTCTGACAAGGAGTATTTTAATTCATTGTCTCTTTTCAGTTGATGGCTCCTATCAGTGACAAAGTCGTAAAAATGTTCGGAATCCAAGTTCACCGTATGTTACTTCATTATAATAGTGTTAGCACATGGGAGGAATTGTAGCTTTTACTGGTATTTTTTTTTTCACAACATATCAAGATGAAAACACTGTGCTGGCGGAAAAAAAAAAAAAAAAAAGTAACACTTTCACTGATATTTGAAAGTTTGTCCAGCCTGTCATGAGAGAGCTATTGGTAGGAAGAATGCAAATGCTACATCAAAACTTGGCATATACGTAAACTGATACTCTGGGTAACATACAAATTTTCATTATGCTTATTTGGACTGTTCCTGATAGCTGACTCTGCTTTTCAGGTAGGACCAAAATAAAGATGGATATTTTCAATTGAGTATTGGTGAGACCTTCTTTGGACTAACATTGTTCAAAAAGTTCTCATATATTCAGTCATGATTTTTTTAGAGATTCATTGTCTCTGATATCTTGAGCTAGAAATTAGATGCCTAACCTCTAATGAAAGGCAACAGCAGATGGATGTCTTACTTTTAAGTACCAGCCTTTGCTGGGACTTATAAAATACATCCTGAAATGTAATTAGTTCCAATTTATTTAAATAGTACTCAGTTCAACAGCAAATGCTTCCACAGTTAAATATTTAACATGAATGGTTCGTCAAAATTTCCTTCAACCCTTTGACATTTCTTCTCAACACACAGTAAGATAAAATTTAGATAATTGGGTGTCCTTACCATCAGGATCAGTTTCAGCAATTTGAGCTCCTGTAACCAAAATGTTCTCAATTGTGTAACAAACAATATCCTAGCCTGTCTCTCTGCATCACTAGAAAGCATCCAGCTCTACTAATGTCTTACATAGAAGGCAAGAGTTTGTTCTTAAAATCAAGATATATAACCCACAGCCTGGCTGCCCCCTCCCCCAAAAATGAAACACCATAAAAGATTCATTATTATTATTAAATTACTACTAGTATTAGTAGACATCACTACATTTAATCTAAGAGGTCATTGACCTGTTTAGTTTAAAAACCTTTTACAGTGCTTATGGAAAATTACACTGTTTTCAGTGCATTTGAAGACCTGGATGAACAGATCTTCAGTAACCAAGAAATCTTTAACACAGATTATCAAATAATCACCAAATTATACAGAAAAAGTGCTATTATGATCCTGACCACATGTAAACCAATGAACTAGAAGTGAATGCACCAATTTTCCATTACTATTCTCCTGAGTTAAGTGACTACATTATTGATGTATAAAACTGCAAGGAACCTGATGAAATTAATTTCATGCTCAGGCTTTCCAGGGCAGTTGCTTCTCAGAGAAATCTTTGTAGGCTGAAAAACCCATCTGAAATTTCAGTTAGAGTAGGATTCAATGACAAAGTGAAATCAGAGCCAGTGTTTGCATTCAGGTCAAATACTATCAAACAGTAGCTTCACCTAGAAATTGTGACTTTGCGCTATACTATGACTGATCTGTAAAACGTGTATGAATCTATATAGCAAAAAATAAAATATACTGTGATTTTAACGACCCTATTAACTACAGATTATTACCTTCCCTGTCACCATCTTGAATTTAGAACAGATCTGAAGCTGTTCTAAATTATGGAAATGTAATTTTAGAGAACACTAACATTGTGAAGCCTCCTGGGTGCCACACCTCAAAAACACTTCTGAGATTCAATGTGTCCTCAGCTTTGGGATCTGTGAATACACAACCACCAGTCACCTCTTCTGAGCATGACATCAGTGATGGCATCTCTAGCTAGGTATGAACGTTTGCTTTTCAGTCAGATACATTTCTAACTTTAGACTCTATATCAGCAAGTTCTCTAAAAATATGACATATTTCAAACGCGCAGAGTATGAATAAAGAAGTGTAAAGTGCATATAGAAAAGTAACATAATCATAAAGGAAAAATCTTAAGCCTTGCATCAGTACTTTTCGTGCTGTTAAACTGTACCAAATTTAGGTGTCTTATGGCCCCAAGACTGTACTTTTCCCCCAAAAGACCATTATGTCATTTATTCTTATTCATTATTCTAATACCTTCTTGTCAACTTACAAAATACACAACAGCTTACAGTGTGTGGGAGAATAGAGTCATCCTCCCATTCACACCCTGTAACTGGCAAACCAAACAGGTCACAAATGCTTTTACAGTGCTTTGGCTGGATCGGGAAGTTTGACTGTGGCCAAGAATGCACTTGAAGTCAAGTATGAAACAGACCCAAACCACTAAGACATGACCATTATTCTAAAATAAAGGCAGCAAGGAGTTAGATGGATTAACTGAGCTTCTAAAGAGCTTCCTAACACTTGCTCTGCCACACTATAGCAGACTGCACTACCAAGGAAAGATTTATTTTTGAAATACTTAGTACTTTTTACAGTTTACTTTCACATATTTTACTTCCATGATACGTATCATAAAGGATCACTTCAGCTGAAAAGATGGGATGTCCCCTTGTTATACCAAGAGACAGAACGGCTTGTCTGTGCACCCACTCCCCGGGCTCATGGAAGCACTGCTCACAAGGATGCCTTATTACATTAAGGAGAATCTCTTGCATTTCTGGTTTTAAGTCACTATTACTATGAAAAGTTCAGGAACCATGTTCTGCTCTTATATACACTCCTTTTGGTGGTAGGTTTATATCAAAGTCACAGTGAGCTCCATCTCTCATGCTAAGGTAAATGAAACATTTTTATTGAGTCTCGTAATGCTACATCCTAATCCCTCTATAGAAGCTTCTCTCTCTGGAGGCATTTCAAATGTGTTTATTAGGAAGACCATATTTATATCTTCAGGGAAGCCTGCATACAAAATGGAAAAACCTTGTAGGGCAGATGTTGGAATTGGCTAAAAGATTGAAATCAAGCTTTGTTTTATGCAAACTAGAGCGTGAACATTTATCATGTAACTAGGATTTAAAGGAACAGAATGAAAGAATAAAAGGATAAAAATATGCATGCCTCTTTACACCCCTGTGCTAATGAAAGCATTAAGAATGTAGTAATTGACATTTTATTCTTGTTCGTCCCTGACAGCTTTTAAAAGCTACTCCAAATGCTGGTTCAGCAAACTATATTTAAACTTATTATTCAATGGCACACACCAATATTCCACCTATGTTAAATGTCATGAAACTGTACTTTGTCCCATATAACTAGAATAATCAATCACATTCATTCAGCTAGCATGGCCTGCAGCACAGTGGGGACTCTGCTGTTGGAACTTAAGGTACACATGAATTAAATGTAAAATGTTAACATGTCACTAAAGTGCTCAGATAATCTAATGTTATGTCCCATATTGCATGACGGAACCTGTTGCATGTTTTGGAACCTTCACTCTTGGAAACAGCAATGACCCATTAGACTCCAAAGCCTGAAATGAAATTTAATTCCTTGTTAGAGTTTAATATAAAAGTGTAAATTTCTGAATTTCATCAATCAGTCATTTTCTAGATGTTCTGGACACACTTTTTAGTGATAGCTAGCATTAAACAAACAAACAAAAAACCCCAAACAAGAACAACCCAACAACAAACAAACAAAAAAGCAAACAAACAAAAAACCCACTACCAACCAACCAACCGACTGAAACCCCCAGCTTTCCTACATTTTTGATTGAGAGCATCCAGATGGCCCACGGTCACAGCATGTTTATACCCAAGTTCCAAGATCTTCTGTGATCTTGTTGAGACTGTTTTGGGATAAGGGAAGAATGAAGAAAAAACAAGACAAAAAGAAGTGTTTGCCACAAAACAAACTCCATGGACGATATCAGCAAGATTTTGTAGAGTTGCAGCCACACAGGTTTCACTTCAGTGAAAGGAACAGTGAAAATAAAATGTAGGGTTCACTGAATCCAGAAGACCTGAGACAGAAAGACCCACGCAACCGCTACCAGCTCAGAGTGAGTCTCATGTTTACCCAATGGAGAAAAACTGTTAAACATTAACACAAATCAACATACTAGATTGATCACTGTAAACCATATAGAACCATGTAGCTCATATTTAGGTCAGAGCACCTGCTCTTAACTTCCTATCCCTGTGCCTGGACTTTTGAAAGGCCTTTTCTTCATCGATGAGATAGAGGGAAAAGAGACTGTCTTTATTATTCTGTCATCATTTGTCACACCCTAGCTGTGTAGGCAGTTGATGCTTTATTATTTTAGTAATCTAAACAAAGAGAAAAATCTGGTGTTTCTGCTTTTGATTTGCCCACAGGTGAAGTACAAAGGGCCAAACTGACACTTAGCATTTAAGTCATAGTTATATTGCAAGAGTGTTTACAGTGGTAAGGATGGCAAGGACTGCCAGCACTCAAAAATCACAGAACTGATGATAACTGAGTAAACAGTTTTGAGAACACTGGGTCATCCAAAAGTCATTATTTGGCATATCAATACATCTCATTACCTCTCATGTACTACTTCAACTCGACATGAAGACAGCTTTAGAATACATAGTTCTAATACATGAACAATGCAAACAGTTTGGATCATGGGCCCTCTATTCATTATTTAAGAAATTCTCAACTTCTCTACCAAAACATCTTACTGGCTTTTCAAATGGAAGTCACTTGTGATATTAGTATAGTGAATCATAGAACACAAGATTAATTTTCTCTCTTTAAATGTCAGTGTTGGGTAAGTAAATCAAGTTTGCGTACTTTAGCATGATACTACCTGATGGTTTGGTTTTGTTGAGTGTCATATAGCTAAAATTTTTCACAGGACTATTTGTCCAGAAGCAGCAGTGACAAATGCTGAAATGATCATGTTAAATTTAACAGTCAGGAAGATAAAAATAACATATATGATATAGAAAATGTGTGCTATATTTTGCACAGTACTAAATAGAAAGAATAATGGCTGGCAATAGATATTCTCAGTGTTTATGTTCCAACAAAAGAGTCATATTAAAGTCATTTTTGTTTCTAATAAAAAGTCATAAATATTACAGTAGCAACATAGATGACAGCAAAATGACTTTTATTGGCCCATGAAATGAGTTTGGAAATCATGATTGAATTTTTTGGAATTCATGATGGTGTGTATTCAAGTCAGCAATGCACAGACCAGAACATCTTCATAGGAGACACCTTTTAGGACAATTGTTGACCCTTTTTCATTACATACCAAACAATGAAATGGATACTGTGGATGAATACTGAAGGACAAGGACTAAGCCTTATGACACTGACATATAAGTTTGTACTTCAGTTATTTCCATTGAAATTCCTCTACAGAGAGCCAAGGCTGCCAAGCTCTGTCAGTTCAGCGGGTAGTACTCAGAAGTAAATAGGAAAATAAATTAAATAAGGTGTAAACAGAGGAAATACAGGAAACAGGACAAATAAAGCACGTGTGCCAAATTTCTTGGTTTTTTAAACTGTGAAACACATCAAAGAAACTCACTTCAGTCTGATTTCTGTGATGCTCATCTTTAACCCTATTATTATGAATACCTTGCAGAAAAAAATGAGAATATCCAATAAGAATCACAGAAATGAAATTATTCTACCGGTGTATGTTATAAACAGGTCTAAAAGCAGGCAAAACCTTTGGTTAAAAAAGGGAAGCTACACTACTGAGCATAAACTTACTTGGTTTTTGACATATTCTCGTACACTGAGTTGGACAGATGAGGGAGCTATATTCCATAATTTAAAGCTGAACAGTGCGTTTAACATACAGTGCATATATAGAAAAAGCGTGAAGCACCATGGGAAAGATATATGGCTGAATTAAAGAGAAAAAAATTGTTCTTTTCAGTTTCATCATGATACATTTCTCATATGACCCTCCAGTTCTGTGAGCCTGCACAGGAATATGAAAGAGTAGACGTTAGCCAAATGGCCACCATTCCTCAACTTGTTCCTGAAAGAACACCATAGCATGACAGTCTTGGAACAAAATTCACCGAAGAGCAAGGAGAAGACATACTCATACTCTACAGAACATTAATTTAAATCTTAAAGCCAAACTCTAGTTATCTATGAAATTACTCCGATAAAGAGAATGGTAAGCTAATCCTTACTTGAGGTAGTGGATGCCCCCTTCTTAGGGGTCTATATGCTTGCATTTTTGTCCTCCCCTACAACTCTGTATCTAGCAACACCTCAAGTTATTAATTAATTTAATTAATCAAAGTAGAGTCTATCATAAAAAAATAGAACTGCCTCTAACTAAGCAAAATATTTCTGGCTGGTTCAAATACTAGCACTACTTTACCTTTGTAAACAACAAAATGAAGGCGCTTGCTAGATTGCCAGTGAAAAGTCCTTAAATACTTATTTAATACTCTCTCTATGGATAGAGGTCTTTGGTTCATTATAGGTTCACACCAACTCTCTCCATTTTTAACAGATAATTAGGTACTATATCCTTCAATATCAGCTGTTGTTTTCAGTCCAATATAGTATGCTTTTACTCTTTTTTTCCAAGGGAACAGAAGATAAACTATTCTGGCACTAAAGGAACCAGCTTCTTAGCTTAGATATTCAATAGTGGTCTTGTGCCACCCGTAGCAGAAATATGTATCAGTCCATATTGCAGAGACTGACTTTATTCTTTTCTCTGAAACTGTTCCTCTGCAACTGTGCAGATCCTACACAGCTGAAGAGTTACTCCCTCTTTTGCTTACACTTAGTGAACTCACCAGTTTGGGATTTTTTTTTCCTTTAAGATATGGGAAGAGAAAGAAGACCCACCCTCTTGTGAAATTGTTAGTAGTTTTGCTGGGTGATAAATGCACTTTTTACCCTATTTTTTCCTGGTTTCATTTGTGTTTATTATCTGTGTACTCAAGTCATTGCAATTACTGTTACTTTGGGAAAGACTTCAGAGTAAAAGGAAAATCAGGTTCTTTCCTTATTATAAGTCATGATCTATATAAGTTTTAATGTCAAATAGTTTCTTTTACGTGACTGATCTTTTTTTTTCCATTGTATTGAAAAAGAGTATCATCTTTTAAAATGCTGTCTCAAGGGAATCCTATTGCTTGACTGTCTCATGTCTCAGCCTAGCAAGAGACCCTCGAATATACCCAACTCAAACTCTCAATGTACCTTGGGGGGAATTTAAATAATTAATACCGAATTATATAATACAAAAATTCTCATAGTATATAAGTCAAGTAGCAACCAACTAACTCTCAGAAAATAGAACCTTCTCTTTATGCTGACACTCAAGCATATATAGGAATGTCTATTATTATCCACGCATAGTCAAAGAATCCTAAGAATTTCCTTCAAAGACTGCATTCCTTGGCCATTGACAGGTTTCTTTTTGTTCTGCCTCTCAATCCACAAGTATCGCTGACTTCAACTTAAATCTTAGTGATTACAGCAGATGCTTTCTGCTGCCTTCCAGTCAGTAGCCTTTATTCTAGGGTTCAGTTTCATATGTACAGAGTATAGGCAATCCTGAGAAGTTAGAGCACCCTCAGGCTGAACTTCTGAGGATGTTGGTGACTTTTCTTAGAATAATCATATTTACTTTTCTTTGAATCATTTCAGAAGTCCAATATTTTGATTCCAAATAGGTGTTTGTTTTCTATATTTGTTTTATTTTCATTATCATCTCCACTTGCCTTTTGAGTGAACAAATGCAGCAGAATGTGATTCAAATGAAAAATAGTGATTGCATGTGTTCTCTGTGCAGTTCTTCAACTATATAATTATCCTCATCTTCAAAACCTTTCCTAGCACAGCTAAGATAAATCTTGCAAGCTGAAGATCATGTTTTTATGGAAATAGGGATGGGTTAATTCATTTTCTTTGCTCCATCGTTTGTCACATGTGTTAGCAATTTGGTTTCCTTTTAGTGCTGTAGATTACCGAACTCAGTTTGCTATATCTTCAGAAGTCATGCTTCTCTACCTCTAATTATCTTTAACCTGTTTCATCTCAACTATCTTCAGCTCATCCACTGCCATTCTGCCATTCTGCAGCCCTTACCAGCCTGCTGTCATCTGCAAATTGAAGTGGACTTTTCAAACCATTAATGAACTAAGTTAGATAGATTATTAATATATTATTAATAATAAGGCATGTTAACTTCTCATCTGACTAGATAAGAGATCATGGATATAACCAAAATGTATTTTCCTCTGTAATTAATTTGAAAATTTTTGTCATTTTCAGTAACCTTGAGATTGTGCAAATTCTAATATTCTGTTGCAGTTTAAAAAGCTTCATGTGAAAAACATTTACCATAATGAGGTCTTTTTTCCCCCTTTTTCAGCCCCTGAATGACAATATAAGTTTAGAATCAAATTACAGCTTAGCTGAGTTTCAAAGTTTGTAGGATTTGGTAATTTTCCTGTGTATTTAAACACTTACATATTCACTTCTGAGTTCCCGCCTCTGAAGTATATGAGGACCTGCTGAATTATTGCATAAATATGCTGCATTTGAAACAAAAATGGGAATTCCTAAGGGCTAGCTATTTTTGAAGAATTGCTACAAATGTCTTTTGGTGACTCAGTGAAAATATACAAACCCAGTAAAATATCATGACTGAACTATCCAGCTAGTTGGATTTTGAATTTATACTTGCAAGTAGTAACCTTCAACCAGTTTTCCCTGGCTCTAAGACCTAAGGCCTGGGCTATGAATATTGAAAAATTTAAGGTTCTAGAAAGTATTGTATCTGCTTTAGTAAATGAACAAGTAATTAAAAAATAAATATTTAGAAAAATTCATCATGAAAGTATCATTAATCTGAAGCATACTACCCCCAGCCTTGAGTTTCTGATGAAAGTTCAAATACTAGTCTAGCTATCACAATCAAAATCTTCTTCTTTAAGTTTGAACAACTCAGATATTATTACCATGAACATTTACTAGTTACCTATGCAAATCACACTTTATTGGGAATAAGTAACCAGTATGAAAAAACCATAAAGGTAGTTTTCCAGTAAGAAGACCTAAATTCTAAGTCTATTTTCCCATTACTCATAGGAAATAAGGTTAAAATGAATATTCTAACATTCCAGACAAGTATAATAATGGATTACACATATATTTTTTTTTCTCCTACACCTTAGCTTGCATCTATTCACTTTAGGTGAGGGTGACAAAACTCCTGTTAAGTTTTACAGGTACAGGAACAGACCCACTTTTTTGTAAATGTCACTTAGACCAACTAGAGGAAAGACAAAAAACCACTACAAATCCCACAAAACCCACCATTCTCAGAGTACTCTGAGGCATACATTAAATAAGTATCAGAACAAGTGATTGTTGGCTGGGGATGAAGTTGTAGTTTTTGTCTCATGATAAGCTTCTTTATTTCCTACCTTGTACAATACAGGGGAGATAAACATTTTTGTACTTTAATCTTGGCTGGCAGACAGGCAGTATGTCACATCTAAGGACACAAGTGTACTGAGCAAAACCTCAAAGCTATTTTGAAAAATATTTAGGCTTACCTATTAGTTTTATAACCAGAGAACACCCAAGTAAACAAGCAAAGTAGAACAAAATAGTTAAATCTTCCTCTTTTTGCTATAAACCCTGCTCCAGGGTCATTCAAAAATTAGCCAAATGAGGTCAGGGTCCAAAAAGGTTTTAAAAGTTTTCAGGTCCAGACCTTGTTGGTACAGGTGTTGCTACATACACACTGGTTGTTTGCTTTGAATTATTTTAGGTTTCTGAAGTAATGGGAATTCCAGGTTGCCTAAAATTCTGTGGTCTAGCAGATGTCAAAGAACACTTCTAGATGTATCCACTGTTGGAATAAAGTGGTGGGAAAAGAGCATCCCAGAGCATGAGAGTTGAGAAAAGCAGATTTGAGTGAAAAAGAGAAGTGATAAAATATACTGGATGTTAGAAATAGAAACACATACCAGGACGAATGACAATTAATGAAATATTCCCATAAACAAACAGTCTGCATAAACTTTAAAATCCCATAAGGGAGAACTTACACATGGGAAACAAGAAAGCTGTTCTTATCTTATGGAATATTTGTTAAGGATGAAATTCAATAGAGAATTCCAGGCATTCATGAATACCAAACATATGATTTTTTTTCTACATTGCCTGTCTATTTAGACGGGGAATTTATAGCAAGCTCCAGGCAACACAGTCAGGGTGGGGTGGAAAAAGTAAATTCAGAGTTGCTCTGATTTCTCTTTGCTCCAGGTATGAACACTTGCTTTTGTCCTTTCTGTTGTATAATTTCAGTCCTTTACAAATTCAGAAGAGATGATCCAATGCAAAGCAGAAAGTAATTACTATTTGCCAGCAAATAGTACTTTGTGATTTCTTATCATGAGGCTGATTATCTGAGAAGTGGATTCTTTAAAACTTTTGCTAAACGAAAAAGCTGTCTCCACAGTTGAGTACTTCTTGTTATTCAGTGCAAATTGATACAATTTTTTTTAAATTTTAAGTTTTAGTGATGTATGAAATAATATTTTAAATACAAAAAAGACTTAATGGTTACATTTTCTCATCAAACATAGCAGGAATTCATCTTTGTGCATGCACATTATTTTAATGGCATGTTTGTTCTTTTGAAAACAGATCTAAAAATATAGTGTCTGTAAGAGGCAGCAGAGGAAGATGCAACTATGTTAATTGAAATGCAAAAAGAATGCATTGGTTTGGTTTAAGTAAAACACTTTCATGGATAATATATTTCTCAGCTTAAGGGATACATTTTCAGGGATAATATATTTAATTATTGTAGCAATATATGCCAAAATAGCACTTTCACTGCACAGTGTTTAGATATTACAGAGGTATAAAGGCATCCTTAATCCATTTTAACAGGGCTCTGTTAGAGAACTGGATTTGTAAAAGAAAGCCAAGGTATTTAGATCAAGGTACATGACATTCTGAATGGAATCATAACAAAAACCCCAACAAAACAAATAACAAAAAAACCCCCAAAAAACAAAAACATCTATAAGACAGCTGTGGCAGTGTAATTTTTGCTACTTTTGGGAATGGACCAGAAATGAGTTTCAGGTGGGATTATGAGAGTGTCATGGGGCAGCGGAAAGGTTGGCTCAAAGATCAGTCATTAGTTCAAATGACTTTTAGTAGCTGGTGATGAAAAAGCTGTGCTTGTCTAACAGTCTGGATTATTCAGCTTGTTAATGTGACATAATTATCAACTGGACTGAAATTGCCAAGAAAAAAAGATATATTATTCTCTGTTAAGAATTTGTAGCTTGTGTCTGAACAAGGACAAAAGATCAATGAGGATTATGAACCTCCCCATGCCCTTATAAGACAAAATTAAAGATGTGATTTGATACTTTCAGGTACATAGCTCGCATGCTTCACCTAATCTGTTTAACATAGAATGACTGTGTTTGACCCTGAACAGGTCTAATTACAAATCTCCATCAGTCATTGCTGGAGGATCATCATTTGCCTCAGAGGAAAAAAAAGTAAAAATCAAGAATATCACAAAATAACAATGGACTTTTTTCAAAATAAGAGATACTTTTCTTCTTTTATGTTCCCTTGCCTTTTCTTGAAATATAAACACAAACTTAGCTTATTTTTTAAATGAAAATTTTATCCATGTATTGAAACAGAGAGAATACTTTCATTATCACCTTTTCACAGAATTAACTGCTATAACTTATTATATCGTTAGCACAGTTCCCACTGATCTTGAAAAGAGCAGAATATTGTTAGTGAGACACAGAGGGCACTGAAAACTACTGTTAGCTAAATAATGTACTGCAATTGCAAGTACAAGTTTATAGCACATGTTCAAACTCCTACTTAACTTCGGCACTGTAACGGCCTGCATGAACATTTTCATTCAATAAAGGCACAGCATTTTGTGGTTAAAACACATGATACTATTTATCCTCTTGGAGCATTTTTTATGTTAAAACTGAATACTAGCATAAATGTGTTTCCTAGGTAGAAAAGTAACTACTTGTATGACAGGTTAAAACAATGAAATGGTGTTCAGATGCTCACATAAAGGACTACACAGCCAGCCTAGAAAGGTCAGATGTAGTTGGAGGACAATCCACAAAGCATAATTTGTTCCAGCAAGATTTGGTGTGTTTGACTCAAATATTTGACTGGTTCATTAGCACTAGTGCAAATGCAAGGACAAGCCTTTGTATTTAAATAACCAAGGAAGATGCACAGCCTAGCTCCTCATGTATTTTCCTGATCTATACAATTACCCCAGACTTTCTGGTGCATTTTCTTAAGTAATAGGGTAACTTGTTCAGATCTCAAATCTAAGCACATACTCTAAGCACTTGAGCACATAATACGTTTCCTTACATGATAATAAGGCAAATATATTGTTCTAGTGAAACCATATGTTCTAGAATCCTTGTATGCTTAAAGGGTGGAATGATTTCAACATACAGTTTTTAAACTACAGCCATATAGCAATATGAAATGGCAAAATNAAAAAATCCCAGCAAAAAAACAAACCAGAAAAGAAATGTGAAAGGAAAATCTATTGACAGCTATATTACAGAAAGCTGAAGCCTTCCACTAAGGCCTTCTAGTACAAATACTAGTGACATAAATGCAGGGGTTTTAGCTATTTTTGACAATAATTTTTTTCCATCAGAAGAAGGAATTTTTTGATCTTTCTTGCAGTAATGTATGAAGTCATCTGGAACTTCTTCTGTCATATGATACACTTCAGTTCCCCAAGCCAGGATAGATTCCTCTTAAGAGAATCACCTTGATGCTGCAACTACAATCCATTTTTATTGTAAAACAACTTAAGAATGATGACTTCCAAGTCCCATCATCACTTTGTAACTCCTATAAAGATCAGGAGATGTATGGCTTTGTTTAACCAAACTGGAAGTTATTTATGGTAACTGAAATGCAAAAGAAAGAGTTTGTCTTTAGTAATGTTTATTACATTTAAAACCAGAAAATTCATTCACAAAGAAGAGTTTTATATGGAAATTCTCTAATCTGCTTGTAAAGTTACTAAAATGGAAACAGAATCAGTAACCATTCATACCATCTAGCTTCTTGCTCTCTTTACAGTCTCCATAAAACTACAACATACCCTGACACTCCTTTTCTTCTTGACTTGCATAATCCCGCCAATTCTTCCAGGATGAATTCCTGGTTGACATGAATAAAATAAACAAACACCCAAAATATCATCAGAAATATCAAAATGTTCACTGTAGTACTTGAGAATCATCTGACCAGGACCATTTTTGATCATTAGATCATTTAAGGATCTAACACGAGTAATTTACAAGTTTCCCACTCTCTCAGTTCCCTCTTGCCCCATTAGCAAAAATGCTCACTTTACAACTGAGTATAGAAGGTTCCTAATTTCTACCATGCCTAGCCTAGAAGAAAATCTTGAATATGGTATTCCTTGGTACTGAACATCTTAACTACTGCTATTAGTTGTTCTGTGGTGGATTTCCCTTGCTTTAATCCTTCCCCCATATTTTCTTTCAGAAGCATCAATTGCACTCAAGTTCCTACTCTGTAGAAAAGCCCCTCCACAGGGAGCTTTTTGAAATAAGAACAAATACATTGTTTTCTTAGCTAACAGATCTATATTTTTCCCACAAATACTCTCATTTGTTTTTTGCTTTTCTCCTGATATTGCCTTCTTATATTGTAGGAGCATTTCTGAGTCTAGATTTTTGTCAGCTCAACCTTTCCAGCTTACTAGGTCCAAACTGTTTTTGTAATAAATCACTTGGCTTTTCAACAGCTTCCTTACTTACAAGGCTTTTCACTGGCTTTATTGAAAGTTACAGAAGGTCAGCCTGGACCATTGGTTCTTAATACTAAATCACAAAATTTTAAAAAGACAGGTTTTGCAATCGGCATTTGTAAGAAAAGGAAGCTTATTAGAAAGTATTTTTTCAAATTTCCATGTAACTCTAAAATGTGTCAGCATTTGAAAACATATAATCAAACGATAAGGTTGCTCAAAATAGGGAAGGCAAAATTTAAGAAATTATAGCAGTTAGTAATAGCATTGGTAAAAGTCAAATTTTGCCTACCTGAATTACACAGAGCTTACAAGTCCTTCGGGCCCTTATCACCATATATATGCTGATGTATCAGCAATAGAGCTAGCTATAAATGAATTACCTGAGTCTGCAGCTCTTAGCAAGTCATTGTGGATTTAGTCTGGTGAACTCATTTTTGATATACGCACTCTACTTACAGAGGTATTCAAGCTTTTGATACACCTGCTTGTGCAGCATTTCTACTCCAGGTACCATACTAGACAATCCTGGTACACAGTAGAAGATACCTACAACTGTAGCTTTATATGTTGAAGTGTAGATGCCCTTTCTCCTGGCAAAGACTGTTTCCCACAAAGTAGTTTTAGCCAGTGTCACAGACAAACAAAAGTTAACACAGAAAAACTCTTTGGAGGCCTGTAGGTACAGCTATACAGCATAGCTCTCTGGGGGTCTTCTGCCAGTGCAGCATTATGCAATCAAAAGCCTACCCTAAAATTCTCATAGCAAAAAAATCTAACAGGTTTGACCTAAGAAAAACATCAAGTACCTGTTCTCAGGAATAGGAGGCACA
Organism: Donacobius atricapilla; assembly: GCA_013397315.1. Taxonomy (NCBI): domain Eukaryota; kingdom Metazoa; phylum Chordata; class Aves; order Passeriformes; family Mimidae; genus Donacobius; species Donacobius atricapilla. Next base: position 604,650 of record WBMY01000203.1, on the reverse strand, counting down.
ATGCTTTAAATGTTCTATAAAATGGAAGATAATATTCCAATAAAGGAAGTCCCAGGATCTCAGTCAGGAGAAGTGGTACACAAGGGCCAGTAAGGAAAAGCATTCTTCCCCAACCCCTGCTATTTATGTATCATGCATATCATTAGAAGGATGCATTACAGTATATTCCTTCAAACATGCATGAGATGAATAAGCTGATCAGCACAAGCTTGGACTACTGAGATGTGGTCAGAATGGGGGAAGCATGCAGGAGACCTAAGCTGTCATTCACTGCCTCCACCACCGCCTCTGCCAGTTCTTGGCATGCAGAGGAGAAATGGGCAGATGACACCCATTTCTAGTTGAGTCTTCAGGTATTCAGTTACTGAGGAAATTGCACAACAATCCAGACAGTACAGATTTAACCCTTAGTCCTTCCATACAGGCTCAGAAACACAAGGCTAAGAATTGTCACTTGGCTGGGAACTTGACTTTGATGCTGGGTTAGCTAAGGCTGCTTTATCAGCTTCTCTCTGCTAGTCTGTGAATGACAGTTTGAAAAGTCTACATTGCGAACATAAGATTAGCATCCACAAGTCTCAGATTTGTTTCAAGTTATTTAGATTAACATTCATGTGTCCTACATGTAGGATTTTAGAATGGCAAGTTGATCTAAGCCATTTTTCTCCCTGCCCCCAAATGTAAAATGTAGATCTGTCAAGAAATGAAGATAAAAATGCAGGTCAGCATTGGTCTATTAGGAAATCTGAAGAAATGCAAAATGCATACATTTGCCTAAGGGAACTGCAAAATTAGGAAATGCAGAAAAATGTATATAAAGAGCCAACAAAAGTCATTGAGACTAAGAATAAATCTTAGATGTCCTGAAGAGATATTGAATGCACCTAAAAATAAATCAGAGTTGATTCAAAAGAAAGTCATAAGACTTATGTTCACAGTGCTTACAACAATGTAAATATTAAAACCATAGTGGGAGTTGGAAAAGAGTAAAAACTCCTAAAACTTAAATGTATGTTAGGTGTAGAAGGAAGAGTTTCCAAAAGAAAAAGATAATTAACATCTGAAATTCAGAATAAGTGACTCACAAGGGAGCACTGCTGACCTGGGAAGAGCTTAACTACTAAGTATGAGAAAATTGACACAACAAGAAACTTCTCATATGAAAATAGAGAAAGCAGCTGTTTGTAACTGTAATGTTACCATTGTTCTTTGTGGTTCTTTCCTTCTAACCTATTCTAAAGGTACACTAATAATTTTCTTCGACTCCCAAGTTTCTTGTTCACAAACAAGAGCAACAGAAACCCCAAGCAGTTACAGTCTTGAGATGATGCTTTATGTAATAGAATGGAACCCAACTGTAAAATAAACAGCAGGATTAACTTTCAATTCATGGGTGTTGGAATTGATTTTGATGACTTGCAAAGCATAGCTCTCTGGGGGTCCTATCTTTTTTTATTCTGTTGCCAGTGATGCAGGCTACAGGTATTTTAAATGTTTGTTCACCTCCTTTCAAGAACTGAAAGCCTTGAAACATGCCTTATAATATTCTGTAACTGTCAGAAATGTGGTAGGATACAAGGAAATTAGATTTGTACACAAAGATTAACTGGTGTAATATTTAAGATTATTGTGATATAACAGAGGCCAAATAGTTATCAGTATTTCATTAACTTTCCAATTAAAAATCTGTCTATAAATCTGGTCCAAATACTTGCAAAACATAAGCTGCATATAGTATTTGTGAATCACAAAATTCCCCTTGAAGATAAGGCTTTAAGTTCATCATTCTTCCCCATCCTCATTTCAAGATTTCAGTTACAGAATCATAGAATTTTCCAGGTTACAAGGGACCTTCAAGATCATCAAGTCCAACCATCAATCCCCAGCATTACCACTTTGATAGAAAGCCCATACATATCATCACCAAAAAAGATTAAACAGAACATAGACTAAGAGGTAGACATGCAAAATTCGTCACAAACATTAGAGTTTAACAGAAAAACAAATATTAACTGCACAGGCTGACAGTTCCATGAGGACAACCGCTCTGCAGATGGCTGACCAGATGCAGGTCTGGTTAATTCAGGGCATACAGATGTTTGATTATGTTTGTTATGTAGGAGACCATCATGCAGCGAGATGTTCACAGGGTCAGGTAATGAAGGATTGTTTGATTATGAAGAACTCATAAAGTATTATTATCATAGTGCTAAGGCAACTAGCATTATTCTTTATTTCTACTTGTATGACTAATTTGAGCTCATTTTCCTTGAATTACCACCATCACAATAATCAAAATTCTCTTTAAATATTGCAACACAAGCATAGTTCACACATTGAACCTACTATACATTTTTATTACATAGTGTTTGTCATCACTGTGGAGAAAACAGAGAAAGAATGAGAGTTTAGTGACATTAAGCAAGAGCTTTTGCTTCTGTTCAGCTCAGAATGGGAGGTCACCTTGGTGAAGGCTTTTCTGTAAGCTGCTTAATTCTTCAGGGACAAATATGTAATAGCATCAAACTTCACATCTCAGACTTTCCATATGAAAATCAATTGATAAGTCAGGGAACCAAGGCCCTCACAGTATTTATGGTTCAAGCTTTCCCTTTTTTTAACATTTAATCTTTCAATCTTGATTGAAAGAGACAAGTATGAGCCAAGAGCATTAAGAAAGACATTTCCTAGACATTTACAAAAGCATATGAAAAACTGCCACTCTAAGACTTCATTAGTGGGCTACAGACACAACACAGAAATGAAAATCACGTTCAAATTGATTTCTAGAAAATAAAATGAACAACTGTAGTAAAGTATGGTTAGCAATAACTAGCTCCAGAAGTTTAATGCTGTAGACATAATGCTGCCCTATGAGTAGGCACTGTGCAGCATTCAGAGTTCTCTGCCAGCAAAACTGAAAAACAAATAAAGACTATATAAACACTGTTGAGCCCTAACATTAAATACAGACTTTCTCCCCTTTCTAGATTCCTTTTCCCCTAGAAATCTCCCATTATCTGCTGGGGCCTCTCCCTGAAAGCATTTGCCAATAGATCTTCCAATGCTACACAACCAAAGAAATTTCTATTTACTCAAGAAATTTTTACCTCTTGGCCATATGACTTTCATCTTCATCCTGAATATTTGCCAAACTTACTGACACTCTGCAAGAGCCACAAAGCTCACTTCCTTACATGCTGTCCTCTCCAGGAAGGTCTCACTAAACTTGCTCTTCCTCTGAAATCAAAACTTTTACTGCCTGCTCAAAAGTCAAATAGGACCCTTCTGTGGTCTTTTAAACAAAAACTTAAGTCTTTTCTAGGTCATCCCAATAACCAAACTTACTGGCAGAGATCCAGGTGCACTTGTCAAGACTTTCTAAGTCTTTTGGTTCCTTGTACTCTCCTAAGTGGAGATTTATTCGTTGTACCACTGAAATTGCTATTTTGAGACATTACTGCCTCCCTAAAATGAGAGACAGGAAAGAATTACAAAAGGAATCAAGTAGTAAATAAAGTAGTAAAAATCAGTGATCTCCTATACTATCTCAACTTGTCGGTTTATACACAGTGCATGGTATAACTTTTTTTTTGTAATTAGGCCATTATATCATGCCAATTATTTTATTTTCATGAAGAGTATGTTAACGTGTACTAATGTGTACACATATCAATGTGTGCCTGACAGGTAGAGTGAAGGTCATCAAGCACAGCAGCCGAGAGAGGCTGTGGAGTTTCCTTCCCCTTTGGGGAGCAGGGCAGTGTCCTGAGTAACCTGCTCTTGTAGACCCTGCTCAAGCAGAGGAGTGGGACTCGATGATCTCATGTGCTCCCTTCCAACCTTAACTGTTCCATGATTCTGTGGCTGTGTCCCTTGCTGATCATGTACCACCGAACACTGAGAGGCTGTGGAGGGTTTTCCCCAGAATCACCACCTATTTAAGGAGATACAGCCCTTAAAAGTTTTCTTCTAACTATAATCACTTTTCACACAGTGACAAAGCATATACACATTATCTAGTTCTTCACAGTGCTGGCACTATTTCTGCTGGCATTTCAAGTCACGTTACAGATCCACTGGAGCACCAGAGACTCTCATGTGTAAGATAAGCTTGTGGACTGCTGTGATTACAGCAACAAGAAAAGCAGTGAGCTATTGGGAAATTCATGTTAATGCATTTATTCCATTGTCTTCTCTTTTCTTGTCATACTTATGCACTTACGTGAAATCTAAGCAAAAGCACTGCATCTAACCGAAACAACATTCATGTCCATAGCATAATTTGTAACAAATATAAGCATCTCACATGCAATTCAAGTATAGCTTCAAGAACAAAAGCACCTGTTGTCCTAACGATTCAAAGGCACTTTGATAATCCATTTTGAACCAAACTTTTAATGTCCCTATTCTTAATGGCAAAAAAGTCACTGATCCATGCTCCACTGAAATAATTTTCTTTTGATTTGATTCCAGCAAGGTTTTTAAGAAATGAGAAAGCATACCAATGACTACCATATGTGGCCCGAGAAAGTGTTAAGAGAATGAAAAATTGTCCAAACTCTCTGCAAAGCAGCCTTTGTAATCATTGCACTATTTCAATTTCAAGGGTTACTTGGTCACATATATGACATAATTATGAAATAATAAAAATGCTGTCAAGTAAATACATTAGTAGAGTAAGGTACATGAGGTAGAAGAAAAAAATGAAATTTAACCATAAAAAAGATCAATGTAATATCTTCCATTGACCTAAAACACTGTCATTTCTTATGACACCCAAATAGTTTAATCATACATTAACCTACTGATCTCATAACCTGTTGATTTTCACTACCTCTAGATTCATGAAGATGGGAGATAACAGCTAAAAAGAAGTTGCCAGAAAGAAAGGCACAAAGCCTATAAATACAGTGCATATTACTAGTTCTCTGATGTAAGGATGCTTGGTTTAGATAATAAATATATTATGTAACCTAACTAACTTAGTAACCTAAAACTCACTGCAACTGTCAAAACCTATTAAGTATTTCAGGTGGGATTAAGGGTCTCATAAAATGGGGTATTGTGAGTGAAGAGATGTGTGAGAGATGGTGAGAAAATCATGAAACTCCTGATTTCAATAAGAAAGTGAACTATAAAGACTTTGTTTCTTGACAGAACTGCTTTGCATTTTCCTGTCAATGTATGGGCCAAAATTAGAAGTGAAAATTAATTTACTGATACATGGAGCCTTGAAGGGTTTGATGTTTAGATATTTTAAGAAATACGAAAAAAAAGGTGATTCCTGGGACACTGGAAGGACAGTACTTTATAATATTCTGTTTTCTGTGTCTTTAGTTCTATTTTGGTACTAGAACCACAATTTTTGCTATTAAGATCAGAAGGCATTTGCTTTCACATCTCTCTAACTTTGCAGAATATAATCATGCTTGGTGAATGAGAATTAACTAGATAACTGATTTGAAGTCAGCTAGTTGAAGCCAGACATTTTCTGTATCTAGGATGATCTGGAAGCCAACTGCTTTCACATGGTTTCCATAGATTCTCAATGTGGAATAAAGGCATGTCAGAACATATCTACTTTAAGGTACTCATAAGAAAAGCTTTTATCAGCATGTTGAGAGTAGTAAAATACTAGTATGGTTTAAATGACTCAAAATTTTGATTAAATTACTTTTTTATTTCCTTCTAAGGTCTGTCTTGGGTCTGTTGGTCTACCAAAGTAAAATTGGCACAACTTTGCTGAGTTTTGATTCATTCACAATTCATCATTCCAATACAGCAATTCTGTGCACTACAGAGAATTACCGGTTTGCAGCTCATCTTTCTAATTTCATTTTATGACCTTGAACAAGAAAAGGAATCTTATCATTTCATGGCAGTTTATGAGCTTGAAATTTAAGGTCCAGGTCTATTTCTTAAGTTCTGTTTGCTGGTATACAATATGCTTCCTGTTACAAAAAAAAAAATATACTAACACCATTCAAATCAGGCGAATCACCTGCATGCCATTCCTTTCAAATTATTTTTTTCCATGGAGACTAGGAAAACTTTCTTCTTGTACAGAAACTGTTAGACTGAACTGGGCTCCATGGGGAATCACTGGAGACATTATGGGATATGCTGTTCTATCACTCCAAAAATGAGCAGCACATGCCTCTGGCAAGCTTCCGCTGCCAGTTGTGGGATTGGATAGACCTCATGGCCAAGAAAGCTGCTGAGTGTTAGGTTTTATTTTTGAACACTAAAGTGTTTCCCCTGGAAGACAAAGGGAAATATTCTATACAGGCAGAACTCTTGAGTAAGCAATAGCTTCAGTTGCTCTAGGCTAGATATGATTTTAATTTGGAAATTGGGATAAGCACAAAACTGGGCAGGATAATCTTTTCAATTATTTGGTCCAGTGCCTATGATCATGCTCTTATTACTACCATTATTGATCCCCTTTCCTAAAAAACAGTAGTACTGTTTCTAGAGTAGCTACCTGTTCACTGCTCTGTAGTTTGTTATACTCTGGATATGTTTGGATAAGCATAGAAAAAATTTCTTAGCTTACATATCAGTTTTTCTGAAAAGCCCAGGGATTATGATTGCTGTGAAAGCGCTGTGAATAATGAATCTCCATTCTTTTTTTTCCTGTTCCTATGCAAATAATTTACACTACATGACAACCTTCCTGATAGTTGTCAAAAGCAGCAGTGAGGCCCTGTCAATCAGTGCATGACTTGTGACTGTTTCCTAAGCAGCAACAGACAAAGCAAACCCTACAGTGACAGTATTCTCTGCTTACTTATCTTGGCAGTAGCCAACAGCTCTTAGTATTTTAAACATGACTAAAAATATCCACCAATTCAGAGAATTATATAAATGGCCTTGCAATAGACCACATAAGGCAAAATATTTATCACCAGCAGGTATAGAGGGGAAGCACTGAAAGAAAAATTGGGAAAAATGTATCTGCAAGCTCAGTTATCAATAAGCAAATAACTAAAAATAGCAGACTGCCTTAATTTTTTGTTATTAAGTAGAAAACCCACACTTTCTTATTTAAAAAGAAACCCTGCAAACATCTGATTAATGACTGTCCTTTGGACAATGCTGCTTGTTTCCTTAAGGGGTATGCTTAGCTATAATTGTCAGGGAAGATTTATTTTAAAACCTTTGCTGCAATTCTACATTCTCTAAATTAGGGAGAGTTTATTCTTTCATATAAATCAGAAAAAAAAATGCATACTCATATTCACCTCATTTGAAGATTTTACCAGGAAACGGGAAAAGGTTCCACAGTATCCACAGTGATTTTCATACCTTGGTTAACATTTTGCTTTCTGAAACTAGTCTTAGACTGCAATATCTCATACACAAAGGTATCCCAGGAGTTTGCAATTAGGACAAGAAAGATACACATCTAATTTATATTCCTGAAGCTTGGGAACACTAAAATAGCAATATTGCAGTATATAATGCAATCAAGAGTAAACTATGTAGGATTCATCCCTGGTATTGGCACACTACAAAATGTGAGAATGTGGGGGAAAAATGCAGTCAAAAACTCTTTCTGCTGCAGTCTCCCAGAAAAGACGAACAGTAAAGGCTGTTGAAAATGAAAATTTCCTGTTAAAAGAAATGAATGAGGAAATATTTGGAAAACAATTTCTGTTTTCTTTGTTTTTCAATTTATTCTCCACGTGGGATTTTAATAATTTTTTGCCAGCATAACATTTAAGAATTACAATAAAGTCAAATCACTTCATCTTCACTCTTTTCATCTTCTGTGCAGACACATTCAATATTGTCCTCATTTGAAAGGTGGGGAAATAAGACTAAAGGGTAAATATGCACATAGTTAAAGACCTGATATATTAAAAGGACTAGCACTGTATTTCATCCCCAGCATTTTTTATGTTCCTTCTTAAAAGTCTGTGTCTCTGGCTATTGAACTGTACTGAACATCTAGCTCTTGTCAGGTGATAAAATGAGCTAAGAGTTTTATAAGAAGGCTGGCTTTACTCTGGACACTGTTCAGGACACTGTGGGAGGCTTGATTTCAAGCAACAGATCCAATCTCATAAAAGGAACCTACTGCAGTGATAAGAAGGTCTCATCATTGATTGCAGAAATTTAAGTACAAGATAATCTGCCTAATTTTCTATAATAACTGAAGAGCCAGAGACAAAACTACTTTCTTCTGTCAGTATGACTTATATAATAAAATACTGGCTATTCTCATCACCACCTAAAGAATTTGCTAGAAGGAAAACAGAGCAATAACACACATGGATTTTTTAATGCTATAAAATATTACTTTTGCAAAGCAGAATGAAGTACAGTAGAAAACTTCAAGTTATTGATCATCATGTACATTCTTAATATTATTGTTGGCCAGGCCAGTGTACACTGATTGTTCATGGTAAGAGAGAGAGCTCTGTTCTACATAATTTTACAATAAGAATTTTATTTGTCAAGATACTGTTTGAATTCAACTAGATCTTGCTTCTGGCTAAGCTGTTACATGACCAGTTATCGATGAAATTGTGTCTTATATCAAGAAAGACGAAAATTACAGGAGCAGTATAAGACAAATATTTTAATGATACTGTACCTAAATACAGGCTTACAGCCTAAGCTGTAACTTGTCATTAAGGACCATATTGTGCCTTGGAGTTTTTGAAGGTAATACCAGTGTAAAGTTTTGACAGATGAGGTTGGAAACTTGCTTTATTGCTTTGAAAATGGAAGATATAGGAGGAACCCAGCATTCTTTTTAAACTGGCAACATCACTGCTTTGTTCAGTCAAGGCACAATCAAAATGTTTGTTGTACTTTTAAAATAGACTTCAGGGAAAGAGAAGTATTTCAGATGTACACCACCCTTTAGGCTTCAAAACTTCTGTTTTGAAGCAGCAGAAAATACTATTTTTTTTATAACATACCTATTTAATTATTTTGCATAAATGCCTGAAGATTCTGTCACCTTTTTCTCTAGTAAGCATCTTTCTTATTCCTGTTCACACAGGTCACTCGTATAGTACTCGTTAAAGATACTTACATTGTCACTGAATGAGGCACTTCTATAATTCAGAGCAGGGTCACTGTTTTAGTGCAGTTCGCTCCCCACACTTATTTACCTTGCTGAATGAATAAATGAGTGCACACCCCTGATAAAATCACAGTTTGATAACTTTTACCCTAATTACAAGTCCTCTTTCCATCCTTCTGCAATTTTTTGTAGTTACTATATTCCCTAGTTTCCTATTTATGCATAAATTTATTCTGACAATATCTTTCAGATTCTAGAGACATCAGTAGCTATTACTATTTTCTCTATATTTTTAATATTATTAACATTTTACTACCTTATTCCACACAGAAAATTCAAAATTGTTGTTTTATTATAAAGGGTCAATTCAGAATCTTCCAGTAATCTGCCGGTTTCTCACTCTAGTGCCAGCTGCAGACTGAAATCTTACCAGACTTCCTTAGATTTTTTTCATTAGAGTGTTTGTATAAACCCGTTTTCACTTTGTATGCCCAGGAAATTAGGATAATGAGTTAAGTGTCTTGTGTGTATTACCATTTTATGCAGACTGTTTTTATAACAGTATAAGTTTACAGTCATTTTTCTTCCCAAGGCTAACTGAAAAACATGAAACTCATTAAACTCTATTACAAACTAAGATTTACCTTCAGTTTGTCTGGTACGCTCTGTCTGCAAATAGAGAATGACAGTGCTGTCTGAATCTCTTTACAGTGGTTTTCCATATCCAGAGTTCAAATATGATCTCCTACGTTTATGGTTGCTTGAGAGTGTTTCTCTCTTCCGTTTTCTCTCAGGTTATTTTCCAGCCTGGATTTATTTCTGGCAATATGTGTTATTCAGTTATAAGATTGCACCAAAGAGAACAAAAGGCTAAAGAGGCTCTAATTGCTTCACCTTTCTGTGGTTTCTGCAGTATACTTTCTGCAGCTGACTGGATGTTAAATCACCTGCACAGGAATCACTCTCACCATGACATGTAGAAGACATTTGCCTATGTTACTGTACTATCTACTTTGGTGCTGCCAAGATCACTGGAAAAGTTAAAATCATGGAGCTGCACTCCATAACTTGAATGAGACTCAATCAGAGAAGGTTCATGGGACATGTTGTCTCTGTTTCCTTTGTCAGTGTATTTGTAAAAAGAAGGGGAAGTTCTCAGCTGCCGAATAAAGCAAAGATACTAAGTCAGCAAAAATGGACTTTGGCAACAGCTACTTTTAAATAATAAGAATTCTTAAAAGCATCCTACAAAATTTCCCACAGGGAGTCATATCCTTAAGAGTCAGTGAGCTATTAGATATATTGGGGATTTGCAGCATTAATTAGAAAAAGAGAAATAATAAGCAAATCCCAAACTCATTATAAGATCTGAGAAACTGAGCTGAGCACATCTTGAAGGTTGAGGAACAGTGAAAACAGGACAAAAAAACTTTCTTTGTATTTGAACACTATCTTTTCCAGGGTGTGAAGTGAATCACATACCCAACCTGTCTACCTATCACCAGCTAACAAATAGGGCATTACAGATTTGGGCTTGTTCAGTATGTTCTTCCTGTTCTCAAATATAAGAAACTAAGTCAATAATTACTCAGCCTCTGTGTATTTTTTTCTTCCACAGCAGACTGAATCCATGTAGCCACATTGCTATCAGTCCTACCACTAAACCCCTAATCTCTTACACTCACGTTGTTTCATGCAATGCCAAGAGATCAGCCCTGTAATCAGTTCTCTGGTGTCTAGGTACAGACTTCTTGTTAGGGCCCAGGCCCCGGCTCTTGCCTTTCCCTCCTTTTTCTGGCTGAGCTGTACTCATTTGGCAGCTGTCAAAGTCCTCAGCAGTCTCAGCCAAGAAAAGCTGGATTGGCATATTTCAAGATACTCATGGTATCTCTAAGGAATATTTTGCAGACTAGCAAGTAGGATTTGATTTTTTCCAGACATGACTGTCTTACAAGTGGTAGATACTATTGTCACTTCAAAATCTCTTGTTTTCCATTTCCAAAGGAGCCTGTGTAGTAAGTAAACACTAGTCTTCATTCAGCAGAAACCTGGACTCAAAGTGCGGGAGACACTAAGGAAATTTACAAGGGGAGAACAGAGTGGCAAAAGACTGATCCTCCTTCCCTTTCATCTATTTTTTCGAAAGATTGAACACGTATCACAGTCAACAAAAAAGCCACGATGCTTGGATAATGTGCATCTGATCTGTGGGAAGGTTGTATTGAAAGACATTTTCTCTTTGTCAATGTTCTGTAATTGTTAGAAAAGTTTTGGTCAAAACATCTGTCCAGTTCTACTAGGAATATGTGATCTGTTCCTGCCCTTGTACTCGAAACAGTGAGCATGCCATGAAGAATTCTGGGATGACTAATCCCAGGCACCAGTAAATGCTGGGTACTGACCAGCTTGAAAGTGGCTCTGTAGAAAAGGACCCTGGGGTCTTGGTGAAGAACAAGCTGAACATGAGTCACTAATGCATCCTCACAACAAAAACGTCCAACTGCATTAGGAAAAGCATTTGCTGACAGGTCAAGGTGGGTGATCCTTTCCCTCCACTCGGTGAGACAAATTTGGAATGCTGTCTTAAGTTCTGGGCTCCCCAGTAGAAGGAAGATGGGGGTTACTGGAGCTAGTCCAGCAGTGCGTCAGAGCTAATTAGGGACTGCAGTAACTAAAATACAAGGAGAGAAAGTTGACTGTTCAGCCACCAAGAGAGAAGGCTTGGGTGTGTCTTACGGAGGTGATAAAGAACAGTTACCCAAGACACTCAGATCCATGGAGATACTGAAAATGTACCTGGACACAGTCATTGGAAACCTTCTTTAGCTGACCCAGCTTGAACAGAGGACTTGGGTTAAATGTTCTCATCAGGTCCCTTCCAACCTCAACAACTCTGTGACTCAGTAAAGTACACGCGGCTGTCTTCCAAGGCATGTGCCACTGGATACTTCTACTTGTACCAGAACCCAAAAGGCAGTGCGAGCTTCGGGGAGCTCTCACGAGGCAGCTTTGTTCCTGTATTGTTTTGCCTGACTCCAGCTTGACTCCAGACTTGATAAGAAGGCTAAATATCACCCATAGGTGATGGATGAAGACCTCTTGAGAAATGTAATTGTCATCTCTTGCTTTGGCAAGCGTTCAACTCATAGCCAAGACTTTACCTAAAATACTGTTATGTGATTTATGGGTCCAGTTGTCAGACTAGAAACACCTACTTTGCTGAAGTGTCATTGAAAATATCATTTTATTCTCTTCGTGGTATTTTAAATTTTAGAAATTTTAATTTTAATTTTAGTTTCATAAAAATGTTGTGCTAGAGAATAACAAAAATCATTTCTTCAAAACCAAAAGATGAACTTTACTAGAACATGGAAATTGTTTACTTTTCTTCCCTATGTAGCTGTTAAAATTTTTCCATTAGTCATTCCATTTTCTAATTGAGATTTAAAGAAATATCCAAGCAGATTATATGCCTTCTGAAGTAGATAAAGATGCAATTAAAGAAAATTTTTGGAAACTAGGGGCATATAGATTAAGAATAAATTAAGAGGACAGACATGACATCAGAACTGATTCTCCATTTATTTGCAGTGTCTACACCAGTGTGTTTTAACTCATTACAACAGTATTAATTTTTTATTTTCATTTTTACAAGTCAAGAATCAACACAGTGGCCTGAAGAATAAGATACCATAGATGAAAATATCTTTTCTCTACGCACCACAATAAATGGAAACTGTCATTAGTTCTAGTCAAATAGAGAATAGAGTAAGTGAGCTCTTTTAACTAGTCCTGGGCAAATGATATGCAAATAATTCATTATTCCAGAAATACTTGTCCAAAACCACTGTTTGGTGTTTTGAGAGATTCTAAGACAAACTTCAGTATCTTTCGGTCTAAAGATTTCTTACCAATGACAATTGTTTATACTCAGAACCACGGACCCATACATTGATGAACCAGTCTGTCTTTCCAAAGCTTGACATTTGCATGACTGCTGGCGGTAAAAAATTAAAAAGTCATAATTTAAAAGCATTTTAATACAACATGGATTTTTATTTTAAAATTGCAGAGTAGATCACACAGCATAGGGGGACACTCAAGCAAATGTTTGTAATTGTCACAGGAAACAGAGCATTTCTCGGAAACACCGCAATAAAATCTCAAGATTCAGAACTATTTAAGCCTCAAAACTCTCCATGCATGTCATCCTTAAAATTTTTATGAGACCCTTGGCTGAGCAGGTCTACAATTATTCTGGTGTGAGTTTAAAACTGAAATAAGATTTCCTCGAATCAACTGTCAAACATTGCTTCCAGCTGGAGCATTCATGATGGGATAAAATTAGAATGCTAAGAAAACACACTCAATGCAAATAGGGTTGATTTAAAAGTCAGACGACATATTTCAGCATCTCTGATGATATCAGCTGTGCTCTGCTCAGTGGTATCTGCGTGCAGCAAAGCCTGCTTGGTATTGTGAAACTGCACCAAGCAGAAGACCCTTGTGAGCAGCAGGATGGGCCCAATGACATATGCCTAAAGATGGGTGAGCCTGGTGTTCCTTCAAGCTCTTTCAGCATTTCCTAGGTTCATGCTAGGCTACAGGATCTTGGGCAAATGTCAGTGGTGAAACTTCGGTGAATGTAAAAATAAAATCAGCAAGAAAAAACCCCACAGAAATTAAACAATCAAATTATAACAAATTGACACCCTCCATGAGAAAGGAGAGCTGATTCTTCTTCCTGACTCAAAATCTATTATCCCACTCTTAAAATATGTAAAAGGCTGTTACAAAGAGAAATACAGACCAGGAACAGTCTAATATGTAATAGTAAAAGATACAATAGTAGTAAGGAATAATTAGGTCAGACATAAACAAAAACCCAAAAAGACCAAAAATCCAAACAACCAGAACAAAAACAAATCCAAACCTCTAAAAACACAGTTAGTGATATATTACCCTGTGAAAGAAACTCCTTGTGAGACTCTAAATCCCTCATCACTGGTGCATCTCACAAACAGGTATACAAACAATTGTCAGGAATTATTTGATACATCTGATTCTGCCCTCAGCAGAGAGCCTGACTAGACAAGCTCTTACATACGCTTACACTGTACTACATAACCTCTGCTGGTTTAGTATATAAGCCCACATACAAATTAGGCAAGTTTTTAAAAATATTTTTTTCTCCTACTAGAAATATAAAAACAACTGAAATTTGGTAGAATATGGCATGAGCAATGAACTTTCTGGAAATCCAAAGCTAATTCATCGGACATGAAACCTTGAAAAATAGGATTTCTAGAGACTAACTCCATTTCAATGGAGGGAGGGCAATTCAATTTTCAGCATTAATCCTTACCAACATGAAGCTTAAGCCTAACAGGATCTTAGCACTGCTTATAAGGGTAGCATAAGTGAATTTAATTTTGTAGGTTATGATTCTAAGCAATGTGTCTTAAATAATTACAGGGAAATCTTTGGGCTTTCATGGTTTGAAGCCGGTCACTCTCATGCCAGTGGATGAACAAATCAGAAATTATCGGCTTCCAAAACCAAATCCAATTAATTTAAAAAATTACACTGAACGCCAAAATAAGCTAAATTCTTACTCTGTTATTAGCAGACAGTGACACATCAGGGTGGAGGGAGTATGAAAGTTCACTTTAAAATTTTTTAAAAATGAGGTGCATTTCTCATAGTAGGCCAATCATCTGGGATACTGAAGATTTAGTGTCACAGGGAGGCCTTAAGAAGCGCTTGTCTGTGTCTAGATACATTTGAAGTTCCTCTGTCATGTGCTTTTGCCCAATAACAGATAAAGCTTCTAAGTAAGACTAAAGACCCATTTATTAGCGTGTTGCTAAAAATTTTTGACAACTAACTAGTGCAATACTAATATATACTACTGCAATACCAGTCTCCTGCATACTTCTTGAGTATAGCAGTTCCAAAATTCTCAAAGACTTCTGCATGACTGACATTGGAATGCTGCTCCCTAGATCCTTATTCTTGAGTCCACTCTTCACTTGATATCAGTGTTACTCAGAACGAGAAAACCGTTCCAGCTAACAGACATGGCAGGCAGTGAGAAGGAACTTGGTGGTACAGTACGGTCTGCACCCCTCCTGGAGCCCCTCTTTGATTATGTCTCAGTAAAAAATGGGAGAGAAACTCATCCAGTTTCCTGCCTGGAAGTCAAAGATTCTTGTATAGCTTGTTCTGCGAATGCCAATGACCAGCTTTAGCTGAGACAAGCCTGACCAAGCATATGCTGAAAGAACAGTTTTTTAGTCATCTGGTCTAGATTTCCCTGGTGTATCACAGTTTCTTACATATGTAAGAAAGTCAGCACATTTTAAAATAGAAATTAGAAACAAATATTGGGAAAAGAAAATGCTGTCATATGGAATGTATGAGTTTGGTACCCAGCCTTTCACATGCTTTTTTATGTGTGTGTATGTTTTTTTGTTTGTTTGCCAACTATCTTCAAGGTTTTTCTTCCAATAAAAGCTTTTAGATAAATTCAACTGGTAATTTTGAACACTTTATTCAATTTTGAGCCTCAAAACAGTATTTCCATGTGCACTAGCTAATAAATTGAGTATTTTTATAGAAGGCTTTAATGTATTTATTAAATAGATGGGGTTTCTGCTGACTAAACAGAAACCCAAAATTCGGTTAAAAATCACTTCATGGCACTTAAAAGCAAATTCTATATTAAAGCTACTGCACTGGATTATTATCACAGAAATGTACTGAGTGATTTGTACTTGAAAAGTTAACTTTTTTCAAACTCTGAATGTACATGAGCGATGATCAGATATGCATATATTTTGATGAGATTTTCTTTCAGTGGTTTTGTCCAATAAGGGAAGTTATAATGCCTCAGAAAACAAATTATAGGGTTCATGTATGTTAGAAAAAAAATACATGCTAATAGATGATCACTCAAAATTTCAAATCTCTTAAACCATTTTCTCAGTGAGCTTAAAGAGAGCAACAGATCTTTGAGAATTTTGACAAGAAAACCCACCATCCTGAAAGAGAGGAACAGATTTGTTTGAATTTATACAACTCATAAAAATGAAGTCTGCTTAGATGAGCAGCAGTTTAATTTATTTTCTTCCCCAAAGTCTTTGACAGAGTTAAAAAAGAAGCAGACTTTCAAATGTTAGGAAAAAAATTGAGAGCAACAGTTATCTTTTTTTATGCTTAAATATTTCAGATACAACCAAGAAACAGATTTCTCTAGCTTAAAAAGAGAAGCTGGAAAGATTTGCTTTCTCTGTCACTCAGATACACAAAGACACACCAACAATCAAAATATCCAGAGTTTGTGTTTAGTATTTTACATTCCCTAACCAATTTTTTTATTTCTTAATTTTGCCACAAGTAAATACTTCCTGACTTTCTGAAGCAGAAAGTGATGCTGAACCTGACTGATGGAGGTACCAGGAGTATTATTTATTTCATGCATGCTCTTTTTTAACCTCTCAGTACCTGCAACTACAGCAGAACAAAACCCAGAACAGCTACTGTAATATAAGACCCCCATTGTGTCTCAGCCCTACAACCCTGCCTGAAGATACTCAGCAACTTCTTCAATTCCCCAGCAAAGTGATTCTGTACCTTTATTGCCACTGTGTGAAGGCAATTCCAGAAGCTTCAGAGAGAAGCTAGGTTAGGGGTCTGCTTTGTTTAACAGTCATTTTAGAAAACACCCAACTCAATCCAAGGGACAAAGGAAACTTCAGTCCTCTCTGGCCAGTGGGGTTCACTGGCTGTGCGTTTATTCTTATTCATCTAGTTTTCTGGTGCACTTATACAAGAGCCAGGCATTTTAGGAACTTAAGGTAGGTTACCCTGATTTTACTGTTGGCAAAGCACTCAGACACAGTAGGTTTGAAAGCACAACCCACTCAAACATGCTATTATTAGAACCAGGTGGGAAATAATTTTCCCAATCTGGGAAGAACTTTTGAAATTTAGAAAACAAAAACTCTTTCCACCGTTAATTGGGACTAAAAGCCAAAATGTCTGCAAAATCTGCAAACTGGAAATCAGTAGAAACAATTTGGCTAATTAGAAACCTTTAAAAGTTTGGGCTGAAAAGTGATCAGATTTGGAAAAATATTCAAAAGATACAAATATGCTAGAAAGCGTACTGTAGGAGAAAGGAATTGATGAAAACATTGTCTGTCCTTCAAATTATACTCATTAATAATTACTGTGAAGGATAAATAAATATATTGGTGAAGAGCATCTTCATTTCTTGAAAACATCAAACGCATAGAGTTCTCATTTCCTTTTCCCTTTAAGTTCATATGCTTGCTCACAGAAATCAGTCGTGAAATTATAGGCTCTCAACATGGCGTAGATTTGGGTTTAGAAATAGCAACAGCAGAATATTCCGTATTTTGAATTCAAATTCCTTCATAAAGCCTGTGAACTGAAAGGTTGAGACTGTACAGGTTTGTATGCCAACTTTTCAGCTTCAAAGAGAGGTACAAGTTACCACAAAGCATATGAGAGACTGGAAAGAAATGTCACCTTCAAAATATGTCTGTAAATTCAGGAAACTAAAGAATTTCACCTCACAGAATCAGATGTCATATTAATCCCATAGTACAGTGGAATATTTCCCCATAAGCATCACTTTTTGTATTAGGCAGCTTTAAAAATTTGAGTAAAAAAACATACAAATAAAACAACTTCCATTTAAAAAAACCAACTTCTGAAAGCTGTGTAACAAAAACTCAGCATGGCTGTCTAGATGCATTTCATGATTTTTTGTTTGGGGCACACTGAATGCGAGGTCAGATTCATTGGAAGAAAAACTTAACTAAGATCAATAGATTGTGATTGCCTATAGTAGTGGTAAATCTAAACTCTCACTTCATGCACTTTCACATAATAGAAAAGACACAGATACTCTAAAACTCAGGGCTTGTAGTTTCTGCAATTTTTAAGTTGTTCTTCCAATGCCCCACAGATATTTATGGGAGGTATGTTTAACAACAGTGTATTTAACTAGGCAACAGAGTTCCGTTGTCAAGAGGGGATGGCCTTATGGCAGAAATTGTAACATGCTTTCAAGTCTGGTGATGTGTTTTCCAGTTCCATGATGAATCTTGTTTACATTTCTCTAGTTCTTAGTAATGCCGCTGAGAGAGCAGCAGAGCAGGATACCCTCACTCAGCTTTCAGTGACACTAGGATTGACAAGGTGTGTGTTCCGGTTTTAAATTGATTTTTTACCCTGGAAATGTGGTTATGATGCCAAAAATAGAGTCAGAGCAAATAAGTTGGCGTCAAGAGCAAAATTGCCCCCATAAATTCAAAGGTAGGTATTACCTAAACCAGCTAAAATTAAAAATGCTGCCTGATTTTTAGTACTATTTCTCATCTTTCGTGTTCAGGAATGGAAAACAGAAAGGTTTCGTATAATATCAGGGTAAAAAATCTTTCTAAAACTTATTTTGCCATTAGACATTTCTAAGATGACAAAAATGTTCACAACAGCAGATGATAAGCAACAGATATTCTTCAGCATAATTATTTTAAAAACTGATGGCTGTAAATATGTCTAAGAAAAGGCAAGTGAATCCGATATACCATAAGAAATACAATTTCTGTCCTTACAACTTAAAATATTTTCTAGGCAGCTACCTCCTTGTTTTGGAAAGTATATGCTGTTTTAAGCAACTAAATATTCTGGGGTTTTATGCAGCCGCTCTAACATGGTTCTTTACTGTATTTTGCTAACATCCTGGGTTTTATATGCTGCAATAATCAATCATTCCCTGCTAGAGAGAAACGTGCTATTTCTAACGTTTTATTTTTAACAGCATGTTTCATAATAGATCACATTCAATTCCATTTGTGAGCTCCCCAAAGCCCAAAATAGCAGTAAAAGATGGACAGTTTCTGGGTAAGAAAAATATTTTGGCTGAGGATATTTACAACTTGGAAATATTTAATCCGTAATAAAATAAAGGTTAGCTGCTGTGAAGCTGATAATTAGAGCTCAAAAACACTGAGGCTGCCTAATAAATTCTGGTATGTAGGTACAGAAGTTCCATCTATTTTGATAAATCTTATTCTGTTCTCCAAATGCTGACTTGAACCAGGAGGCTAAGGCTGAGAGCATGAAAAGCTATTTTTAGCTCTCATTCCCTGTGTGAGGGTCTAAATGGGCTACACAGACCCCAGTGAATGGTGCTTATAAAACATTTGCATGGGGACAATCATGAAAGCCAGAAGTACATATCTAGCACAGAAACCTCTGCCTGGTAGACATATGGTTCTTAAATTGGCCTAAGTAGCTTACATGGCTACAGCCATGGCCCTAAATTTCACTAAATGTATTGTGACAGTAAGCGAAGAGGATATAATACTATTTGAAGTTGCCAGAAGTTCAGCAACAGAAAAGGCCACATTCACATTTTCTATGTGTTTAATAGAAGATGATTCAATATACCTTGACTGTCTAGGATTCAATGACCCTTTGATCTGTGTGGTCATGCTGTATTTTAGCACATTTCACTAGAAAATAAAGAATCAAATAAGTAACTGCTCAAACTTTACAGTCAGCTTCTCATCTTCATACTTGTGCACATAAATCTGGTTCAGGTTTTTTAAAAGGCTCACTCTGTCTGGGAGCTGAATATTTTTTGAAGTCTGATCACTTATTCTGGCAATAAAATTGAGTTGAACAGAGTTTTGTTGATAAATTAAGACCTACTTATTACTGATTGAATCAGAAAAAGAAAAATGAAAGCGTATGTGAAAAATTTTATCTAAAGAACTTGTATATAGAGGTATAATAGTTATAAGAGGTATCATGTTCAAAGTAATGTGCCCTTCTACCAGGACATATTACAATTATAGAAAAGCTGGTTAATTACATAGAAATGATGAAATTAATCTATAGATCCACAATAGTAGCAACTTGGAATAATAAGAAAAGAGGATGACAACATTAGTCCTCTCTTAGAATTGAGGAACACACCCTGTACAAACTTCTAAAAAACTAAAATAAGTATGTGTCTGCTAGAAAAAGGTAAAATTTTGAGAATATGTACTGCGACCCCACCAGATAACAAAAGAAATTTATGCTGTGTCTAGAATTAAAGAGAAAAAAATGTCATTTAAAATATACTTGTAATGCATAATTAGATACTCCTTTTTTTTTTACTTTCTCTGATGCTTTCTTAAGGATGCCTTGTAGGATTTGACTCAGTTTTCATTGGCTAGCCCACAGTGATCCTTTGGGGACTTGTGTAACAGAGTCTATGAAAAATATTTTAAAATCTCATCTCCCAGATTCATAGTAAAGAAGATGAATTTTCTATTACTCTTATTTGCAGCTCCTTCAAATGTCTATTTGGGCATGTATTTTCCTACTGCTTAACACCTCTGAAATGCTTTGCTTGGCAGGGTGATCAGATATTTTATGAAAGTACTTAGCAGAATAAAGCAAACTGTTTTCCCTACAGCTGTCTGATTTGCCAATGGCAAAGTGTCATGTATTAGCAATTATTTCCAAGTTCTTGTAACGTCTCTAAAGCATTGGGCAAGCCACTGTCTTCATTTACATTTTTAAATGAAGCATCTAATGGAGCATTTTAGATGCATGAGTGTGTTTGATAAAGGTTTTGGACATTTACTGCACTCTTAAAAGTTAAAACAGGTTCTGTGTGGGTTGTTTTTTTTTTTGGTGGGGGGGTGTTTGAGACTGTATTTTGAGAAAGTCAAGATTTGAGCATTTTAATGAAACAGAAAAGCTAGACTTTGTATTTCCTTCTGACAAAGAAAAAAAAAGCATGTCCTGTTTTACACATGATGACATAACAAATTGTATGTATCAAACCAGGAAAGGCTGTCAGAGCAAAGAGTGGGTTTATTTATGCTATATGTGAGCTGTGGCATATGATGATCAGCCAAAAGCTCAATGGATTATAAAAACTAGAATATTTCAATTGAAGGGTATTAAAATGAATCAGTGCAGACTCCCTCATCCTTTCTGCTGTGATAACACTGGAATTGAAGGCTTTTCTAGAAAGGAAGTAGAACATACCTGCTCCTTTTTACCCTTCTGAACATAATGGCAGACAGGTTAGAAGGAATCATCCCTCAGATTATTTTATCAATGATGCAAGTGAAATTCCACAGTAAGTTTACCATCTGGTGAGAAGCCTCTACATTGTGTTTCACTGGTTTCAAATACATTGCACCGCTGCAGGAACACACAACGTGCCTTTGTGAAAGTTAAGTTGATGTACATTTGATTGAGTATGAATGTGTGTTTATGGCAGTATTTCCTTGCAGGAAAACACATTGGCCACACCTGACCCACAGCTTCTAGATACCGTTATTTTGATAATAGTGGCCATACAGAATATGTGATCTTTTCATACCAAATGTATAAGTTTTTCTTACATTTCCATGAATCCATGTCTGTTTCAGGAGTTCTCTTATGCTTGTTTCAAAGTAATGAATGTCTATTTTGATTTTTTGCTGACATTTTCTTTCTAATGACCATAATTAAATGTCTTCCAATTTCACAACTTGATATAAAAGACAAAGAAACTTCTCCATAATTAAAAAAATAATATGTATTTACATGAGTGTAATATAAATTTATACATAAATAATATGAATATATTATAAATTTAGCACATGACATTTCATAGATTACATTAAAATTCTTTATATTGTAGCATTTCTGGAGGGAAGACATCAAATATAGTGAATAGATTTGGTTTGTTTTTAACTGATAACCTTGGCCATAGGAAATCAATGTAATGGAGCTACTTCTGGAATGAATCCAGGACTCCACATAACTCCAGGATTGCAGACCTCTATTCCAGTGAGTTCTCTCTAGCTTCCTGGTGTTATCCTGTGTGGTATGTGTTAACATATCAATAGTTTTTAGATCTAAAAAAATCTTTGTACTGACTTCCCCATCCTGGACCATCTGTTGTCCTCAAATCACATATGCAGTTTACTTTCCCCTCCAGCTCTACATTTGTTTCTACAGTCAGCTTGGGCAACAAATTCAGAAGCAAGGTATAGGGTGTATGTACCTAAGCATCTGATTTTTGTTGAATTAATTATATGATTGTATTTTGCCAAAGATGCAAACAGAATTCTCAGTCAGAATGAAAGTCATACTTTAATTCCTTTGTCCAGTGCATAAATTTAGTTTCAAATACAAATGCTGTATTCGAAACTAAATTGATACAGTGACTGTGAGTCGCAATATGACTCCTCTCTCTTTTTTTCCTTTTTTTTATCCCTTAATGACAATTAATGATATTAACACAGACTTAAAGATAATACTTTTAAGGTCTTTAAAAATGAATTACAAAATCATGTATCAGAATATACAATATACACAATGGCAATGCATAGTCAGTATACGCTTTGTAACCTTTTCTCAGTTTAGAAAATACAGATTAACAAGTAAGGAGAAGAGCTGACGCAGCAGTTTCCTCTTTCGTTCATTCACTGCCATTCCTGTGTCAGATTCTTTATTTTCCAGCAAAGTGAAATGCTAAATTGCTCAAATCATGAGAAATAATCAGAAAGAATTACATTCATCTTAGAGCACTGACTCAATTTGTAGTAGGAAGTGAAAAAAAGGGGCAACCTGTTCCCTCTCCAATGTCAAGAATGTGCCTGATTTTTTATCTCAATTATATTGCTAAAAGAAATGATAAGTTCTGCTGGAGACTTCCACACCATCAGTTGTGTGTCACTTTCCTGGGATCAGAAAAAAAGACAAAATGCAAACACATTTCATTCATGTATTATTTGAAGAGTGAAGTTGTCTTCATGGTTTGATGTGTAGCAATAATCCCAAACTGAATCTTTAGTGCTACCAAAGTTTCTGTGAGAGAAACGTATTAATATTCTTTTATATGTCAAGTAGTTAAATATTTCTGGTGTTCCTAGTAGGAAGCTCGGCTATTTCTAAGGCTCCACTTTGAAAATGGCAAAAGACAAGTTCAGCAATCCACTTGCCAAACAAGCAATATTTTTTTTCCCAGTTTAGTTCACCCAAACTGTGACAATAAATTTGCAAGGAAAAAAAGGTGTTGTATGGGGAACTTAGGGTTATTATCTTCAAAGTGAAGAGAAAAAACAATTGTATCACTTGGATAAGAAATTCTATTTCATAATATAAACAAGAGTGACCACACAGATATCATGTGCCACCTACAGCATGTGAAACTAGATATAACCAAGATTGTCTGATAAAAGCTTTTTCTATTGGTTGACTTATCTCCAGAAAAAAAAAAAAAATTACCCAATCTAAACAGCTCAGGTGCCCAATTTTTAATTTAAGACTCCTGTAGGAGGAAAACAGCACTGATTTAAAAAGGGAGGAAAGAGAAATTCTCTCTCTGAGAAAACCGTATCAGAGCAAAAAACTACAAAGCCACCTCCCATGCCTTCTCAAATTTCTTTTTGCAACAGCCTTGCTTTTTTTGCTGCTAGGATGCCTTTGAAGGCAAGGAACTCTTTTTCTTTTTCTTTTTATTTCCTCCTTCTCCCGCCCCTCCTTTTTTTTTTTTTTTTTTTTTTTTTTTTTTCGTTTTAAGGNTTTTTTTTTTTTTTTGTAATGGATTTGCCTGTTTCATAAGGCGATTCTGTTTCTGGGCTCCTGCTCTGCCTCTATCTCACAACTCAAGACTTTACAGCAAGGAAACTGAGTTTCTGCAAAGTAGAATTTGAACATAAATCTGTAAAGTGGCAGGGCAAAACACTCAAAACCTAAAACCTTTTTTCCCCACTCTAGCAAACTTCCATTTGTTTACAACCTAGTTAAAATCAATCTGGTTAAATAAGAACGCAGCGATGACTCAGATGAGCGTAACCTATATAACCTTGTCTGGAACAGTAACATTATTTGAAGCATCAGCTGCAAAAATTTGACAAATTAAAACCTTAGCTAAATCTAGATGTCTTTTAATGTTAATGAAGACTTTACCACTCTTATTTCTTCTAAATCAAGTGCCTATATTATCTCATGAGTATACATCAATTAACCTTAAGGATGCAATTCATTATAAAATCTTCTTGACAGTGAGTGTAATCCTGCCTAATAACAATTCTCCTCTTGGTTAAAGCTATTTCCTTTCCTAGACTTGCCACTGTGCAAACAATCGTAATCAATACCACAAGAAATCTTAGCCAGAGAGGTCAACCTGCCACAGAAAAAAACACAGAACTTATTATTACTGAGAATTAGTTTCATTTAAATGCTTTATTTCCAGTCAACCTTGAAAAGAATCTGATCCAAAATTAATCTACAAAAACAGTTGTTTACATCACAAAAACATTGTTATATGTTTGGAATTTATATCAACAGAAAGAAATTATAAACTAAAAATCTTTTAATGTTGATGGAAGTGGGATTTTCTCCCCTTTGGATCAAGATAAATTTTAAGAAGATCTGCAAGTGAAATACTGTGTCACTGCACTATTGTTCTCCTTAATTCTTAATATTCAAGCTGCTGATTTCACCATACATCATAAAATATATATTCTTTAAATGCTAATTTTTAAACTAGACTCTCAAAATTTCAAAGTGTAGTCATGGCCCAATATTTGTACTGTGCAGGTAGGACCTCAGACTGATATTATTCCTGAGAGTTTAAAAAGAGATTTTTTTTGGCTTCTGTCTCCACAGTTTCAAGGTACAGCCTGGATGCTGAACAGAGCTAATCTTTAAGGCCATCCAAAATTCAGATGAATTGTGCAGCTTCAACTGGTATATCTACAGTAAAAGAAGGGTAGATTAACCAGAAGTGTTCCTTCCAACCTGCCTAACCATAAGAATAATCTCCATATAGGGCCACTATCCATCTTGATTTCGTTCATTTAGGTAAAACTGATATGGAGAGTAAGAGCCCTTGTTCACTTACATGGTTTCAGTGTCCATAATTACTATTTGAAGAAATTTTTGCCCAGCCTCTGGAAGTCATACTGTCATTACATGTAACTGCAATGAACATTACATCTTCACTATTTCTTAAAGTGGATTATATTGATGTCACTCTTTTCCAAGCAGGTTTTTTCTTTCAGTTTCCTCAGGCAGCCCTTTTTCTCTGTAGCAGTAACAGGAACGGGAGAACATCAGTTTCAAGATATTGCAGATCACCTGCTTGACATATTCCATGTGCACTGGTATAGCTAGTGAAAACAGGGAGCAAGTCGGTACCTCCCTGAGTAGACAAGTTCAGTAATGGTGTCCTGTTTGGTGTTAGATCCAAAGAAGGATTGACACAAATGAGCAGAGGAACTTAAAAAAAAAAATCTAATAATATAACCATTACTTTTACTAAGGGACAATCAGTTCTTGAATTGCCCATAAATCTCCAGAGAATAATATGCAGGTTTTTCAGTATTTCACAGCTGTATTCTGCCCTCAGAGTGTGGGCAGCTCTATTCAATTACAAAAGATGCAGATGAAGGATATGATATGTCCTGAAGCGATGACAATTTGATGATTATTGTGTTTGATTTGAAACTCTGCCCTTACCATTGAACTTATATTTCTTTTATAAGGCCTATTTTAATGTGGTTATAGAAACCTTTGTCTCATTTCACCCAAGGCAGAAAATAGCATGTAAGCCTAAAAGCTTTATTTTCCATCAAAATTAGAGACAGAACACAAGAACAAAAAGGCATGTCTACTCTGTCCTCCATTTTCTATTAAGGCCTTGTTTTCTGACATATTGAGCCTTCAGTTTAATAAATCAGGAAATAAATAGCCTAATGTGATCCTTTTCAGCCTTAAAAGATGCTTCATGAAGGTAGCAAATTTTTCACAAAAAATATTTTATCAGCAGTACATTTTGTATTCATCTATGAAGGGCTGACATATTAATTTGCAGAAACTCTCTTCGTTTGAGGAGAGAGAGAAACGTCCTTCCATTTTCCTCCAAATCTGAAAGTTTCAGTTGCATCTTTGCAGCCAAATATTTGGTTCCTCCAGTTTTCAACAGCATTTCATTTTAAATTTCACATTGTTTTACCTTTAACACATGAAATAAGCCCCACAATTTTTTTTCTTAGATTCAGTAACAAATATTTTGTTAGATTCAATAACAATTTATGTTTCAGTATTAAGACAAAATCTTTTTCTTTCTCACTCTTTGATATTTGTCATGATTGGATTGCCCTTTATTCCCAATAGATTCAGAATTTAGCCATAAAATCCTAAAAGGGAAATGTTCTAAAACGCCATTTGGTTTGCTGTTTGCACACCTAACTTCAGGGTTTATTTTTAAAAACATACATGTAGCTAACCATATTAAATACTTCCTAACCCTAAATGCACTTTTATGGGTTGAAACTAATTTTTTATTTGCCCAAGATGTTAATTGTTGTCACCATACATTCAGCCAGAGAGCCCCATATCAAAAAAACCAAGATATACCTTGTCACTGAAATATGACTATCTCTGGTCGGTGATGCTGACTTTCAATTTAATATGTATTTTCTAGCCATAAAGAGAAGAGCTTAATTGTTCTCACCATGCATGGAAAACATTTACTGTGTATTATGTCTAATCAGTGTTTTAAAGAAGCACATGCACATAGGGGATCTGTCTGCTATATGAGATTCCTGTCTTGAATAATTTAATAGAGTATAGCAAAATTGAGACATCATGCAAAACAATAAATTGACAATTCCCATCAAAATGAAATGTAATTTAAACTAAATCAGAAGCTAGAGCTGATTTCCTGGCGTGAATAAAGTGGTATCAAAGTCTTCTTTAAAAATAAAGAAAAAAACCCCAAACAAATAAACTGTAATTTTCAATCTTATCAGCACAGAGTTACCTAATTAATTTTTTTCTTTAAATTATGAGGCAAATTTTGGATAACTGGACTTTGTTACTTTTTTTAAAAAAAAAGATTGCACTAAAAATAGAAAAGCGAAATGATCTATTGCATTTTATTGGAAAACATCAAAAAATATACATGACTGAGAAGTAGCACTAGGCTGTGTACAAAAAGAGTTCTGGACCTGGTTATTTCTTTCCACAACCCTTACAGATACCTTCTTGCTTTACAGCAACCTTCTGATTTAATTAAAAACTCTGTCTTTTTTATGTATGATGTTTAGTCACGTTACAGCCAACAGACATGATATTTTTGGATGCANTTAAATATCATTAAGAATATAGAGAATCAGGAATTCTAAATCTCAACCCAGGAAAGTATTTGGATGACTGAGGATTTTTTTCATTTAGCTTGGTGTTAGCAGCTGGAGAACTCTCGGAGATTTTTTTCCGGTGTTTCAGTTTCTCTGGTCTTTTCTTCCTACATATGTTTGCATAACTATAGGAAAATTGTCCATTGTTTCATAGGTTTAACTGCAGAACAGAAAATTGAGGGCGTTTGTTTTCATTTTGTAATTTGCTTGAGCATTCATTTGACATTATTTTCTGGTCTATATCATCTATTTTGATTTTCTTAAACACAGAAAATATTTCTGTTTTTAGATGTCTTCCTTTGTTTAGTGGGTTCTCTGACAGATATATATCATAATGTTCATTTTCTTCAATTTTATATTATGAAAATTGGCCTTTTAATAACCTTCAAGATTTTCCAAGCTGTGCCAATAATTTGCCCCTTAACAGTGGGAGTGCAGCAACTGATCTTTCATCGTTCTCCTGTGGAGTAAAGGAGTCACTTTTGGTAGTCAAAGCTANTTAAATACTTCCTAACCCTAAATGCACTTTTATGGGTTGAAACTAATTTTTTATTTGCCCAAGATGTTAATTGTTGTCACCATACATTCAGCCAGAGAGCCCCATATCAAAAAAACCAAGATATACCTTGTCACTGAAATATGACTATCTCTGGTCGGTGATGCTGACTTTCAATTTAATATGTATTTTCTAGCCATAAAGAGAAGAGCTTAATTGTTCTCACCATGCATGGAAAACATTTACTGTGTATTATGTCTAATCAGTGTTTTAAAGAAGCACATGCACATAGGGGATCTGTCTGCTATATGAGATTCCTGTCTTGAATAATTTAATAGAGTATAGCAAAATTGAGACATCATGCAAAACAATAAATTGACAATTCCCATCAAAATGAAATGTAATTTAAACTAAATCAGAAGCTAGAGCTGATTTCCTGGCGTGAATAAAGTGGTATCAAAGTCTTCTTTAAAAATAAAGAAAAAAACCCCAAACAAATAAACTGTAATTTTCAATCTTATCAGCACAGAGTTACCTAATTAATTTTTTTCTTTAAATTATGAGGCAAATTTTGGATAACTGGACTTTGTTACTTTTTTTAAAAAAAAAGATTGCACTAAAAATAGAAAAGCGAAATGATCTATTGCATTTTATTGGAAAACATCAAAAAATATACATGACTGAGAAGTAGCACTAGGCTGTGTACAAAAAGAGTTCTGGACCTGGTTATTTCTTTCCACAACCCTTACAGATACCTTCTTGCTTTACAGCAACCTTCTGATTTAATTAAAAACTCTGTCTTTTTTATGTATGATGTTTAGTCACGTTACAGCCAACAGACATGATATTTTTGGATGCATACAAACAAAAAGGAGCAGACAGTGCAATTCAAACATTGTTTGCCAAACTTCATTTTATATAATTGGGTTTATTTACCTCAGCAAAATTTCACACAGACCTGAACTCTAAAAACTTCCACCTTCCCTTTGGGTAAGAACTAGCTTTCACTGGTAATCCGTGCTTTTTAAGAGAATTCACCATTCAATCAGGGGTTTTCCAGGAAAATTACATAAAATAGTAAACCTCTATGGGCTTATGTAGGAAGTGTTGAAAGGAGAACCCTTTTCTTCACATATTTACAAACTCAAGGCCAAGAACTTGCTAGTTTAGAATGCTTTCTAAAGGAACTAGCAGCTTGGGATCTTTCATTTTTTCAGTGTTCAATTTTGGAAACTTATGGGCTCATTAAATCCCACAGTAGTAAGTACTTATCTCATGGAAATCCTTCACTGAGATACTCAAAATTGCATGTGCTTATAAGAATTAGTTGTCTATAAATGATACGTGATAAATTATAGAACATTCCCCAGTAAAGAGCAGATGTTTGGATATGAATGCTCATTCTTTTCTTCTCAAATCATAGTTCTTTTCTTGCGTGCATATACAAATCACTATCCAAATATATTATTTATATTATATTATATTATATTATATTATATTATATTATATTATATTATATTATATTTATNCAGCAGCAGGTACAGCTCCGTCTGCCACGCACCCCGGGCTGGTCCTGGGGGTTCCTCAGCGCACCCAACTCACAGCACCGGCCCCAGGGCTGAGGGGACGATGGTGAGAGAGAAGGAGGGCTCTGCAGAGGGGCTGGCACACGAGTTTATTGGGGCCCTGATGGGACCTCTTCACCTCAAGGTCTTTCCTTGGCAGAGCCCAGAACAAAGGAAGGACAGTAACTTTTATGCTGAGGTGGGAGGAAGGGAAGAAGATCAGGGATTCACCAACCAGGGTAAAACAGGGAGTAGCCCGAGGGGTGAGGGGCACCCTTGGGGGCCAATCTCCCTAAAAGGGAGGGGGACCCCTCTGGCTACAGCCCATCACTGAACACCCTTCAGGGGCTTTCCAGCAGCAGGGATGGACCCCTGGGCTGATAGACATGTCCCTAGAGGAGGGGAGTAGGGAATGGATACGTGACTGTGGGGGTGGTGAATGAAGGGGTACAACCAAATTTTGTATAACAATTGGGTACATGGACTGAACCACAAATTAACATACAACACAGATTGTAAAACACACTGCTACACAAAGCTGCCTTTCAGTTATTAGAAACTAAGATCGTGATATGCGTTCAGAGACACAAAGATAAAGAATTGCAGAATAAAATGAGAGTTAAATTCCAGCTTAATGAATCATTTCGAAACAATACGTCTTTCCCAAATAATCCTCCCTGTCAAAACATAACTTTGCCAGACTTTTCATCTGACATGCTGTTTAAAAGGAGACAAAAGTCTTACAGTCTAATTTTCTAGTTCTTTTGAAAACTTCTCATTTTACAAAGGGAAAATAAGTCATTCACAATTTTCTAATCCATAAGTGCTTGGAGAACTAAAAATGGAAGTAGAAACTAAGCGTGTTTTTTGATTACTACAAACACCAACTACTTTGGTAAGTGGTGAAGTGGACACTAGCCTGTTTTTACTTGGTACATACATAGTTTGATGTAACAGAGCAGACCATTCTGCAGTCACCTTCTTTATAAACTGAAGCCAGTTGCATTAAACGTGCAGTTAACATTATTTTGGTTTGTATCACCTTATTTTTTTGAATGGATAACATCACGTGTTAAGACAAGTTCAGAAGTCAACTTTTCCATAATCAGTTAAGGTTAATCAAGGGGCTGAAAATAACAATGATTATTTTTAAATGAAAATACTAATTTCCACAAAGAGTATAGAGACTAGCTCAATTATAAGTCATTTTCCTTGAGCCGTTCCTATGTTTTCCTTAATGTGAGTGCTCTGTTTACTTGGCAGTGATACTTACTTACTTTCTCCTAGAGTGGCTGGAGAACACGATTCTCCTCGCTTTCCTTCTGTAAAACCACAGAAAAGAACCAATGCTTGTTTCTTCCAAGGCAGAGACTTTACTCAGAGAAGCATGGATGGAGGATAAATACAGAACAGGACAGATTTGATGGATGACTATCTTGCTCTGCTAAGTCATATAAACATACTAACAATGTATAACATACAATGATGAAAAGGGAGAAGATGCAGGATAGTTCACATCCAGCCAAATCAGCCAGAATGTTCCCATTGACTTCCGATGTGACTATGGTCATGAAATGTCTGATGCTTTCCATTTTCCAGCCAACAGAAAAGATGTGAGATAAAGACAAACTTCTAGCACCCCAAATTAATCTTGCAATAGGTAGTGTTATTGAGAAAATTGAACAGTGGATGTAAACTGATGAATAGTAGGTGGGATTTTATTACTAAATATAAGCCTTCACATGCTTGTAAAATAGGGATTTGATTGTTGCAGTTAAAGATGTAAGACCAGAGATCTCTGCCACATTTATTAATCACAACTTAAAGAAGATCTTAGCAATTCATTATAGCACCCATATATCAGAAAACTTCAACATGGTCCGAGCTCGTTTTATGATAAAATTGAAAATCTGGAATTCACTGGAATTCTTGAAAAAGACAAAGTGTTATGGTTTAACCCCAGCTGGCAACTATGCACCATACAGCTGCTCACTCTCTCTCTTCAGCAACAGGATGGGGGGAAGAGAATTGGAAGGGTAAAAGGGAGAAGACTATTGGCTTAAGATATGAATAGTTAAATAACTGAAATAAAATAAAATAATTAATACTAAAAACAATAATGAAGGAAAGTAACAAAGAGTGAGGAATAAAACCCAGGAAAGGCAAGTCATGACAATAAAAAAAATTTCTCACCACCATCCAAGCTGCCTGTGCATGAGCAGCTGCCCCCTGGCAAAACTACCCCCTTTACTGCTGAGCCTGCTGCCACATGGTCTTAAATATCCCTATGGTCAGTTGGGATCAGCTGTACCAGATATGTCTCCTGCCAACTCCTTGGGCACCCCCAGCCCCTGGTGGGACCACCTGAGGTGCAGAAAAGGCTTGGATGCTCTGTAAACCCTGCTGAGCAATAACAAAAATATCCATGCATTGTTAACACGGTTTCCAGCACGAATCCAAAATATAGCTCTGCACTAGCTACTATGGAGAAAAGCTGAAACAATTCAGACTGAAATATTTGATTAATGTTACAATCGAGGGCAATCCTAAAATGGAAGTCCCATCCCTGTTACTTCCAGCTGAAAAGATCCTCAATGTGACTGGTGAGGTTTTGCAAATGTAGCTCTCCATCTGTCACCACTCACGCTTTTTGCAACTGCATGGATAGCTCAAAAGGTTTTACAGTTACAGGATTTCCCACTCTGTTGTATGAACTTTTTACCCTTTAGTCCAGAAAGTCAGAACAAAGTGGAACGCTGCAGAACAAGAGCGAATGTGTGAACTCTGTTCAGTTTCTCATCCCAAATCAATCTATACCTAGTTCTAGCTGATGTAGCCGGTTCCACTGGTTTCTACTAGTTTCAGTCAGTTGTTTTTTAAGGAGAGAGGGAGAGGAAAGAAAAGTCACCAAGGAAAGTTATCTATTGACATAAGCATATGATCAGTATGTCAGAGAAGGAACAGCAAACTGGACATTTCTTTTCCCTTCTATGGCTTTTTTTCTAGATTGTCTGTTAAAACTCTATTCCCAAATAGCAACAGTCTCAGTAGTATTAGTGACCTTTGGCAACAGTCTTTCTGTCTTTTGGGACTTGATCGATTTTTTTTTTCCCCTCTGGCTTCCATATAGCAATTTGGCATCTTATTGACCCAGATCTACAAAGTGGGCAGTATCACTAGCAGCAAGGGATTTTGAGAGATTTTTTTAGTACAGTAAATAAGAACATGTGCTGGCACAGGCTGCAGTGAAAAAAGCATTGATAGTACTCTAGATTCAGGCGGCTTTAGTGGACTGACAGCCGTGTTTGGTGAATGTGGCGTTGCCTGATTTTTCTCAAGATTAGATTTTTAGCCACACAGAGTACTTGGTAGCCATACATAGTACTTGGCTTGCTGGTCTTCCAGAGTGTATCTAGGCCCCAAAGGCTTTAGTTTCAGTTTCCAAACTTTCAAGTGAGTAAAGGTTTATGTGTTTGTAGAGTGTATTATCATATTAACACATAAGAGCATAGAAATTATGAGAACCCCCTCAACTTCTCGTCTTTTTTGTAGTTATTGAAACATCCCTACGGATTTCTTGTATAGACAATGGGTCTTGTGCATCCTTCATATTTTTCAGAGTTTTTTTTAGTAAAGGTTAATACATATTCCATTTCCCTGTTAAGTACAATAATCTTGTTAGCAGTAAATTTTTGGAATCCTTGTATGGATTGATTCTTATAGTAAAATTACCCTGTATTCCTATTTAAAACTCTGTGCAATGTACTAGCTTACTAAAGGGTTGAAATGGATTGCTTTGAACTACATCTTGTGGAGGACGGTCTACAGCTATCCAGCCTAATACATTTTAATCCTACTCAACACTATTACTCAGTAATTACAAATTAAGTTGATCTAAAACGGAATGGTTCTATTGCCTTCCAAAGACCCACACTGATGCTTCCCAAGAGAACACTATTCCCCGAGTACTGTTTGAAAGTTCTCTTATTATTCTGTTAGGGGAAATAAAGCTGTTTTGTAGACTATTTATGAGAAAACTTTCTAACTGTTTAGCTTTATAGTGTTGTAAAGAACAGCATGGGTCATGTGCAAATCCCAGCCTTGAGATTAGATTCTTAGCATCACAGCAAGCAATGGGTTCAGTCCTAGAGAAATCTTTCTTTCTTTCACAATTGTTTTTCTCTACAGCTGAACCAGCTATACATTTATCTCTCTCTATATTCAAACAAGTGTACTGCAACAAAAACCCCCAAAAAGAACCAAAACCAGAAAATTAAGAAACAGAATGACCAGTCTCAATGAGAAAACAACTGGGAAAAAATGTCAGCTGTCTTTGAAAATAGTGAGTTCTTCCAACTAAAAACATGTAAGTTTGTATACTTTGGTTGAGGATACATTTTTGTGCAGAACAAGGCTCAGTCTTTGTGTATGGACCCAGCTAAAGAAAAACAGAAAGAAAAGGACATAGGTTCTGCATATTACACAGAAAATATCTGGAAGTTTTATGTTAGTGTTAATATTCTCGTTTCTGTTAGGTAGATAAATTGCTGGAACACCCACTACCAGAGACTGATATATTTTTAAAATCCCCAATTTTACACTCTTTACTCAGTTGCAATTTTTCCAGATGTCTGCCCGAGGGTTAAAGAATTTGCTACTCCCTGCTATCCATTTTGCAACTCTTCTTTATATGTTTAATATGGTTTTGTACTCCTTTGACATCACTTAATTCCTGAAAAGCATAAGTGTCTGACACAGAATTTTAGTGGGATACTGCAGGAAATCCCCTTGGCACAAAAGGGTTATAATACCTCTTATTTCCAAAACTGCTCATGCATAACCAGGGTCAGCATACACTTCCTTAGAGTATATTTGTCTTCAGTAAGACAAGAAAGGAAAAGACTCCAGTGAATTTATTTAATAATTGATAGTGGAAATAGACTCTAATGAAATTTCCATCATCCAGAAACATGAACTCTACTTCATATATACTGTCATTCATTTGTTGGCTAGTATCTGACTTGGCAGCTTCCTTGAATTCCCTACCTGGATACAAACAGCCAGCCCACTCCTCCTATGATAAAGCTCTTCAAATCTCAAGGGAACCAGAGAACCAGTAGGGCTGTGTCTTTAGAGGCTGTGCACCTCCACAGCAGCACAAAGCTGCAAGGGAAGCCACATTACAGAGATGAACCTGAATGTTTCAGATTTGTGTATTTATCTATTTCTTCGTAAGTCCTTTATGGGTTGGAGCTAACAGAGGACCCTCCAGACAAACACTTAACCCATTCCTTTTTCCAGTCCAGATTCCAAGTCCTTCTAGCCCCTGTTATTTACATATGGAAGATTGTGGGCTGGGAAGTATATATATTGAGACAGAAACTCCCAACATATGATAGCAAAATAATTTCTCCACAGTATCCATCCTTTAGTCTTTTTGTACTGGGTGCAAAGTCTGTAGCTGCTGT
Organism: Donacobius atricapilla; assembly: GCA_013397315.1. NCBI lineage: Eukaryota > Metazoa > Chordata > Aves > Passeriformes > Mimidae > Donacobius > Donacobius atricapilla. Next base: position 569,839 of record WBMY01000203.1, on the reverse strand, counting down.
GACTTCTTAAGACACCAACAGGCATTATGTAGGTATTAAGTGCTGTATTTTCATAAAGCTTTAATGTGTATATAATTTCCTGTGAATAAAAGTGCATGTATTGTGTATATGCCATGAGAGCAATGAAAAATACATGCTTCCAACTGTAAAGCACCAAATTATTTGGAGACAGTGCATGATACTACCTGATACTAAATGGCTGCCTAATGAAGTATATTTTGCAAGAAACACTTGTCTTAAATTTCCTATTTGACTATGTCAAAAATTCTAAGGCTTCCATTCTTTCCATGATTGAAAGAGAGGAAAATTATACAGAAGCCAACACTTTGCTAAAATAAAAAAACAATCTCACCACTCTTTTTTCTTTTAATCAAATATTTCTTATCTCAGCATTCCATTATTGTCCCATCTTACTCTAAATAGTTTAACTAAAATGCACAAAGTAGAAAAACAAGTCTGTTGTTTTCTAATAAGGTATTTTTCATGTAATTTCAGGCCTCAAAGATGTGATTGTCTTACTACTTATACAGATTTCCTCTTTGATTTCAGTAGGACGAAACTTGTGCAGGTGTCTCCAGAACCAGGTCTTTCAAACCAGTCATATCGAGTGCCTTCAAAGGGCTGTCTAATGATAAACTTGTATCAGCTTTGTCATACAGTAAGTAATTTTATGAGGTTTAAAACATGCATCTCTGACTGCAAATACTCAATTCATGGTGAATATTTTATTCTCTGCCAGCAGGTGTTCAGTCCAAGCTTTATACATCTCCTTAGTCAGAGAGATTTCAGGGCTTAGTTCAGTTTTCCATGACAGCTAAGCTCTTCCATGGCTGGCTACAAAAGGTTGCTATTAAAATACTTCTTCACCTGTTACACTCAGTAATCAATAGTCTGCTCTAATATTTATATTGTCAAACACCTCATCTCATTATTGTAGCTTTTATATTACCTGTATGTCAACAACATGTACATATGCATGTACAAACTCATAAAATGATACTTTTTTAACCTCTACTCATTCAGTCTATTTAAATAATGCTTTGGAAGCACTTTTAAGAGCTCCTAAGATCAGAAGGTTCTGGGGAATATACAAAATTCTTAAACTATAATTAGGAACCCTAGAGGAGCATTCCATGCAAAAATTACGCTTTGCATATACTGCAAGAGATCAGGTTCATAGCAAGCACCTTGAGGTCAGAAGCAAATTGGGGAAATTGAAAATGTGAGTATTATGAACACAAAAGAAAAGTGAAAACCTCAGTAATGCATTACAGAAATAGAAGTACAGACAAAACAAAAAGAATTTAATGACCTCCATGTATTAAAAAAAAATAGTTGTTGGTCTGGTTGTCTTCCTTATAAAGCCTTTAAGGAAAACTTTAATTATTAAAAAATGTTACAGACTGAAAATAGAAATACCTCATTTTTTTCCTTGTACTTACCAATTTTAAATAATTTCAAATAAAATGTGATAAGAAAAATAGCTCTGATCTACAAAGAATAAAATTATTAAATCTATTAGGACTGACTGTGCAGAGTAAAAGTGGGAAGAGGGCATGGAAAACTGAGCACTCAGCTAATAGTATTGTGCTTTTTCTCTAAAGTAAAAAGAAACTTCGCCCTATAGAAATTTTTCTCTACTTCTCTTTAACATTGTAGTATCCTAGATACCAAAATTATTGCAAACTTTTGCCATATATGCAACAGCTCTGATATAGTTCAGTAGTCTTTAAAAATGTGTAATTTAAATATGATACTGAAAGGTAAAGATGCACACAAAGCAAACATGGATGAGCTAGACATCATGAAGATGGAATGCAAGACTCTGCAAAGATATCATGTAGATCATGAAAGTTAACTGCAGGTTGAGCAAACAGAGTGTTGGAGTGACACAGGAGACAGCAGCCTTCTGTGTACAAGTGGATTTGCAAGTGACAGACACCTAGCAGCAGATGCAACAGATATCCTATGAGCTGACAGTATGACCAAGTGAAATTTTCCACACTTCAATGGAGCATTTAATTCAAAACAGAGAAGAGTATCAGAAGAGAACTGAAATACAGGAAACTTAAGCACAAATAGAAGTGTTATCAAACTTATTTTCAGTGAATATTTTAGAATTATTCTGTAGCCAGTGGCAAATCAAGTCCAGAATGTGCAGCATAAACATTTTATTTTGACACGAGGCAAATACATTTTGGAGTCACTGAATCTTCACTAAGTAAGAGATAAAAGGACTTCAGGCACAGACCAAATTCTTTCCCTTATCATCACTACTGAATGGAAATCTTTATTTAATCAGGAGCTCTGCTGGTATAAGCCAGATTACCTCCGTTGATAATAATGGCATTATAATGATTTAATCATCAAGAGATTGATGCATTGAATATTTGAAAATACTAGAAAAATAATCTGTTTCCTTAGAAATAAGCATGACTGAATGGTTTCAACACTTCCAGATCCCACATGTGAAACTATCTGTATGTCTGCAGATGCTCTGAGATTCTCTGTGCAATGTAACAGGAGTGAGGAATTAAACAGTGATGAACACAGATACTGTAGTTACATACCTCTGGTTGGTGCATATCCACTTTTTGGACTATATTTCTTTCTGTCTTCAAATCATATCCAAATCAGCTGACAAGCCAGCTATCTGTCAAGAATACATACAGAGAGTGGTGAACACTGTGACATGCTCTGATGGAAATAGGATTAAGTTTCTGAAGAGTCTGTAAGGCACACTCATTGTGGATTTTGCCAAGCAGGGCTTTCCACTTGGCATTGACTGCCTCTGTGTAGCTGGATTTTGTCTTATAGCATGACAGCCAAGCTCTAAGTGTTACTGAGCATAAGGGAGCCATTTCAAGTACTTTCAATTTGTTGGTAAAGTCACAGAAGTCTGTACACTTCTGAAATACTTAGGCAGAGGACAGGATCTGCAGGCTCAGAAACAAGGCAGAACCTGCAATACAACTGAAATAGACCAAATGTTCATCAGCTGATAAAAACAGACAATCTTTTGACCAAATATATAGCCAAGCATAATGTGTTCGTCCATAGATAGTAGCAGCTAAAAGGCCAGAGAGGATGACTAGGAAACCATTCCCTCTCCAGAAGGAAGGAAAAGAAGTAGATACATTTTTCTCAAATAAAAGCAAACAGAACAAACCTAGACTTAACTCACAGCTCCCACTTATGGTATCATAAGTGGGATAGGCAGAAACAGGCAGAGCCAGGAACCCATTCAGAAGCTATTTGGTTGCATTTCATTAGATCAGGAAAGGTGATGCTAAAAAGAAGGTATTAGATCAATATACATGTATCTTAATATCCAAGAAGGTGTGAATCACATTCAGATGCTTTAATGGGCTGGTAGAAATTGGAGTTAACAGCTGCCAAACTATGCATTTGAGGTTAAAAGCAAGTTTAAAAATGACAATAGAATCTACAGAGATTTGGAGTTATCCAGGGCAGAAATTTCAGCTAAGAATGCTAGTTAAAACAGCATGAAGATTAAGCAGTTTATGCTTGAACAAAACTTAAAAGAAGTTATAAGTATAATAAACCATCCACTGTTTTATATGATTCTTACAGAAGATGTAACAATGGCTATACAATCTTACTATAAGATCATTTAAATCAAATTGTCGAAACCACATTTTTTTATATTTAGCCAAAAGTTATAAAAAACTTACATAGATAAAAAACTACTAATAGTTTAAATTATATGCAGTCATTTTTCCTACATAGCACTCAGATGAATCATACATTCCTGATCCTAATCCTCTCTTTATATCCTGAGCAAGGATAATTTCCTGGTCTCAGATTATGTTGAATAAACAATTATTTTACCAGTAATTTCCTTGCACTTCTTACAGAGAACTGTACTAGAACAAATACGGGTAGCCCTTTATAAACACTGTTTTTAACATCTGATTTGCTAACAATGGCACTATTAATATAGGTTTACACTCAAAGTGTTTTAATAGTTTAGCCCCTAAAATTCAACAAGGTATGGAGTAGAAATCAGAAAACATAGTGGAAATCTCAAAATTTCTCACTGAAAACAGCTCTATGAAAAATGTTTCTATTACTTCCCTAACCAAGTTCTCTGGCATATCAAAATCATATCTTTTATATGGAAGTTAAATAAAAAGGGGGTTTTAGTGTTTAAATGTAAAGTGCAAAATTCCAGTCCTGTATCTAAAAGGAATTTTAAAGGTATATTTAAAGTTCACAGAATGGAAAGTGTGACAGAATAAAACCAAAACTGACATATTTTGCAATTTGAAAATTATTTTTAAAGTAATTTGTCAGTTTATTCCCCTTATTCATTTAAATAGTATGACAGAGGGAATCTATTTATCATACTGTGTGATTCAGAAAAGATTGTTGTTTGCACAGAAGTAATATCTGGCTGACTAACTAAGCACCTGAAACACTGCTGTGTTTATTATTTATTATAATCCTTTAAGGATGATCATAATCATTCTTCAAAGAGTCATTACGCAGAAGTACCATTCAAACATAAAGGGAATCATAAGAGTAGGCTTTTATTTCCTAATAATAAACAAACTTGCTTTATTCCCAACTAACATTTGGAAAACTTATGTTTTCTACACATAATTGCACTAATATAAGCCAGTACTGATATTTGGGTTCAGATAAGAACACAGTATTATTCATTGTTCATTAATCTTTATTTGCTGTTTGTTATTCATTATTCTCTAAAGCTAATGATTCCCTTCATTTAAGCAGGAAGGGGAGAAAGTAATACAATACAACATCATTCACTCATGAGAAATAAGAATTATTCAATAGGTTAAACAAGAGGTTTATCATCTGTTAATTTAAAGATAATTTACTTGTCAATATTAAACAGTGAAACATGCATCTTCCAAAAAATAAAACTGAAATAAAAGTAAAATCAGAAGTTCATGCACTAAAAAAGGGAATTGATTCTTCTAGATCTGCTGTGATATCAACTGAGATGACAAGCTGAGAAACAGATTTCTATTTAATTCCAAAATCTAAATAGCAGAAGTATAAAGAGGAACTGTTTAAAAAAAAATAAATTTTTGGGGCATAAATCAAAGTAGGAAGTTCCATAAATTTTTTGTTTTGAATAAAAATTACACATGGGTTAAAAAAAATAAAAATAGAAAAAAAGGCAGGTTATTTAATTTGATGGTGTCATTTTCAGATAATGATCAAAAACTAGCTGTTAAGTGTTTTAAATAGTTATGGTTTTAAATGCTTTACCCATTCAACAATCCTTTTATAGCTTATGCATACATTTGTCTATACCAAGTTCTTTTCAAGCAAACAAAAATGGAAGCCAGAAGAAACAAACATGAAACTATTGACTATTCAGAACTTCTCTGACCCCTGCTACTCCCTCCACTCCTACTAAATATTTTTACCTTACTTTCCCTGGTATTCATGAGTTCCTCAGCCAGTGCTGGCTGGCCTCCATGGGTCTTTTGCTTTTGAATTAATAGCTCCCTATGTGGAGACTTGACTGACTGTACATAGGAGTTCCATAAGCAGAGGTAAGTTAGACAACAACACTGCTTTGCTTTTGTCATGCTCCTTCTGTTCAGGTCTGTTTATTTAGCCAAAAGCAAAAAGCAATTTCCACCAGGGAAAGTTCCTTAACTTCGACAAACGAATCGGAAACCCGCAGTGGTAGGTAAAAGCAGAACATTCAACTGGCTCTGCAGGGCACTTGCCCAGACACCATCTTCATCGGCTCTTAAGCTTCTGCTATACAAAGACTATCTCTCATTGTTGAACTTTAATATGTTTTCTCCATGAGCTCTAGATCCATAGCAAAAACTTTTTTTCTTCAACACTTCAACATGACTCAAGAGAGTTTTACACTGCAGCACATCTTTTCTTTCACATATATATCCCCACTGGAGCAAGGGTTTTCCTAAATTCTAATGAGAGCTACCTTTCAGAGTTTATCCATGTTATTTTCCTTTATTTAGGATAACTCTGGACAACAAAAAGTCTTGTTAGTGGTTCCCATGACAACAACCTTTCAGTTACTAGTCCTGAACATACAGCTGGAGTAAGGGAATATTTTGGGGCGGTGCACCTCCACTTACAGGAAGTCAAGTTAACCTCAGGGATGGCTTACAAAGTCCCCCCGGTCAGTGACCCTTAGTCTGAGGGGACATTCAAGCAATTGGTGCATACACTTCTCCCATTTAGTTTAGTTGAGAGATTTCAAAACTATTACCTACATGCAAGAACTTCATGTTGGTTCAGTTGGCTCCCTGAAGGAATAGAACAGAAAGTGAAGCGCTAGGAATTTTTGCAAAGAGGTTGGCCAAAAACATGTTTCAGGAAAGGATAACACAATTTTTGTCACAGAAACTTCACTTAAAGATTCAAGTAAATCCTGGTTTACACAGAAAAGAAAATCCATGTATTAGAACAACTACTGTAGCTGGAAAAAAAAAAAGTCTTTTGTGCACAAAATCTTTTAGAAAATGTAGCTGATTCTGCTCTATGTATGCAACAGGTCCCAGCCCTGTGATTCACTGGTCCATAAACCTATGACTGCAATCCATATGCCTTAAGAAAATGTTTCGTAAAGATACTCCTTTCTCATTATCAATATTTCAGCCGCACATGGACTGCAAGGCTGAACTAGGCCTTTATTAAAATACAACTTGTTAAGCTTGAAATAAAATATCCTGGGTTCTATCCAAGAATTTTAGCAGACCAGTAACCTCAGTGATTCAGACAATTAACACAGATCAACCAGTTACCGTAATATTATCTTTATCTAGAGAATTTGATGATTTAATGTGTGGGTGAAAGGTGACCTGAAGTTGAATTTTCAAAAAAACACAATACTCTTAAGAAAATGTTTTATTCAAATTTTAAATATGTATCAATGGAATATAAATACAACTACTCTTAGATTATTTTCTAATTAATGATCAGCACTTCTAATTCACAGTGATATTCTTGTCAATAAAAATGTTTAGCATCTCAGACTTGGCTTTGAAGCAGTGCAAGCTCTGAAATATTATTGAATTAAATTATTTTCTTGGATTTCTCATGATCATCCAAACTTCCATTGTGATGAAATACCTGAATACAGGACGCATTCCTGCAATCAGCATTGCATTAAATCTTTCAATTAATGGACACAAGAGAACTGTATATAGAAAACTTTTGCCAAGAATATACTTAATTGGGCTAATTAATTTATGGGGTTTTTTATTCTTTTTTTTTTCCTAATTTAAGAGGGAGCAGGCATAAAGAATAATATTTTTGGTCTGTATTTTTTGTTGCAGGAATAAAATTGCAACCCAGTTTTATTAAACAGTTCTGGAACCCCATCTGCAATGGTGAACATAAGCAATAAACAGAATCATAGTGCATGACTTCCTGCAGAGCCAGAAAGCAGCAATGATGATGCAAGAGGGCCTTCCAAACCTGTCTCAAATGTATTTATCTTAAACATCTTAACTGCATAAAACTATCTCTAATTCATTCAAAATAGTAAATACTGTGTAGTTATCAATATTAGTGTATCTACATATAAAACATGAAATACTTTATCTACTTGCTCTAATTTACGCACTGGTTAAAGGAAATGGAAACTTCTTTTATTGTCTTTGAATGTGGTATATTCACCCTTTACATATAAAGAGCTTGTGCCAGTAGTACAGGGTCAACAGAGAGGCCTGGTAAGTTATAGGAGCCTATTGCAGAATATTATCACACTGAATTTCTTTTATGCCTATGGATTAATCTATTCCAACATTTGTATTTAATCATCTCCAGCTCCAGACAGGATAGGTACTATGGATTATCCTTACGATTTAGATAAAGCATAACTAGTGACAGAAGGTCTCTGTTAGCATTCAAAGCCAGCACATGCCCTCACATATCAGTTGCTTTAGCCTAATTTTCAACACAAACCCACATTAGTTTAACTCTGACAAGGTACCTGATATAATCCCAGTTGAATGGATCCCTCATATACAAAGCATTCATGGAATTTAATAAATAGAAACATTATTTATTTTTATATGAACCCTTTGAAGCTAATTTATCTACAAGAAAATTTTGAAAGCTTTTTCCTATCCGGTGTCAATTCCTTAGTTTGAAGAACAGAGATCTATACAGTTGAGTAGAACTGAAAAGAATGGTTGACCCTCTCACTGTAAATCATGTGACTATGTCTTCCTAAATCCACACAAGTATAAAGTAGCAGCCAAGAGAGTAAACTGCTACCAATTACTTCAGCAAGTACTGACACAGAGGCCAGAGATAATTTAAATGTCATTACTCATCCAAGAACATATTGCAAAAAAAGAGAAAATATTGCAGAGAACTACACAAAAGCTAAAGATCATCCTGGATTAAAATACAGAAAACAGGTTTGTCAGCCTGAATATTGATTAATCATATTCTATCACATTAAGCTAACTCAAATGAGCTGTGATGTAAAAATACATCCAGTGCTGACTATTAACACAAAAAATACAGATAAGTCCATTGTGAGCATTATTTTTTAGTGGCTTTTAAATATAATATAATTTATCACACATGTAGTAAAATGGCATAATGAGTTTGTTTTCCTGAAGGATAAAGCAGGTTGCCAGATTTGGGGCAGCAGAGCTGAACAGAAATTAACTAGTAAAATCTGGTATTTATTACTGCAGTTTCCTTTTATGGAGAAGGTTTTTCATATTCCAGAATACAATTTTGAAGAATTTTCACTATATTCAATTGGGACACAGTGACAAAATGGCTTTGCATTCAAGTAACCATAAAGTGCATATAGAGACAACATTTGTCAAAACATTTTGAAATCTGTGGTGATGTCTTTAATGCATGTCAAAGAGGTATTGAACTATGACAAACAAAGTTAAAAAAAATGAGCTGTGTTTGAGGTGCTAAAATGCTGCATACATATCTAAATAGATCTTAGAATTGAGCTGATTCTCTGCAAGACTGTCACAATCAAATTTAATGTATAGCAATTATAAAAAAATCTTCAAAAATAAAATCAGAACCCTGGGATTTAAAAGTATCTTCTCTTTTTCTTCAGCCACAAATTTCCCCATTTAAGAAGACTAAAGTGAATTAGAATTTTAATTTACAGAGTTAACTTGGAAACTGAGGCCATCATCTTTGTAATTTAACATTTCCCTGCTCATAGTGTTTTCCTTTTGAGATGACAAGATACAGTGTCTGAATGCCTTGTCTTTTACATCTAGTCTTGAGACAAACTTATCAATAGTATGCTATGACAAATTTTAGAATGTGCATTTGTCATTTTTGATTAATCCTCTTTTGTGGTCAGAAAGGTCACTACTGTGTAATGGTGTCTTTTTCTACCATCTAGATAAAATGCAGTTGGAAGAGATATAGCTTTTTTTTTTTTCTGGGACTATACAAGTGCATCCAATTGCAAATTTCTTTCTATGATGAAGAATTTGGACTGCTTACTGCATAGAAACAGTGAACCAAGAATATCAATATATCACATGACAGGAAAAAGGTCTGTGTTTTATATAATACTTGCAAAAACAATTAAAAGTCTATAGGGAAGCAGAGCCTTTGAGGATATAATTCTATTTTGTCAATGGAAAAAGTAGAAAAAGAAAATTTAACTCAAGACTGACTTGCATATCAAGACAAATGGTCAGAGTAGGAATATATTTATAAAGAGACATAAAAATGATCTTGAGACAAGAACATACTTGGTTCCTAAAGAGACCCTCCAGGAGAAATTGTACCTCTGATATCTTAGAGTCAGTGCCCAGAACCAAAGGGGTCTGCTTGCTTTGTCCCAATATGATAAAAACATGATACAAACTACTATATTTCTAAAGACTATGACTCTTGATATGCATAAACCAGGATAGACTGTACTGTGGCTTGATGTTTTATTACTATTTCAGACTATTTTCCTCATGTTCTCTATTTCTGCATTTCTCTTGCATGCATCTCAATGTACTATTACACCATGAGTTCTTGAGGGCAGTCCTCAGCCACAAAATGAATTTTTAAGCTGTTGTAGCTGGCAGGAGACAAATCAGATTAGCAGGGAAGCTATAACTTTACTCCTATACAAGAATTTTTCAGCATCATAAAAGCCAGGTGAGTACTCAACCTACATGAATTCAAAATAAAACACATGAATACACCATTCCAAGAGCAAATATTACTGATTACACATTTGACTTTGAACACTCAGCTGGTTTTCCACACTGCTTCGTGCACGAGGGCTTCATATACTGATTAGGTCTGTCTTACCTGTTAGCGACATGATCAACTGAATCCAGGTGATAAACTCTGTTTTGAAGTTTAAAGCAGAAATTTAGTTATGAATGCATCTTTTGTGCTGAGATGTTGCTGATGCATATACACTGCACTGAATTTCTGTCGTAATTCTGAATTTCTGACTTACAGTTCATTTTGAATCACTTCACTGAAGGTGGATTTCATAGATAACAGACACAAGGCTTTCTTTTGAACTCAGATACTTCCTAGTAACTGTTAGCATGAAAATTTTTCATTGAAGAAAACCTTAAGTTAAAATTTCATTTCATTCTACTTTTCATTTAATTTAATTTTCAATTAATTTTACTCACATTTTTATTATATTTTACTTTACTAAACCACAAGATATGTGTTTCTTACATACTCATCAATTTTTTGACTACCAGAAGTCATTAAGTACTCAGGCTTTTTTAATTCTGCCACTTTAACCAAAAAGAAGAGAATGACATCAGAAAACAAGATGAAATTTAAAAAAAAAAATTAAAATACTAAAAAAGCTGAGCAGTATTGCAAAGAGAAATCCCACTGATAGAAGCATCAAGATGCCTCCTTACCCAAATGAAACCAGAATTTTAGATTTTCTATTCTGTATACACTATTTTTGACCTTACTGGTCAAATACATATAAAGCATAACTGGTTCTCTGTTAATGTCTTTTCAAGGTATAAATGGGAATACAAGAGATAGCTGTATATCCAAAAAAGTTTTACACCTGATTCCTTAATGAACAAGACCTACTCAACCTTTCTGGGATAAATATTTCCTTAGTGATTTTTATGCAATTTTTGCATAAAGTTAGTCAGAATTATGAAAAATTTGGGCAGAATTATTTGCTCAAGCTTATATAAAGCATCGCTGACGAATCTGTAACTAAAACGAGAAGTATCCTGGTAAGTCTTTAATATATCCTTCTGGAATCTTGGGAAAACTTAAATGAAAATCTCATTTTAAAAATAAGATTCTTTAGCAAACTGTGTAACTGATTATTCTTATTATCAATTAGATGAGTAGTCGGATTTATCTCTATTCATATTCAGGAAACAGACATTTTTGATTAAGATATCACTGTCTCTTGGAGGAGCTGGGGCCTAGATCCAGCTACAAAACATGTTTTATGTTAGTCCAATTGTTTAAATAGTGCTTTCATACACATCAATATTAATTTGCCACGGAACTTTCAAGATGATTGGATGGAAATTTCATTGAAAACAAATCTGCATATGGTTAGATCATGAAAATATGTAATAACCTGTAAGTGCTTTCCTTTCAAACTGTGCTAGAATCTGGCCATAATTGTTACATGCTTCTCCTTAAGGTATAATTGGAACTCTGTACTGAGGCTGACTGAAACCATTTGAGAACTACCGTAAATTATTAACAAAGGAAGGAGCTGCCAAAGAACACACAAACCAGGTTGACCATAGGGGCAAATCCTCAGGCTTTGAAGATGGCCATGCTTGTCAGCTGAGACCCATTAGCCATATATTTTTAATGGAAATGCAAAATTCTTTTGTGTATGGGGTCAGAAAAGTGTAGTGTCTGCCTGTCTTATATTCAAGTAACATCTTTTCCAATAAAAGATATTTTGCTTTGACAAGAGAAGCATTTTTCAGAAGGCAGAACAAATCTTTTTAGTAGGCAAGTCTGTATTTTCTGTTTCCTTATATTTTTCACAGGTAAATATATGTGAGCCACTGCAGCCACTCTGCGTATTGTAAATATGGTTTTATTCTTATAAAATATCCAATCACAACAAAATTCAGATTTGTAATTTGTTTCTGAGCCTTTGAAAGACAACAAGAGTTTAGTCCTAACTTGTAATTAATTAAATAATCTTATTATTTATTTTGTCTCAGTTTGTAACTCTGGATCCAGAACCTGGCTCAGGACTATCTTCAACTTCTTTTCTGTCAAATTACTGTTAAAAATCTGGATGAAAGAGCAATGCTTTAAGATAGGTGATTTTACCCAGAAAATTTTGCAATCATTTTAAAGCAAATATATTCTATACTGACTGTTAAAAAGTTTTGAAGATTGTCACAAAATTATAACCATGTGATAAAGCTACTGATAGGAAAGTGATAATTTGTATTCAACTCCTACCATAGATCTTTGTTTCTCATCCTTCTGAAGTTTTAAACAGTTATGGAAATATGACACATTTACATCAACCAAGCTTGGCACATAGGTCAAGTCAGCCCTAGAGGCAAGTATATGTTGCTGCTTATGATGTACTAGATCTATGAAAGCAAATATGTTTGGAGCCTTTTTGGTGATTAATGCTTCTTGCCTTTTTCAATCACAACAATACTGCATAGCTGAAGGAGAGTGGTATTCATTTACTGCAAAGAATATGCAAAAACATTATACACCCAAGCAGGTATATACCATTTTGGGAGAAGCAGCAAAATAGGCACTTATGTGAAAATGCCTTCTTCCTAAATCCAAGAAACGTATGAAATGTGACATGAGGAGTAGATTCCTTTTAGAAAGACATTTACCACATCTACTTTCTAGCAAAGTTACCTTTTCCATAGTTGAAACCTTTTTGTTTAATGAGCAGAATAGGGAGACCGAGGACCTGAATCTCTTTTATGTAGGCTTGTCCAGCAAAATACTATATATAGGTCTGATTATTGAGGAGTAAAGGTCAGGCTTTGAACTACCTTCTGGCTTTCCTCCCAAAGCTAAAAATACAACCAACCCCAAGTGATGGAATAGATTTTCAATCATGATACTCATTTATGTCTTCTGAGCCTGTGATTTTTCCTTCAAATCAATAAATCTTTATTTAGTATCCTAACAGTAGAGAACAAAATGTGTATTTACTGGAAAATAGTTCAGATATTCAGATATTTAGCTAAAAGTGTCGATCAGATACATTCAAACTAGCATCAAGATAACACACATACAGGTATCTGCAGAACGACCTTCCTAGCTTCACTTAACATTACAGGTAATACAGGGTATGACAGAATTACTCTGATGACACATAGGTACTGTTACAGTTCTTGACAAATTTTCAGTAGAGGACATAGCTAATGGTTAATCCCTGTCTATCGCTTGCCCACTGGCAACTTCTGCTTGCAAATATTCTTAATATATAATGCAAAATTCTACAGAAACATAATTTTTTCAAATTTGGCATTACTATTCGTGAAATATTTGTTAATATTTTTGACTGCAGAGGTTCTCAAGTACTCAGTTATCCACTTGTTCAAAGATTATTTTATACAATTATCTCCATATTCCATAGGTATGATTATGTGACTAAGAAACCATATTTTTAACTAAAAATGGCACTTCAAAAATTGTGAAGATGTGACTGGCAATTCAATATTTACTATTCTGAGGAAAAATAGATCTAAAAACATTAAATAATTTTACATATTTCAAAATTTCTAATCACATCCACTATAGGGATCCCACTAATCAGGACCTTCATACCATATTATCTTACAGTTCCACAGGTGGATAGTTCACTCTGGACTTCAAGAAAAAAATGTGTAATTCCTTGCTGTGCATCAGGGGAACTAATCGATAACGCTTCTGTTTCAGGAGCAGCTGACATCTATTTATTCCCTTCTAAATGGTGCTATGGTTTTAGCTACTCTTATGCCTTTATTTTTGTAAAGGGAATCTGTGGACTTAGGGAGGCTGCCCTCCTAATCATGTATAACCTGAAGCTTCTAAATAACAGGAGATTTTCCATGTGGTCCCAAAGATGGCAGACATGGATAGAACTTACTTCTCAATTTTTCCATTCATTTTTTTAGTCAAAATATTGCAGCAGGAAATACTCCAGTTCGAACAGTAATGACAGTGTGTAATGTAATGTAATGCAGATATATTAATCATCATTGAGACACTGATGAAGAGGTAGATGGAAATAACCATTGACTTGCTATTAATACTATTGCAAAGGATAAAAATAATACTGCAAGTTTATAAAAAGTGTTAGAAGGCATGGGAAAGCTAACTGAAATGCAGATTTTAGAAGGTATTTCAGTGGCAATGGGAATGTTAAGGCTGAATGAACTTTGATGCCACCAGTGACAAGACTCAAGGAATGGAGGAAGCTGAGTCAGGGGAGGTTTAAGTTGGATATCAGGAAAAGGTTTCTCACCCAGAGGGTGGCTGGGCACAGGAACAGGCTCCCTAGGAAGTGGCCACAGCACCAAGCCTGACAGAGCTCAGGAGGCGTTTGGACAATGCTCTTGGGCACATGGTGTGACTCTTGGTGTGTCCTGCACAGAGCAGGGAATTGAACTCAATGGTCCTGATGACTCCCTTCCAACTCCCTTCCTTATTCTGTGATTCTATGATTCTATGAAGTCCAGCATGCTTCTATTACAGAGAATCAGACCAAATAGGGTGTTTCCTAAACTTTCATAATTTCAACTTAAACAAAAGTAAGGGGTTTTGATCAACTGCTAGAAAGGCTGTTTCAGAATTTGATTATTGCTATGATTATGTAGATTTATTTAATTTCCAGATGAGGTGTGTACCTGAGCTGTTAATAACCATTCCTTTTGCTGTTGATGTTTACTTTGGCTCAAATATTTCTTATCTCATGACTATTACGCTTCCATATAGGGCTTGTCTGCCTTCTTAATCTAAGGCTAAGGCTACATAACACCTTTTATTTGCAGGATAACCCTCTCATTCTCTTGCTAACCTTTGTCTGAATCTATGCCAATTTCTGTTTCATCATCTTGAACTAGAATGTCCAGAATGGCATTTAACATTTCATATCAAGTGTCAAGAGTGCCTTGTAAGTGAAACATGTTTTAGGGTCTCATTTGTCTTTTATACATCTTGTTTACCAGTTAGCTGCTAGATTTGCATATCACCATCTTTAGTTATGTTGGAAGATATTATAGATACTGGACAACCTGAGCAAAACTACTTTATGGAACTAGAAGTTGTTCCAAGGTTACAAAACCATTTCCAAACACCACTTATTCCATAGACTAGTATTGCAGCAGTGTACATTTGTGAATAGTTGTCCGGTGCCATTTAGACATCTACTTAACTGAGGTTTTAGTAATCGTACATTTACACTGTCATATCTACTTCATTGATCAGTGCAGGGAACTTCATAAATGTAGATAACATATTTTCCAGACATTTTGTAATTGGCATTGCAAGATGAGCTATCATAATTGCTTCCTTGACAGCAGTTTCTCATAACTTATAATGTCTTGATATATATAATGCATATCCTGTAATGCATTTCAGCTAATCTTTAGCTATTACAGTCAATCATCTTGAAACAATGTCACAGTGCAAGTTGCTTTTAAGTCTAAAATATGTGCTCTGTTTCAAAATTGTGTTGTATTACAGTAGGTAGCATTGTTTAACAACCAGGTGTACATAAACCCTGGAAAGCAATCAAAGACTAATTTAAAATTTACACTTCTCTGCTGTTAGTGGAATATGACTGATGTCAACAACTGTGTTACAAAATAAAAGTTTTACATTTGCCTAGAAAGCAATTGAGTTCTGACACCTGTTAGTATTGTCATTTAAGGAATAATCCACACTGCCTCCACAAACAAGGTAATCTCATTGTAGGAACAACTGATGCACAGCTGAGGCAAAACTTAAGCTGGATTTCTGGTATTGCCAAAGAAATGTTCAGTGCTGGCAAAAGAAATTGACCCTGCATAATCTATGTAATAAGCTAATTAGGACTTTCTTTAACCATAAACAGCTTTTCAGTCATACTGAGACAAAGAACCTTGTACTCCGTTTGCTTCAAGTGCTTATATTTGACCCCAGGTTTCCCGCTTACACAGTGGGATGTGTGTCTTTCTAGTGATCTGGAAATAGGGAGGAGAATTGAGTTAATATTAGCCAGCCAAAAACCAGTTTAATTTTAGTTCACTGTGGTTTCACAGTCACACAATCATCTGTATTTGCATAAAGAAAGGAGCTGAATGAAGTGGAAATGAGCAGCCCAAGACTGGCCAGGACTGCTTCTGTTTGCAGAAATACTGTCTTATATTGATACAAAACTTCTGCAGAATTTAGCTTTTAGCTGCACTGCCGAAAACTTCTATTCACATAGATGGTGGCTGATCCTTGAAATTGCTAATACTGTAAAGGTTATGAAATATTCAAAAATATTTATGAAAAATCTTGTCATAAAGGAGATACTTCTAAAGATGAGCAATGATTATCTACCAGCAATTTCTAATCAAATACTCATGTATAATGATTGTATACATTTGTGAGTAAATTTGACCACTGGGTATTGCTATGCTTTGTCAGTATATAAGAATAATAGCTTGTAGATACAGGAAACCTGAAGCTTCTCTCATGCTTCTTTCACTGTCACCAGGCTGCCTACTCTTGAATGACTGCAATTTATACTGGCTGATGCTGGGTACTGGCGTCATTCATCTGTATTTAGATGCCTTCCTCTGCTTTCAAATGTAGTAGACATAAACAGAATATCTAAGAGTGGCCCTGGCATCTTGTAGTACAAAACTGAGATGAAAACATACTTTAAAGAAAGCAAAAAATACATAGGATTGAAAAAATGCAAATCTAGGCTAAGGTGTGGAGACAATAGCATGAAATAGAAGTGTCAACTAGGGAACAAAAGTCTTGATTTAAAAAAAATGCTTACAGTCTACTTTTGTGTATGTCTGCACATTTGTCTTACAGACACCTCTCTCCCTCAGCCCTGCAGTATCAGCTTCGTCAGTGGCTCCCTCAATCATCATCTTTTCTCTGAAAATTCCCACCAACCTAGCCCCTTGACAGCTGGTCTAGCAATTGTAGCCAGGGGGTTTCTCAATTTGCTGTACAGAGTAGCTCTGAGCACTGAGATAAATCACAGTGATAAGATGCAGGCTGGTGCTCTTCAGTAGCATCTCATTGATGGGGCTGCAGCAGCATTAGAACAAAGGTTAAACAGTTAGAAAAAAGGTTAAAGAAATATCGTTCTCCCAACTATGTGATTTGGCTTATTTTTAGGTTTGGGCACAAAAATCATTCATCTCCATTCCAAATAGAATATTACTTTACTTATTAGAATAGCAACGTTTCAACTACTTTCAATGCCTTTATTCTTTCTTGCACAATATCTGCTGTGTTTATTTTGAAATAAAAATTAATATATTTGAATTGGATAGTTATTTTTTGTTATCCTCCATTTGATGAGAAAATAATTGCTCTTATCATGTTCTAGTACAATACTGAAATAAAATAAAGTCCATATACATTCATTCTCTTGGGGTA
This sequence comes from Donacobius atricapilla, assembly GCA_013397315.1. NCBI lineage: Eukaryota > Metazoa > Chordata > Aves > Passeriformes > Mimidae > Donacobius > Donacobius atricapilla. The sequence goes on along the minus strand of WBMY01000203.1, from coordinate 552,268 downwards.
AGAATTTCGTTCTTTTGTTCAGTATTGTGCTGGATTTTGTAAACCTCCTTCCCCCAAGCATGTCTCTAATTGCTTTCTGTTGAAAATATTTTTAGTTTTAATTGAAGATGTTATAAACAATAGTCAGCATATAGTATTAAGTAATCTTTTGGTAAATAATACCATATTACAATAGCTCTTTTAACAGCAGTAGCTATGCAAAGAAGTCTAGTGCAAACGTGGTGTTTAGTTTGTTAGCATGACCAAATACGTGGTTTTACTGAAGGAGTATTCTAACCAGCAGGAAAATTTATAAATATACAGTATTTGGTGTCTAACTTTTTCAGCTTCTGTAGCAAAATTGAGGTTTAGACACCTAATTTCCATTTAAGAAATTTAATTCTTCCTTCAACATGCTTTTGGACTTGTATTTAGATATCAGGTTAGGTGTGAGGGTTGACAGTGACAGGTAGATGCAAAATGAGATTTTCTTCCCTCATTCGAAATCAATGGTTTCTGAGTAGATATATGGAAAGCCTAAAAGGATTATAAATGCCATTTAATTTACCAACACAATTAGAATGGATTTTTTACAATCTTGTAGTGTTATTCTCTTTCTTCATAGGCTTTTAAAGACAAGAAATATGTAAACTGAGTCAGATATAGTCCATAAAAAGTGCAAAGTATTCTTTAGAAGCAGCAGCTACCAGATGGAATGATGATGGAATTAAAAATCTTTTCCTGCTCAAAAAAAAAAAGCTGTCTGGCTAGACTTCATCCATGATCTGTACTTTAGGGACTAAAGGTGATTGCTTTGCTAAAAGCTATTTGTATATATTAACAATATTACAAAACAAATACTTAGCAAGTACTTACTAGTGTCTCAAATGTTGTAATCAAAACAAGGTAATGCAAAGATATAGTTACAGGAAAATATATATTTGAAGGCAATTCCTGTATATCCAAAATGGAACAGAAAAGATTGTTACGTATGCCATACAAAGTCATTGCGTAATGCAACTCTTCCAGAGTTTCTGCAAGTCCGAGCTGTTGCAGGTATAGTCACAACAACTAAATGTGGAAGTTTTTCCACATAAAACTACCCTTTTATTTGAGTCCTACTACATTGGTAGCTATTTAAATTTAGGCTCTAATTGAGGCAGTCAGGTACCACCAGTCATGGCTCAAGAGTAACGTGGTCTTCTTCTTGATCTGTGGAAGCCAAAGCATTGGTATGGAGGTGGAACATGATACTGCATAGCTGTATCTCATCCCAAAATACAGGAAAAGGTTTCAATCAAGCAAAGTATCTGCCTAGAAATTCAGTAGTAATAGCAAATAAATTTTAAAAATGTTTTCAAGCCAAGTTCTGCTGTGGCTTAAACACACAGAGTTCAAAAAGAGGAGCCAAATTGCACATTCCAGTTTACACTGTAGTTAGAGAGATGTTAAGCTGTGGTGAGCCAGCAGCACATCCCATATTCCAAGGGAAGGGCTGCTGTTGGAACCCCAACCACTGAAGCACCACAAGGCTGCCAAGCAACTCCTTTTAGCCATGCCAGTAACTTTTGGATATATACTCAGATTTCTGTTGCTAAGTACTCAGCATAGCTCATACTCATGTAAGTCATGACTATTTGATTGTGACATTTTAATAATCACCTGAGACATGAAGCTATGTCAAAACCATCCAACATAAGTATTTTGATAAGAAGAATGTAGACCACTTCTGTAGTTCCATGTAAAATGACTCAGAAAAAAATAAAATTTAAAAATGGTAGTTTATCAATAACCAGAGCAGTAGGCTTTTCTGTTATTGCATAAAACAGAAAGAAAAAATAATAAAAAATTGAGAAGAATCCTAGAATTTAATAAAACTATTGTTGACAATAGTGTCTGGAAAGACTGTCTCACAGACTGTGTGTTGTGACTTTTACCAAACCGTTCTTTCCCATCTGTGTGATGTTAAACACAGTCATGACGTAAGCAGATGGAATTAAAACAGACTTTCACATCTACTGAACAGTTAGATTAATAGTCTTAAGATAAATCACAATAATAAATAAAACCCCCTCAACCACTCGTGTGAGCAGGAAAAATATTAATGTTTTCACAGTCTGAATTACTTCCCATTACAAAACAGGACTGTTAAATGGCAAAGGCAAAGAGCTGCTGAAGGGTTAAACAGAGCTAAAAGCTGGAAACATACAGTCACACATGTTTATGTGTATGCAGCTCGAACCATCTGCTGTTCATATGTGGAAGATAGTAAATAGGATATTGCATCATAGCAGAAGTTCTTGGGGGCAGGATAATGACTGTTCAAGATCAACCTCTTAGAAGAGGACCAAGCTGTGTAGCAGATAAGGAAAAAACAATCCACTGGATATTTAGGAATCTGAGACAACAGAAAGATACTAGAGCAGACGGGTGAATTTACCAGTTAACTGCCATTCACTGAACTCTCAGTATTTAACTGTCATGCGATGTTCAGGCAAACTCTTAGCTATCTGTATCATTCGTGAAAATACCAATTCAAAACAAAGTCCGAGTTTTAGGCACTGTACTCTGAGTCCTTTCCTCTGAGGTACTAATATTTAATTTTTAAAACTATCTATACAGGTAACAGGGGAGTAGTTTTAAAGTCTTAGCTAGTACTTTATACTTTGTACCAGCATATATTGGATTTTGAGAGGATAAGTACTGTTATTAATATGAATATTTTATTTCCTAACATGTGTCCAACTTTTCTAAGAGAAGGACCAATATACTTTTGTTTTAAGATTCTTCTTGCAGCTGAAATTTAAGACTTAGTCTGGCACTTAGAAAATGATCAAGGAAATTATTTCTGACTCCATCTCATCAAACAGATGAGAAACTTTATTAGTGTAAACTGATTTGCAAGATAATTTACATTTCTTTTTTCACTGGAAGGGAAAAGATTGGAGGACAAGGTACATTGCATGTGCCACCACTGTTGCTTTTCAGTAGCATGACCAGTTTTCTCACATTGGAAGAAAACACAGATGTTATGCTGCCCCTTAGGGAATATTCTGTCTGTAGCAGAGGCAAAATTTCAATATATCTTGACTGTGTAGAAGATTCTCCTTGTGTTTCCTGAGGGTGTGAATAAAGCTGAATATTTCTGGCAGATGAAGTTGCAAAGGGAAAATTATAAATAATGATGTATTAAATAGTGCTGGACAACTTAAAACAACCCTGTGTGATTCAGAAAAAGGATGTAGACAGTTATTCAGATTGTATATCTTACTGCATCGCAATTGCAGATGTGCAATATTGTGCTCCAATGCAGGCACAGAAGTATGAAGAGTTCAGGACTAGAAGGAATTAGACATAATTGGATCTTTACTATAAAAATACAAATTTGTCCTTCTCTGCATTAAATACCATGTCAGCTTATAAAATTAGGCCTAAGCCATTTGAAGGGCACATTTTGGCTTCATACCCACAGCATTCTAAGACACTACGAAGAATTCTGCCTCTGCTATGTGAAAAGAAGTACATGCTGGATGATACTTATCCAAAACATCCTAACTGCAAACTGGAACACAGCCCATACACTGGGCTGGACTGGAGTTCTGACAGTAACACTTCATTTACAGCTGATAAAACAGTGATATTTACTCTTCATGTGAGTGGGAAATTTAGGCAACAGCAAAACATTTTAAAAAATCTTATTAATTTTGTTTCAGGGAAAATGATAGGGTTAGTGAAATAGAAATAATGCAAACACCCTTTCACAAAGTATTGTATTCCTACTTTCATTTCCTTCTGAGTATTGTATCAAGACGTAACCCATATGACATTTCTGTAGGAACAAGTCTGGAGACAACAGTCCAGTAAAAAATTAGTCCTCAAGTGTTATGTACTATTCTTTGAATTTCTGGTGTAGTAAACTAGTAGGTAAAGTTATCTCTATTATATTTCATAAGGTATTTATAAATATTCCCTTTATTTAAAATTGAATAGGTCTTCAAAATTTCCACCAGCAATATATGCACATATGTTACTGTAGACTAAATATGTTAATTTAGACTGCAAGCAGTACAGCTCCTCATTTTCTAGTGCATAGGTTTCTAGTGCTAGTCTTTGGCTTCTGTCACATTTTATACCAACTTAAATCTTTTATAGTGACCTTTCAACTGCAAACGTATTCCAAAAGCATAGTTCAGATAGACAAAAAATGGAAATAAAGATCCACTCCACCCATCCACATCACCTCCCCAGTTAGTGTAACTTTAGTCTACCCTTTGAGCAGCACTTACCGCTCTTGGTCTTCTGACACACTTTGACTTCAAATGTTATATACCACTGCCATTAAAAGAAATCAATTCACATTACTAACAAGTCAGTTAGGCAGGGGAAAAGAATGAAGCTTTCTTGCATGCCAGCATCTGTTTGTGGGCTTATGATACTCAAGGACTTGCATTGTTCTGCTACTTAAAACCTCCTGTTTTAGGAAAGCATTACACACAAAATTCAATTGTAGATCACATCTGTAATATCACTGAAGGAGCAAGACTTCAGTCTTTGCCAAACTTGGCATAGAATAACACTTCAGATATCATTTTTGGCGGTAACATATTAAAACAAGACACATACTTTACATTGCAACAAAACTTAGGAACTGAGCTTTCTGTATTATCACCAGTGTCATCCAATGGCAGAACTTTTTAAGACTAAAATGTATATAACATAGTCAAAAATACTGATGATTAAAATCTTGCCATGGCAATTATTATTTTAAAATTTTAGCAACAAATGAATGTCAGCAAGTGCCTAAATATTGTTTTTACTACATGCATTTTACTACTGCTTAAAGGAAGCCTCATGGGCAAATATTTTTATATTCCTTGAGGAGGAATTACCATGAAAGCATTTCTATGGTCTATTGTACCACCCCTCAAATATTTTTTAAAGGGAGTTTAAACAAGGTAAAATAATAACCTACAAAGTGTTTCATTAAATTAATATTAATTTGCAGTAGCAACTTCCAGCAAAGCGTAGAAATTGAGTTGGGCATGCTAACATGCTAACATGAGTAATGGATGGATTAGCAGAATATATTTTGAGTTGAATCTGAACTGACTTTTTACTTTGCAGACACACTTTAATCTTGATTAATGCTTAGCTTGGTTTAGGCAATAGGCTTTGGCAAGGAAGAGACAGGATTTTCTTTTCTTTTCCATTGACTTTTCCAGACATTTCAATCTGTAATGCTTGCTAGACTTCACTTTGAGCCTACAAACTGCTGGCTTGCAGAACATGTAGTGTTCCTACTCTTTTTTCTCATGTAAGATTGATTTCTACTTTCATCCATGTCTTTGGTTCCCTTGCTAGTTATGATTTAGTTAAAAGTTTTCTCTCTGCTCTTCTTGGGTGTCAAATGGCCACTGAGGATTGAAAGGGTGTTTTAGAAGTCCATTGCAGTAGCAGCACAGGATTAGCCAGATAAACTTGAACGCAGGAAGAGTAATAGTGTACTACTTCAAAAGTACATAGACTTGCATTTTCTGATGTGAAATAATGTGTTTCTTCCAAAGAAGAATATGCCAACTCCAAAGAGCATGTATACTCATTCTAGAGGGATCCGGCACTTGAGCCTTCTGACTTCAGAGTTGCTCAGGAAAAGAAAACAGTCTGAGTTTTACAGTGAGAGAATTTTCACCCCAACCAGAACTATTTCCCTAGTTGAGGGATGTGAATTTGGACATGCTATTTACAACTCCACAGCACAGGTAGAATCTATTAAAATCAGTATTTTGCTGCTAGTGTCAGGTACGCAAATATAATAAAGCTGAAGGAGGCCCAGACACACAATTCAACTACAAAATATAGTCTGTCTAAAAGAAGCTGATGTAAAACTGCTTGAAAAGAAGAAAAGTAGTGGAAAAAATTTAATGTTTAATAAAGATAATCCAAATTTATACTTTCCCATTCAGAAGAAATGGAAACAGATATTTAGACCTGTATCAAAATAAATGCATAGAGAATTATTTAGTTTCCTCAGCTATTGTAAATTTGGATGGTTAAGGGGTTTTTTTGTAAAATTTGTTCAGTACTTTGCCAATTCAAAGAATTATTACATTATAAGGTATTATGGGAGATGAAGCACAATCAGAGAATCCAGCAAATACAAGGAAGAGATAAATTAACTACAAGTTCTACCTGGCCTTGTAGCAGTTTAGTATTTCCCGTTTAAAAGAGTTTCTGCACCCCCTACCCCCCAACTTTTAATTGGTACTTTTATTTGGTTCTATATCCAAGAAAAAGTTAAAAGGTCTCCTTAGATAATGTCATAAAATTTCTACATTAATCAAAAATGTAAATGAATGAACTTTTATTTCTCTCAAATGAAAATATTTTTGTAATAACTTTCAGCCAGGCTTTAGCCTAGTTTGGAATTTCAAAAGAGAGATATAAAGCAATTGTGACATTGGTTTTGAACGTGCACAGCATGGATATGAAATCCTGTCTCACATTTGCACAGATCAAGAGCAACTCATTTGAGATTCGTATTAACAAAAAGAAAATCAAACTTATCATTTGGATACTGAAATTGATTTCAAAAAAATCTTGAACTGAATTAAATTTTCTGCTGCATAGACACAGTAGACTTGACTTGATATCACTTTGCCCTTGGCACTAAGCGTGAATTTCTTCTGTGTTAAGGGAGCACCTCAGTTTCCTTATATCCAGATTTATAGGGAGATATGGAATGAGTTCTAAAGATAAGAGATTGGAGAGAGTTGTTAGGAGTTGTGTGGTGAAATTCAGATACTCTGCTGATCAACATGGCACAACAGCATTCAGGGAGGGTATGGCCACAATCCTGACTTAGTGAGCCTCACCAGGCTGTGGTGCTGCACTGAAAACAGGGAGGGCTTTTCCCCCCTTTCTCTACCTTTTGTGGTGTCAATGCCTGATGAAAGTAGAAATTAAATATGAGGAGCGAACTGCTAACTATGAGTTTTTCAAAAATAGAAAAAAGCCAGGGCAGGAATATAAATTTGACTTCAAATTACATGTTTGTATGGATGATTTTTTTCCTAAATATTTTTTTGAAATCTTCATTAATTTCTCATATTCACCAGAGGCTTAGTGAATACTTCTGTTCTTCCACTGTCATTTCAGATATCTGCAGAAAGCTAAGATTTTAATTGTAATGTCTAAATAATATAAAGCTAAACACAGCAATGTACAAAGTACAAATTGCTGATATATTCAGCAGGACACTTAAATCAATGGGACTTCTCACAAGCTAAAAAATTGTCATCTGCTTAAGTGTCCAGCTGAATCACAGCCAATGGGCTTCATTATACTCTTTATTGGTTTCATCACTTTGACCTTTACTGCACAGTAAATTTTGCCCTTCTTGTGGTATTTATAACGTGTTCTATGCCGTACTTGCAAAGGAGATTACCGCAGATTTATCTACTGCAATTTGAAAAGGATGAGCTTAATGACTGTAATGGTTTCCCTCCACAGAAAAATGCATATTGTGTATATCAAAAAATTATTACCTTAAAATAAATAGACCATTTAAAAATTGTCAGAAATTATATGAAGAGGATGTAATTTACACATTTTAATTTCTTGCGGTAAAGGTGACTCAATCAGCACATAAAATCTGTGCAACTCATTAAATCTTAGAAAAATAATGTAATCTCAGACATTTAAGAAAATAAGTCTGGAGTTCATCTACCAGACTTAAATGTTACAATGAAGCTACAATGTGAAGTTTTGACTGTTATTTTCTGCACTCATGTTTCTTATTAATATTTTACCGTTCTTTTTTTTAAACTGCTCAGTCTTGCATATCATGAATAAATTATTCAAGAATCCCTGTAGGTTATTTAACTATTCCTATTAGGAAGTTTCTCTGAGATACATCTACAACCTGTAGAAGATAATTCAGAATACCTGAAGTTAAGCTTTTTCCAGTTCCTCATCATAAATGCCCTCTTGTCTTATTATGATGAAAAGCTTACTGATTCTATGCAACACTCCCAGAAAGTTAGGGCTTTGGAAGAAAAAAAGTCAGTCTCAAAATTCGAGCTGAACAATGCAGCTTTAAACAAGACAGTTGCACAATTAAAGGTGTCAGTTGATCTTGACCTTTGATTACAGCGCTGTGTGTATAGTGTGTGCACTATGCATGTTTTCAGTATGTGTAAGTTCAAGGGAACTGTACAAGTAAAACACTGAATTTCATAAAATTGCCAGGCACCAATTTATATGAGTTAAGCAGCTACATGTAAGTTACACATCCCTACCTTTTATGAAGTTCAATAGAAGCAACAAATCTAAAATGGAGACGCTTGGAAAATACTAGCAAGCATTGCTCAGTTGCTAAGGGTCATTAGTTTAACAAGCTGAAAGATAACCAATGTCTAGAGTTATTAAACCTCCAAATCAACAAGGTTTAAATTCAGAAAACAGATTATTATGAGATAAATATGCTTTGACTTATATTTGACAGGTTTCTGCTAAAGGATATTTTCAAGACTGGCTACATGATGACTTAGCATTAACCTTTTTTATTCTTGATTACTAGCCAGGATTTCATTACAATTTAGCCCATTCCAAAAAGGACAAAATTATTAGTAGAATTCATTTCTCATGCAGACACCTAAACAAATTATTAAAGTTGTCTTAAGAACCAGCACATAGAATATGCAATTAGACAGGAGTGGGCCGTGGCTATGAACACTGCATCATTTAGTATTATGAATTCCATTTTGCACTGTGCCTGAAGCATGTTATGTCTTAAGCAAGTGACTGTAAGGCATTTGAAATAGATGTCCAAGGAAGCCTGAGGGACTGTTGCAGGAAAGTCAGGATGGCAAACAATAGACCTTAAACTCTGAGTCTTATTCATTCATTTTCCTAAAGAAATTTTCATGAGCAGGGTAAATGTGCCATAGCCTCCCACAAGAGTATATGAGACAGAGCGCAGTCTTTCTGTCAGCAGCAACCAAAGTTACTCTTAACAGGAAGAATTAGAAAATATATTTCAGGAAAAAATGTATTCATTTGCAAAAATATTCATTTGGGGTTTAAGTGATTTTGCCCCAGAAAATCCTCTACTGCATCTATATTTTTCCTTTCCTCTGTTGTCCCAGTAGTAAATCAGAAGTCAAAACTGTGTGTGCTGTGTAGTGAATTTGACAAGAGATACTAAGGGATCTACAGCCTAATAGGATCTCTTAGGAAGCATGCATATGTGATAGAAAGAAAAAGCAGCAGGCAGAGCATCTCCTGGAGGAGAGCCTGAGTCAATAGCTGTAGGGTTTGAAGAGACAGAACTTAGGAATTGCACATTTTACTTATGTGCATTGAGCCTGGATGTGTGCTCTGGACTAGATACCACCCAGAAGCAGTTGATAAGAAAAGCACAATTTTTCAACTTGAAAAACAAAGCTGGCAAAATAAAATCATGATAAGCAAGCTGAAGCACTATGTGAAGACTTTCAAAAGACCAGCCCTTTTAGGAAGGATGTCTTTCTAAATCCACCTCCATTTAGTGTTTGGCACAAGAACCCTTCATTTTTGTGTCTGTTAGTGGTCTGTCGCAAAATTACTACCCACCACTGCCTTTTATTTTTCCTGTAGAAATTGCATTTCTTCCTAAGAAAAAGAAAAAGCAATGCCTTGCTAGTAAACTGTTTAGATATGCATACTCAGCCTGGAAAATCCAACTCACTCCATGGAATTGCTTACCATTTTTCTGTCAAAAACACCCCTATCTAAAGATGTTCTAGGTTACATTTAGACTGTTTTGCCTGAAGCAAATTAGGCAAATACGTTCTGTCCTGTCCATTAGAAGCGGGGGAGGTTGCAGCACACACACGCACACGCACACGCCCACACAGACAGGAAGTCACATAAGTATTTAAGTAAGCATTCAGCCTTCAGCCCTGTCCTAGGGCCAAAGTCCAGCAACTTGTGGGAGGGCACCATGCCAGCCTAACAGATGGACATACATATGGGTAGTCAGGACATCATGTGAAACCATCAAGTATGGATACTAAGGGCATGATTCCAACCTAAGAACATGAGCTTTCTGTGAAGGTTAGGGGATGTTAAGCTGGATTTACTTTCAAAAATAAAGAATAAATTCCACTGCCGTGACCAGGAACAGTTACACTCTTAATCAGGTGGAGCTGTTAGTAGATAAAAAGAGCTTTTATTCTAAAAGAATTATTGCAAATGAAAGTTTTAACATTTCACAAGGGAGATTTCATTCTGTCAGATAAATATGTATTATTTGTGGGGAGATGTAGTTAATGATAATGATTTTGCACCGACAGTGCTTTCACCCTGCATCACCATCTATCCTGTGCATTTTCCTCAAGGAGACAGGAAACTGCTATTTGAGCAACTAATGCAGCCCAGACAGGCAAACGCATTCTCCAGCAACCATTATTGGGAGGGTCAGTGTCGGGAGCCACTGCCCTTTGCTGATGAGGAGACAATGAGAAAAACAGAGGCGCAGCACCTCCACACACATTGCTCTGGAGAGGACTGACTGATGCATCTGGGTGAAAAACAGGCATGTGCATCCAACAGCCATCTGCTGCTATGTCCATCAGCAGGAGAGAGGAAGAAGTTAGGAATCATGCTTTGTGAATTTAATCCACTGCTACACCACAATTACAAAAGGATGTGCCAAAACATGGGATCCCATGGAATAATTGAATCATAGAATATGCTGTGCAGGAAGGGATCAGTCAGGATCGTCAACTCCAACTGAACTTTGACCACGCAAAATATCTCCCTACAGTGGCAAGTAGTCTCTCTGTATTCTTCCCATGCCAGCGGGCCTTGCTTCTACTGGGATCCCACCTCTTACTAAGATCAGAACATTGAAATTGGACAAAATCATGAACAGCTTTTGAAATTTTATCAATTTACTAAGGAGAGCACATGAAATTTTAATCCCAAGCACAGGAAGGATAGAGGCAACATCCTGGTTTATGGAGCACTGTGTATTCAGAGCAAAGTTGGGACAAGAAGCACTGAATTCTTCCTTGATTGAAATGAGGTATTCAGAAGAAACATTACAAGTTTATGATGTGAATATTACATAGGTGGTTTTGTTCAATAAAAGGACTTGTCTGTTTCTTCCAGTCTTGATTTAAAAACACAAAGAGGGGGATAACCACTGCTTCCTCTGATCATCTGTATCCAGAGGATACAGCTTGAATTATCTGCTTTCACTTCCAGACATTCAGGTTCTTTCTGCTAGACTCAATAGCTCTTTAGTATTCAGCACTCCTTCCATGAAGTTACTGATTGTAATGGAAGTCACTTCTCAAACCACTTTTCACTAAACAACAAAGATTGACATCCTTGGGATTCACATCATTCTGAAGAATGCTGTTCCTCTGGTCATTTTTATGCCCTCTCCATTTTTCAGTGGACTTTCAGAATTCAGGCGCCAGAAAATGTATGCAGCAATCCAGTTTTAGTCCTGTAAGTGCCATATATATAGGGAAAGGTTGACTTCTTACTCTTTCTTTATTCAGGCTCTGTTCATCCTTCTTACATATTATCCTATTATTTCTTTTGTGAGACAGTACATTCCAGGCTATAGCTATCTTTTTTCATTTCAGTCTACATGCCCTGGTTCTTCGACTGTCTGACTAAATTTACCATTTCATAATGCATTTTTTGCATTTTATGTCCCACTTACAGAATAACTTACATGCTTCTATTTTGACTCATTAGCATATCATTAGCCATTTCACAATTGGTTTATGACACATCCGTACATTTCATAGAAGGATTTTATATTTTCTTTCGATCTTTTCAAAGCAAATTAATGCCACTGTGGTCATTCCTGTGGACTTTCACTAGAAACTGGCTCTGCTTTCTGATCCTCCATTAATGATGTTTTGGAAGCTCTCAGACAATTTGTAAACCATGTAATGTGCTTTTTTACAATTATAGTACTATTATTTTATTAGAATATTGCATAAAAATCAGTAGACTACCTTACAAATACATATGTCTGTAATGACTGCTTGGTAGGGTATTTTATACAAAGAATATAAGCATCAAATGAGATTTCTTGTCCATTAATAATGTCAGCATTACCACACTGATTGACATTAATTACATTCCTGTCAGGTATTCTTTCTTAAAATAATCTAACATCACAGGTTTCCTTATTTTGTTTACAACTGATGTCAGGCTCACTGCTATTCAGTTGTATCCCTTTTTATGGATGCTGGCACAATCATAGAATCATAGAAAGCCTTGGGTTGGAAAGGGCCTTAAAGAGACTCTCCTTCCAATCCCTCTGACCTGGACAGGGACACCTTCCGCTAGAACAGGTTACTCAGAGCCCCATCCAGCCTGGCCTTGAACACTCGCAGGGATGGGGCATCCACAGCTTCTCTGGGCAACCTGTTACAGAAGCTCAGTGCCCTCACAGTAAAGAATTCCTTCCTATTACTGGAGCTATTTTTTGGCTTCTTGTATTGACTGAGAGTACTCACTTGCTCTCATTAGTCTCCTTAGTAGTCACATTCCTCTCTCCACTTGAGGTATTTCATACCTCTCAATTTCCACAGATTAATATTTACTTTCTTCATTCTCCATTCACTATATAGCTTTTAATCCCTATTTGTTACCCTTACTTTTGCACTCATTGCAGATGGACTTGCTAAGATCTTCGGCACCTTTGAATTGTAACTATTTAGTTACTTAACATTCTCATTAAGAATTACAATTTTTCATTCATATATTTTTCTGACTTCTCTTCCCAATTATTTCTGCTTACATTTTTCTCAACCATAGAAAATTACCCATTTAGAAGGACAACTATTTTACTGCTTGGGATTGTTCTTTGTTTGTCTAAACAGATTGCAACCAGGTCATGAAAACCACCCCTAGGGCAGCCAGGAATTTCTAGTCCAGTAAGTTATTCATATTTATCAGTTCTAATGAGAACTTGAATTAAAATACATTATATTTAGCTTGGAGATTTTGACCAGGAAACTGGTTCTTTTTCTTTTTACAAGAAGTTTAATATTTTGCTGGTGTGTTTGACAAACCTTCTGTACATACACCTCTCACCACATTTGTTAACATGCATTCAAAATCCCACAATTTTTTGTTACAAAGAACTCCCAAGTACCACTACTTTGTTTGTCCTGGGAGGTTACATCCATTTGTTTTATGATCCAAATAGCTTGATTACTTCTATCAGCTTTCAGGGTTAACTTTCACACTGATGAGGGTTTCTACATCATTGTTCCTGTTGCCAGGACCTTATAATAGCTACTGCATGCACCGAGAGTCCTTCATGTTGTGTCTGGCCCTTTGGATACATTTTGCTGGATTGCAGTAAAGCGCTGTAACACACACAATGACTTTTCAACTGACCCTGTATGCAGTGACATCAATTTTTTTTTTTTTCCTACAGGTGTGGGGTTGTGTATTCAAAGCTACTTACAATGAAATCACTTAGAAAATATCAGGAAGGATATGTTTCCATGGGTATGATTTTCCAAGGTTATGATTTCAATAAGAAAGGCACCTATATTTAGAAAATGGTACTCCTTTACACTTGGCCAATGGAACTGAATGTACATTGCATTTGGGAAAATTTGCAGAAATGACAGCATTTCCCTTTTGCCTCAGGGGACCTGATGTAAATCTGTTTTTCTGTATCATCCTTCATACTCTATGGCCATTTAATAAATTCTTCTTTTTGATATATTTTAATAACTGTATCACAAAAAGACCCCATACACCCCCTGAACTGGCAGTTTCAGTAAGGACAGAATCTGGACCACTCTTTTACTTCATATTGTATTCTGGACTTATACCTTGAATAAATGAAACAAATTACAAAAATTGAGTTCTGGGGGCATTTTGTGGGTTTCATTTTGTGGTTTGGTGTTGGTTTTGTTTGGGGTTTTTGTTGTTTTGTTGGGTTTTTTTCTCTCCCATTCTGCTTTACAAGGTTATTCCGTTAGTTCTTAAAATAGTTTATGTAGTTTAATTTGGGGAAATAAATGAGGTTACTTTCACAAAAAAGTCTTAGTCTGCACATTTTCTGCAAGATGGGCAATATTCAGCAAACCTGAGATCCCTTTTCTCATGAACATAATAAGACATTTCTCAGTTGAATGCCCAGAGGTGCATAGCTTTTAATGAGGGTTTGGAAAAGAATATCTAGGAGAGAAAAAAAAAAAAATAGAGAGGTAGAAATAAAGAAAAATTGAGGGGGAAAAGTAAAGAAAAAAGTCATCTTCGATTTTTGCACCTGTAATTAACTATTTCCTAACTCTAGGCCAACTAGCTAAAAATAAGAAATTAGAACCATTATTTCTCACCTAATTGTTTTTGCAGAGATTTATGTTTAAGGTATATTTGAATTTGAAATTATCAATTTTTTTTTTTTTTTAAACAGACATTGGGATTCTGCAAGTCTTTATTTTTCTGTTAAAAAAATGTGAGAGAAAATGTGTCATACCAATGTTTTTTCCTTGAACTATACCTCTGGTATTTGTTTGGTGCGATGCTTTAAATTAACTTGCTGAAAATGTGAATAAAAAAAAGAAAATCAAATCATTTTCACAATGAAATCCAGTTGTTTTCAGACCTATTCTAATTGCACATAATTCTGCTGAATTAATGCAATTCTTACTATGACCTTGCCTAAATAAAATTCTCTGTCTTTAAAAAGACTGAAAAATTACTGAAAAAGGCTTAAACTAATACAAATGACTGTTGGTACCACTAAAAACATAGTCCTGCATTATTGTGTTTTGAGTCAAATTATTATGGTTTTAATACCCACCTCTTCAATTTCATAAATGAATCTGATCTTTCAGCACTGACCCTTTTCAGGTGGTACTGACCTGTGTCCAGTGATGTTGGACATCAGTAATTTTTATTACTGTGCCACATTGGGATGCTATATGTTTTAAGATATTACATTTTGAGTTCTCCTTTGTTAATAGACAGAGAAATCTAGTCAAGTATATCCACACTGTAGTATCTAAAAACGTCTCCTTTTAAAATGTCCTCAGTTCAAGTGTATCACACAGTTGAGCAAACTGGATTTACTATTCACTATTAATCCTGAAAATTACTTCTTAATATATTTTCAGCAAAATTCATATTTAAAACCATTTTTTCTCATGGGAATGATGTGCAATGTAGAAAAAAAAATCACTTTTTAACATTGTCCTTTAAAAATAATAATTAATTTTGAAAATTTCTCAGTGAAATATTTCATTTTCTCTCTTTCTTAAAATAGCACTGTTGTTTGCAATATTTCCCTGTTAAAATCTTTTGTTATGAAATTCATCAAGTGTAGTATATCTCACATTTACTATAACTATATTGCAAGTGTCTGCAAAAGAAGTATTTGTATTAAGAAAATAAGATGAGAAGCATTGGATTTGCTTCTTTCACATAGTCTGCAACACATACAACACAAAAGAATGGAAAGTTCCTCAGTTGATTTTCAAAGGGTTTACAGGCTTAATAGTTAAGTTCTTTTCTTAGATGTACCCCTTTGTGCAATCTGTCCTGACCTTCCATGTCTGACTTCTTGGCATCAGGTAATACAGTGTGCAGTGCACTCAGAAACTTCACATAGGTGCAAGGAACTGGGCACAAAATGTTCAGCTGCATATGCAGACAGAAACACCCCCATAAACAAGTCAGAGACATTGCTTTTCAGAAGTAACACTATTTGGTATATACTTCTGGAAGACAAATACAACATGTAAGGGATTTGAGACTAAGTTTAGGGCCTGAATGATTCCAAGTAACACTCACGTTTGAGCACATCATCTTTTGAAACTACCAGTAATGAGAACCCATCCAGAAAACAATTTCAGATCCAGCTTTCCTCTCACTATGCATGTACAAGAGTGTATCTCTAAGATCAGCTTGAGTGTTCAAGACTGTCAGAACCTGGCCTCCCAACTTCAGTCTGTGCTCTAGACAAACTTCCTCTGACAAAACTCAAATGTAGTTTTAAGGTAAGCCAAGACAAAAAGAAAAAAGCCTATCTTGCTATTTCGGACCCAGAAGTGGTTTCAATAGAATTATTCTACAGGCAGCCTGGAACCTAAACAAATCTTTACCCTCCATGTAGAGTTTTCAACATTTTTCACTCTATGATTTTTTATTAGTCTTTTCTTTATAAACTTGTCACTGCTTGTTTATTTTTTACTTAATTTCATTTTTCTTTCCTTGCCAAATATTTAATTGCTCTATCTTCTGTACATGTTTATAGATGCTTAAACAACAAAGCAGGAAATTTTCCTCTCATACAAAATGTTTTCAACATTACAATTAATCACCATAGCCTATTAGTGTAGGTGTGGATATTATAATTAGGATCTTAGCAATAATTTTAGCAATGCAGTATCATAATAAATGCTGGAATGAGCATCTGAACAGTATTTATCTGCCAATTTAATAATATTACAAATGGGATTAAAAGGAGAGAAAATGAGATATTCATATTTGCCAGTCCAGTAATGAACATGTCCACAGATTCCAGAGTGCAATTTTTTTCTTAGTTTGTTACTTTAAAAATTCTTCCCTCACCTTAAAACAGTGTAAGTTAACACCTTACAAAACCTAAATGGTCCTGTAAATCAAATCTTAGTAGCAGCAACCATTTCAGTGACAGAATGAATATTTGCTAAGGAGGGTGGAGTAAAATGTCAAGGGAAGTAGGTCTCATTTAATCACTGTAAGGTCTCTAATAAATATCAGCCAAATACATTCTTCTTGTTTCTACCCATCCCCCTTAAACATAGCTACTCAATTGAAAAGGGATATAATACATTTCAATCTACCATCTATTTTTATTTGTTCTCTGCAGTGAGTATTTCAGAATAGACTATCACACAGATATAGGAAGTGTGTGAATCCCCATCCTTGCCACTCACTGTGGCTCATTTTCAGTCAGATGGAATTGGAAAATGGTGACACACAGACAGAGCTCAGAAGATACAGGTAAAAGATAAAGAGAATCATATAATCCATTGCCCAAAGTTCTGTACTGAAATTTATGAGACACAGTTTAATACTGTGGGGCTGTTATCAACTAATTCAATTGTGAAAATGGGATCAAGAGTTTCTTTGAGTTATCCTTAATTTGTTCATTTATTGTTAATGCTGGTTTGATTAAAACCCTTTTCATGTCTCAGTCCTAACACCTTTAGAATAAAGTAAAATTATACCAGTATGCATTGAAGGGCAGCAACAGGCAACACTTGCAATGCAAACTGGGTTTCCCGGAATAGATGCTTTTTGTGGCTACCAATATAATCATCTTCAGTCTCAGAATCAAGTTTTCTGCTATTCCTTATGTGTGCAGCTACA
Source organism: Donacobius atricapilla (assembly GCA_013397315.1). NCBI lineage: Eukaryota > Metazoa > Chordata > Aves > Passeriformes > Mimidae > Donacobius > Donacobius atricapilla. The sequence goes on along the minus strand of WBMY01000203.1, from coordinate 534,898 downwards.
TAACAAACGCAGGGCAGGAAAGAAAGGAGCATCCAAGGGTAATGCTTTCCTATAAGCCAAAGTTTTTATGAAATTTAAATAAGGCGTTTACAAATCAGATGTCTCCAAAGGTCTGAATAAACTACACCAATGGCAAACGTGCAAAAAGGTACAGGTGGTACAAACAGACAGAAGTATTCCTCCAATATTTTTTCATCTGCATATTACTGAGTTGAGCAAGTAATTATGTAGTATCTGACTCCAGAGACGTGGTTCTACATCACGAAATGCTGAGAATCTCAGGGCAGATTCAGTCCTTCTTCAACTCATTTTTATTGTATAAACAAGACTAAGTTGTGAAAATCTGTAAATACTTGGTTTTAGTTAACAGAAAAATAGGTTTGCAAAGGTTATCTTATATAAAAGGAGCCATTTAGCATAAAACCATGTGAAATTTTGCATGACTATTTTCAACATAGAATTACAGGAATAGACTTCTTAGCATGATTTTAGAAAGAAAGTAAAACTTTGCATTGTTGAAAACAATAGTCCTTATGATATATTGCATTTTTCCTGGCTTATGCTTGAATAGAAATAGAAAGAATCGTATTTTCTGTCCTTGATGGTCATGTTGAGTCTCCACATCACAATACACATCATGCCTCATTATTTGACAAACTGGCTTTGCTTGAATATTCAATACACATCCCCAGTGCAATTGTCCCTAAATGCCAACTAAACGTCACCTAACACAGTGTTTGCTTAGAGTGGACTTCAAAGGGGAGGTAAATAGGCTTCTGAATTTTAAGCATAAAAGAAAGGGCTTTCTTCAGGGATAAGTCACAAAAACCACACAAACCAGAGCAAATATTCCCTGGGTACTGTTTTTCTTTCAATTTCTTTGTCTGTAACCTTTCAAGAATACGAAATGCCTTGCTATACTGGTCTCTTTAATGAATTACAGCCAGTCAATTTCAGGTGTCATCCTTCTGCACCATTCACAGTATTTGTTTTCTAAAACACTTTGTTTTCAAACTTTTTTTACCAGAACCTTGACAACACATAGGAAAAACAAAGGTTTTGGCTTACTTCCATTCTTTTCTTAAAGGTTGGCTGAGAGTAGCTATGGAACAACAAGGAATAAAGCCAGAATTACATCTCACACAAATCTGTATAAAATGTGAATATTCTCCCTATTCTTGGCATTTCAGGAATGTGAAAATCCTAGCATCAGTGTGCAAGCAACAGCTTTATTTCACAAGATATTCTATCCCCCTTCCCATCTTGCCTTCCAATTACCACACAGTTCCTGTGATTCTTCCTCACTCCATATTAAAAGCATGTCTATGTCCTTTATCTGCCAGCATTTAGTGATAAAATGGATTATAAACAGCAGTTTAGGCCAGAAAACAAGACTTTCATTTAACTGCATTTCATATGGTCCTAAAGGGGACTACTTGTATGCTGGGCATGGTGGATGAAGCGCCCTTTCTCAGCCTTCCTGAATATCTTCCTGAAATTTCTCCTGCGCAAAGCAAGACGGTACTTCTTTTTGCAAGACTAGCACATATATTTAATTTCATTAAATTCCCTTTATGTTCTGCCTGGAAAAGTATTACACCTTTCCAAGACCATCCCCAGGTTGAAAGATGTAGAAAGTGATGGGGGTTTTTGGCCATTAGGACGGAAGGGAATATTGAATTTGTGAAGTTTAGGAGTCAGTAAAAAGCCATGCTTTGGCTTCTCATCCCAAAGATGAAGACTCCATGATAAACAGGCAAAGATAGAGAAGGTTTTCTGATCTTTCACATTAATTCTCCCTCAAATTAGCTCTCTTCTTTCCCCAGAGAAGTTCTTATTAACACTGGGCATTCCCTATAAGCCATGCTATGATGAAAGGACAAATAAGGCTATAAACACAGACATAAGATAACAAAATAAGATTGGTTATGTTTTATTGCATAGCCTTCTTTGTATTTATGGAAGTCAACTCTTACTTAACAGAGAAATACTAAGTTTCTACTTATTATAATAGTGATCACACTCTAATAAAGTCACAGTAACTAGTGAAAAAAGAATCTATGTAAACCTTTCACTGCATTACTAGATGCCTGCCTTGTACTGCTCTTGAAGCAAGTCAGATTTAAACACTATTCAGACAGATATTTAAATAGGTTTTCCTTCGTCAAAATTGCTCAAATGGCGTAATATATCCTTATATTACCCTAATATACCCTAAGTCATTATTTCTTAAATATTTATTGTCACTTGTGTGTGTCTTTCAGCAATTACTTGTTTAGCAGAAAGCTGTGTGGTCTTGTGAAATCATACTGTTCAATATATAACCATGGAATCATACATCATATCCACACAGCAAATAGGGGAGTGAAATCTGTTCTTCCCATATGGATATTTTTCCACTAATTCAACTAGATGAAACAGCAGGCTTTACAATGTCTTTTAAAAAAGAAAACAAGTCCCTATCACCATGGAATTTAAGCTGACAGGGAAATACCCAACTTTTCCTCTATCATCTCCAATGATGATAACAAGAGATCGAAACGGGTATATTTCATGATCACTCCTCAGTAGTAATCATGAGAAAAATCAGACATATTGCTGGATATTGAAATTATTAATTATAAAGGTATAATTTTCTTAGTTCTCCTTAAATCCTCCACTTGCCCAGTTCTGTTAGATAAGGAATGCAAATTTCAAAAGCTACATTACCATTTTTATTGCTCATTGGAAGCATGCCTTACTTTTGAAGTATTCAGCATAGACACAAAACAGGATAAACATGCTGAGTGCAATGTAGAGCAGTGGGATGCCAGAGTGCAAATACTGAATAAGATTGTTTGTAAACAAGCTTCTTCTTATTATTTCTTTATTGCTATCAACTCTAACAACCCAAAGCTTATCTTTTGAATTTGCCAGTGTTATTTCTTTGTACCTGTCTCTTCATTTTAAATCACATTAGAATATTCCTTGCTATTTTTAATTTTGTATTTCCTTATTGTTCCTGCAATAGAGCTAGATACTGAAAAGTGTTTAGCAGATACAGTGTCTGTACTAAAGACAAACACTAACAGTGACTGCAACTGTCATTATATTTTGGTTAACTTGCAACATTCCACTTTCAGTCATACAAAAAAAGTAAAGATTCTTTTCCTCTTAAAAAGCCTGAGTTTCTTGGAAAAACTTCCGACTAATGAATTACAGTGGACTTATTAGTCTGTGGTGTATTTGGTCGTCAAAGGAACCATGCTAAATCAAACCACACATGAATCTTTCCAATTTTTTGTTCCTGAAATATTGCTGCATACAGCTTAAATTTTTGATGCTCTGCCCTTTTTGCCGTGCTCTTAAGCTGTGGACTGTTAAACAACTCCTGCATCTCCCCAGAGATGCTAATCCCTAGCTCCAGTACAAATGAGGTTTGTAAATTCTTGAGGGTGGAATGTTCTACACAAATGGGAAATAGCATCGTTACTTAGCACTGCGAGAAACATTTCAAAAGCTGAAACACCCTTGCCTTCAAAAGCAGGGAAGTTTTTAAAGAAATGCCCTCATAGTCCTCCTTTGCAAATACTGACAAACATTTGATCCACTGAAGTTCGGTGTTATTCAAAGCCATACATGACTCAGCAGAGCCCCAGTTCAAGATAGTGAGGGATACCTACTCAACCTATAAATCTTCAAGTCAAAGCTGTCCATATAATTTCCTTCCAAGCAAATCAATAAATATCATTTTGACTTTTTGAACTCATTATGTATTTTATTTGTTAGCTAAAACCACAAAGATTATTCCAAATTTTCTCCAGCCCTTCTGTTTAACCAATCTATGTTGCAATGGTTGGCCTACAGCGCATCTATTTTTAGCTCTAATGGAACAGTCTTAAATTGCTTATTTTCTGTTTACTAAAGACATTGAGCTTGTAACCATGGAAACTGTGGCAAGTGCCACAGCTTAACTGTTTTATTAAATGGATGGGAGTTACAGCTGCAAAACTTGAAAGGCCAGCATGTCAATTTTATACGTAAGTTGAATTGCCATATATACCATATCATAGCAAGTACTACATTAAATATCTGAAGCCAGAATCTGGTCTTGGTTGTGATGATATAAATTTGACTATTTGTCTCCTCAATGGAAACAAAAAAAAATAAATAAATTGTGCAATCTAGATCAAGATCTGGTTTTGTCAAATTGCACAGCCTGTCAAATTTCAGTGCCTACTGCATTTGATTGCCTAAATTGCAGATGATGTACATTAAACCAGTCCCTAGTTATCATGGAAAGACCCCACCTCACAGCTGTGTCTGCATGAAGTTTTTAGCACATTACTGTATTGCTTACAGAAATCACATTATTTTTGAAACCACTGTGTTCTGTAACATTAATAGAAAGAATTAAATCAAAACTAATGACTTTGTCAACTGAAACTTTTAAAGCTATAGTGGAAGAATTACCACAAAGAACTCCTTAAATCTGTAATTAGGTTTTTAAACAAGAACATCCTGAGCACTCAGAGGTATTAAAAGTTTACACTCACTATTACTTGTAGTGGATGCTGAGTATGCCCCATACAGGTGAAAGCTAGGGTATTTTTAAATTCATACTTCAAATTGTATATAACACTTAAGTCAAACCCTTCTGAAAATTACTGAAAATTATTAATATAGTTTAGAAGATTTTTGTAATGGAATATAAAACAAATATAATTTTAAACACAAACATTTCCCCAAAGTCCCCAAAAGACTGATTGCTAAAATAAGAATAGTGGTATATTTCCATCCATAAATAATTAATGCATGACTCATCCTGTGTAATAGAACCAAATGCTTAAAGAATGTTTCGACATTTAGAAGAATCAGGTTCTGCTTTCTTGGCAAGGACTGTGGTTGGAACAGTGTTCACATTTCTACTTTTGGTGTTAAATGCCTCCACATTATAAGTCCATCTATACAGGCACTTCCAGTGAACAAAAACCAAAAAGTAGAATTTACATTTTGAAGGAGACACCTTTTGGTAAAGGTAAGACTTCAAGAAATTATGAACAATGGTATTTCTTTCTATGAAAACATTAATGTTTAAATTAAATAATATGATTGATGCTCAATTATTGAATTCAAAGAAATGCTCTTCACTGTCTGTTGGCATAACCAGATTTACTGGAGTGAAAAAAAGTGGTATTTCATTCAATTTATATATTTCTTTCTTTTTTTTAATCCATCTGCAGGATCTACCTTCATTTGCAACACCCACATAATTCCAGTGAAAAATCAAGAGGGAGTAGCAATGATGTTTATTATTAATTTTGAGTATGTAACAGATGAAGAGAATGTGGCATCTCCTGAGAAGTGCAAGCAAATATTGCCATCTAAACTTGTAAATCGTAAGTTACTCAATGAAATTTCTTTGCTTACCTCTACTTTTATCTGGCAAAGTAATCAACATGGGCAATAAGGTTAGCAAAGGACGCAATCCCATTGATTGACTCAATAATCGGAAATAATAAGGAGCTAAGTGTAGCAAACCTACTGCACAATGTTGGTAAAATAATCTAGCAGATCTTTGGTAGTACTAACAGCAGAGATCTTGTGAATAGTACTAGAACATATAAATTCATAAAAACTAAAACCTTTCACAGAAGCTCATTACCCTTGACAAAAATCGATTACAAATGGAAAACTGAAAAAAAGCATTGTGATACAGCCCAAATATTTCATCTCAGCCTAATCAAAATTGAATATTTCTATTTTATAAAAAAAAATTGGTGACATTTGATTAATAGTTGGTGAAATGTGATTAAATTAGACTAGAAAATATAAAAATCAGTTAAAACATAATTAAATATCCCATTTTTATCAAATTGATTGACTTGAAGGGTGGAGGGGTGGATGTACAGGAAATGCTTTTGCTTTCATTCCACTCTGGAACATAAGTATTATCAAATTTAGAAAACTCAACACAAATATCCAGTTCTTACACAACTACATTCTGTAGCTTTCTGTCCCACTGTCTGCAGAACGTGTGCTCTTCTGCTGACCTTCACTGTGTGCAGCAGCAGCACACGATCCTTCTGCTTTGCATAGCTGTTCACATAATCTACTCTTACTACAATCCCAGAACACATTCCATTTGTACAAGCTCTTAGTAAAGCACAGCATGCTCTAACAGTGAGCATTGACACTTGGAAAATACCTTTCCACAATGAGATAATCTTTAACATTAGTACAATCAAGGAACATAAGTATTCCAATTGTTAAATCAACACTTCCGTTTTCTCTAGTTAGGAAATAAGTACAATTCTCACTGTAAGAAGCAAGGACAGAACATTTTTAATGCGAACACTACACAGTACCTGAAGTGTCCATAGAACCCTATGATGACAGGGTGCATAAGAATGCAGCAAAGAAAATTTCCATTACTGGAAACTTGCAGTCTGCAAATAATTATTGTTCTTCAAATATCACGTTTTTAAAAAAAGCCTTTGTAAACAGTCTTTACAGTACATATTTAAAATCTCGTACTTTTATGCTTCCTTTTCTTATTCTGTTTTGCACTGGGTTTGGGTTTCTTTAATAACTAAAACAGAAGTTTTTTTGTTGGGATTTTTTTTGAGATACCAAGAAAACACTTTTTTCCTGCTAGTGATACAGTTAATATCCCATTAAGGGGTATCAGGAAGAATTTAAAAATTGCATCAGAAAAAATATATAATCAGTACATCAGGCAAACCCTATCCATATTCTGGTTTTATTTTAGTATACCATAGCTTTGTGAGTTCAAAACATCTTACTTCTTCCATTTGAAAAGCAATTTTATAACATGTATAAAATTGTTCAGCTTGTCCATGATTACTGTGGTTTTATGCACAAAATAAAAGGTAAAATACCAATTGGGGAGAAAAAACAGATCTTCATGTCTTGAAAAAGAACATTTTGTTCTGATATCTGCGACGCATCATTGTACATTTTCAAGTGTTACCACTTGTTGCATTTTAAAGTGAAAAGCCACTAAAGAGAAAATCTGCAAAAAATAGCCCCACTTCGTGAAAACATCCTTCTCTTGTTTTATAGTATTTACACCTGTCACACAGGGGATTTCCTTGCTGAGAGTTCTTGAAAAATTAATTGGTGGGCCTCCAAGCTCAGTACATAACTGATCTCCCAGAGAGAGAGAGAGATCAAGTTGCAAAAGGAGGCAAAGAAAGGTGACTTGAACTATTTTCCTGCTAGTGGGTACAGCCAGATGCCAGAAGCTGGCAGAAACTAGAGCAGGCACATGGCTGCTCCGTCTTCTACAGAGTTGCTTATGGTTTCAGAGCAGACTGTTGTGTGGGCTGGATGGGATGGATGGTGATACAAAATATGCTACATAGCCAAAAATTCCTCTTGGCAAGAAAGAGGCCAAGCTATGCAAAACATCCAGAAATAACTGCAAGATATTGTGTACAGTTCAATGTGGTATTAAACTAAAACAGACAAAAGCCTTGAAATAGAGAAAAGGCAGAGAGAGACCGATAAGCTAGGGGAAAAAGTCAAAAAAGGTGGATTATTTACCAGTAAAATCATCTTTTTTAAAGTCATGTTCCCACCACAAGAAAGGTACACAGGAGATTCTCCAGGAGATAGCTTTTCATCATCATACTCTAGAACAGGTAAACTAGGTGATGTCTTTTCACTGGATCACACACAAAATGGACAATAATAGGTACTGGACAGGGGAAAAAAAAAAAAAAAAAACAACTACAAAAATCCCTTTAAATGCAGCAAAAAAATTAGAGAATAAAAATAGAGAGGTAACCAGATGCATAACTGCAATACATCTCTGACAAACAACCAGGAGAGCAACAGCTAATAACAAAAGACAAAAGATTTCAGATTACATTAATACCTACTACCCAGAAGTACACAGATCACGAGAGATTTCTTTCCAGAGCTCTGAGAGAAGTAAAAGTTATTAGGATGCAAATAGATTGCAGCTCTTTTCCTGACCCTAGGAAACAAGATAACTTTTCATATTTTCATTCTTCCTTTAATTGATTTATCAAGAGTTGATCACATTTATCAAGTGTACTTTGAAAAGCCTTTCCTTTTTTCTAAAAGCATGTATTCTGCAAGCTCCAGCCAACAGTTTCAAACACTACCACTTACCATAGGACTCCTCATGACAGAAATTGCCACTGCAGTGAGCTCAGCTGGTTACAGCAGACTGCTAATAACATCGAGGTTGTGGATGGTTGTTGATCCCTGTATGGTTCATTCACTTAAGAGCTGGACCCAATGATCCTTCCATTTCAGAATATTCTGTGACTCTGTAAAATCTAATGCAATGTAATATAAAAACATTTCATGCCACGAAGAAAAGAGGAATTTCAATCTGTTAAAGGGCTGAGGCCCTCTGAACAAATAAGGATCTATGAAAGGCAAGTAACATTTTCTAGGTTTAGCTCAGTGACTGAATTTAGCTCTGGATAGGCAAAATTTTAAAAATTTATCAGCTGACTGCTGACAGATATTTTCAACAGTGTTTGTAAGCTCTCTAGTACAAGGATCCTGTCTTTTGTTATATGCCAGGATGATGGCTAACACAGGTTCTGATTCAGCACGGGGCTTGACAGATGATGATAATAATAGATTAATAAAATGAAAAAGGTGTGTTTCAGGAGCTTGATGAGCACATTTGAGTATAAATAGAATTCTTTTTAGTCTGGTGCTCAAGAGTTCCTATCGTATATGCAGCAAATTTCTGAATAGGCAATAATGTGGAAAGTGAAGATAATGGCTTCACAATAGCAGCGTCAAAGTCCTTTCAGTTGATCCTTTCCTTCCCCTAATTTTTTCTGGCAAGAATTTATCCCCAGTTTTCACTGGCAGCTGTAACGGTTTTTGTATAACCAAATAGTGAATTTTTGGAAGACCCTAGCATGCAGTAACCCTGTAAATACATCAGAGCCAACTGATTTTTCACTCTCTTCTGTTTCATTGTTTTATTTTAGTTTGCCACTAGCCTGTTTTCCAATGTATGCTAGCTCCCTAGTAAGACTAAGGAAGCCTTTGTTCATACATAACTCTTTTCTTTTTTGAGGAAAAAAAGATATAGCCCAAAACTTTTGCCGTATCCTTTCATTTAAACTTCTAATCAAAATTATTTAGTACTACCCCTGTTCCATCTTTGTATTCAGAGACACGCAGAAATTTCTTCTGTATGTACTTATCCCACAACTGGGTAACATCCACTTCTTCAGTGAGAATATTGTTTGTACAATGTGCACTTAAAGTGAGACTTAGAGAAACTGATTTCTGCTGCAGACACCCCTTCATCATTCAATCTTTATACGCTTTGTCTCATTTCCATATATGAGAATTCTACTCATTCTCACTTCAATTCTTTTCTAAGTTTGCTTCGCTTTTGTGTTGCCTTTTCTTAGATCATGTAAATGTTTTAAAATTCCAGAAATTAACATCTATACCCAAAGATAAAAACACTTAATAACTTTAACCCACCTCATTTTACATGTAAAATACTTGAAAACATCAATACCTGCTTTGTAAATGACACAGTATTTGTGTAGTGTACTGAAGTGATAATACTGATAGTTTTGAGCTACACAAGCCCTAAAAATGGATTTTACTCATCTCTAACAGTTCTTATGGACTGTTCTCTCTTACACCTTCTAAGACACTAACATTTGTTTGATTGTCACTATAACAATAAAAAATTGTTCCCAGAAATGTAGTTCATAAATTTTCATGAATCTAAACATTTTCAAAGCTCTATAAAATTTTGAACTCCACCTGAAATAATGCATAAATAATGTATATTTAGCAAGATACTCATAAAGAGAAATCCTTGCTAGACTCACTGTAAAAAAGAACACCAAGCTGTGCGTAGATTTTCTACAATGAACTAAATTAAGATGAGGTGTGATTTTATAGTACCTTAGCAAAAAAATTCTTTGAACACTAGCAAATTATAATTTAAATTTATCTAATAGTAACATTAGTTAAGCAAAATAGCATATGAATTCCCATTCAGTGTTTTGTAAAAACTTGATTAAAATCATTAAAATCCTTATTATAAAGTGTTGAGTATAACTTCTGGGTGTAAACATGTCTTTTATATCAATGGTCGAGGAATGGGACCCTTAGTGTCCAATTTTATTCCCAAATCTCTCAAGCATTCCACTGTGGCGTGGTCATCCATTCCATTTTTTTATGAGGAGTTTTTACAGCAATTTATAGAAATAGTGGCATAAATTACTATTTGCTCATGGCAGCTGATTCTATTCCTCAAAGCTGTCAAATACTTCTTGTCTATAAAACTAGTGACTGCAAGATATCAAAATGAATCATGACATAGATTGAACTAAAAAAATCAACAGCCAATTCAAACTGACAGAAACCTACAGATTCAAGGAAGCTGACTTCAACACGAAGAATGTGGCTAAAATTTTTCTACCTAAAAGAGGCCATTTGTGGAATTGCAATGAGAAAAACCTTTCAGAAATTAATTCTGAATTGTCTTCATTTTCTGCCCCACTGAAAGCTTCTACCCTTTTACTGACCTATAAGTGCTTTTTCTAACATTTCATCAAGTCCTGTCTAGCTCATAAGGCCTATTAAACAGTAGGCTAAAATAGCTAGTCAGATGAGGTAACTTTGTCACAAGTTTTATTCCTTTAATTTCAAAACAGTTTGACTAGCTGAAGTACTAACCTGTAAGTTAAACATTGGTTCCCAAACACCATGTTTATTACCTAATGGGAGAAAGCCCAGAAAGTTATTCAATTAAACGTGTAATTGCAATCTACCAAAGAGGGATACTTCAGGATTTTCTTATCATTTTATCATTTCAAAATCTGTAAGTCTAATAAAGACACTATGGAATATTTTTTTGTGTTTCTTTCTGTGAAGGAAATGAGAGGTTCTGTTAAGAATCCAATAAATGGATAATAACCTTTTTTGGATAAAGTTTAAATAAAATGAAGATGCTAATAGTATTCTTAAAACACCCAAAACTATAATCAAAAAAACCTTTGAAACACTTCTTCAAGGTGCTTACTCTTCAGCAAGTTTTCCTCTTTCCGGGCCCTGGCAATGGAGTTACATCTGAGGAGCAGAGAACACTCCATACACTGATGTTGCAAGCAAGCACAACTGCAATTCAAATCAGGCCTTTCCTTCCAGTCAAAGAACAAGCTCAAAAAGTATTTGCTTTCCTCTGAGCAAAGTATGCTGCTATATAAGTATAGCAGTTTAATGAAAGGCAAGCATATATATTTTTAGTCCTAGAAATATTAGGACTGCAATGTTGTCATGAAATACTGCATATTGTTTGGTGCATATGCAATTTTGCCTCCTAGAATATGGTACATATAAGAAAGAGTAACCCCCTGACTTTGCCCAAAAGGTAATGAGAAATTTGTCCAGGATCTTATTTTCAGCTGGAAGCAAATTCATCTTCAGTGAGGGCGAGTCAAGAAATATTGTGTTCAGGAGGAGAAAGTTTCTGTCTAGCTAACCAGCAATATAGTTCTGAAAACATCAGTGTCAATTATGTATATTTGCTCCAAGGTAAATTAGAGTAAATATTAGGCAAACTGAAACAATGTTGAACTCTTAGCAAAGAAATATGGCCAAACACCAATCACCAATAAAAGACAGAAGACCCTCTGCTATTATGACCTTTAGTGCTCCACAAACACCTAACTGCCTAAATTAACAGAGCAGCCACTGATATAAATAATTTTTCTTAGTCTTCTACAGACAGAGAAATACGAGTGGGGTAGCTCTGTTTCCTCATGACGGCTGCTGTTGGGGCTCAGTTCAGAAAGGAAGCCTCCCTGGATTCTATGAACTGTAATTAGCTTTTTAAATTACAGCCTTGCCCAGCTACGATCACAGAGCTATTTTGCTATATCTTGTACAAATATTCAGCAATAAAAAGCAATCTCTGCTTAAAAAGATTGAAAATTAAAAAGAGGAAGTGATGCAGCTTCTTTCAGTAGCTTTCAGTGGAGGCAACTTATGCATACCACACAGGTCTTCCAGTGATATATTTTTATTAATTTTTAACAGGTCTCCTATCTATCTGTTCCTTTCAGGACATTTAAAACAGGGGGGTTCTGTGAGGTAACTTGAAGGCTAGGATAATGATTTTCTGAAGTCATTTCACATTATAATACATACCCTCAGGAAAGTATAAGAGTAGTGAGTTTTACTTCATTCTCTGCAGGAAGAAAGAGACATGTCTCTATTATTCATAATAAGAATTAGCGCAGAGAACTGAACACATCTGTGTGCTTGCTAAACTGAATTATAGATTATGACCTTGAAGAGGAAAAAATCAAAACTATCAGGGTATCTCAAGCTTAGAGAAAAATTACTCTACTAGAAAGCAGAAAAAATTCCAATTGATTTCAGAAGTTTTTAGGCAGATGTTGTTTACAAGAAATATTGGATTTTATTTATAGTCTTCAACATGAAAATGCTTGCTTTAAGATAAGGAAACAAAATAGAGCTATAGATTAAAAATGAGGGGGTTTACCTCCACCGTGTCTTACTTCTCATAGAACCCTATCATTATTACTTGATTGTTTCAAGCACCCAGGCGAGTTGGGCATTTCAAAGACCTGAGAGCAACAGGCAAGGACACATAGTCTGAAGGGTTCTTGCCATGAAGACTTGACAGGCCCAGGTGGAAAGGGACCTGGGGGTTCTGGTCGATAACCAACTGAACATGAGCCAGCAGTGTGCCCTGGTGGCCAAGGCCAACGGCATCCTGGCCTGGATCAGGAATGGTGTGGCCAGCAGGAGCAGGGAGGTCATTCTTCCCCTTTACTGGGCACCGGTGAGGCCGTACCTCGAGTGCTGTGTCCAGTTCTGGCCCCTCAGTTTAGGAAGGACGCTGAGTGCTGTGTCCAGTTCTGGCCCCTCAGTTTAGGAAGGACGCTGAGTGCTGTGTCCAGTTCTGGCCCCTTTAGTTTAAGAAGGATGTTGAGATGCTTGAGCACATCCAGAGGAGGGCGACGAGGCTGGTGAGGGGCTTGGAGCACAAGTCCTATGAGGAACAGCTGAGGGAGCTGGGACTGTTTAGCCTGGAGAAAAGGAGACTCAGAGGTGACCTTATCACTCGCCACAACTTCCCGAAAGGTGGTTGTAGTCCGATGGGATTGGTCTCTTCCTTTAAGCAGCAACTGACAGAACAAGAGGACACAGTCTTAAGCTGCACCAAGGGAAATATAGGTTGGATATTAGGAGAAAGTTTTTTACAGAAAGCGTAATAAAGTATTGGAAAGGTCTACCTGGAGAGGTTGTGGAGTCACCATCTCTGGATGCGTTTAAGACTAGATGTGGCACTTGGTGCCATGGTTTAGTTGAGGTTAGGGTTGGGTTGGACTTGATCCTGGAGGTCTCTTCCAACCTAATGATTCTGTGATTCTGTGATTCCTATCAGGAATATGAAGCTAAGCTCATATTCTAAACAAGTGTCAGTGAATAGTCTGTTCGTCGGATGGAAATTATGAATTCCCCAACTTTTTAGTAAGTTTCATCCAAATAAAATTGTCATTGTCTAGCAAAAATTAATCACCAATGAGAAGTTTTATTTCATTAGAAATAGCATGAACACCTACTTTAGTTTTCTGTCTGCAACCTTAGCCAACTTTAAAACTTGGTAGTTGGAAACATATATTGATCCATGCAAAAAAGCTTAGCAATTATCAAAAATTTCTTAATTGAGTAATTCTTAAATTTTCCAAATAAAAAGTCAATGTACTTTCAGAACAATTCTTCTGCATATTACATTTATTTTATGTGAATTTAAGCTGCCTGAATTTGCTTCTAAAATGTGTGGAAATTTGATATTCTGCATTCTTTTCTTAATAGTCTGTTTATTTTTTGAATCTGTTTCAAGCAAAAGCTTTTTGTAAATTTAGTTTAATTGTATTTCAGATGGTAACAACCTTTCAAGTGGCTCTTCTTCAGGTAAATCTATCTTCTAAAATTCTATCTACAAAAGTCCTTTTATTGTGTTGTTCTGTCTATATTATTTCAAGATCTCATTAAATTTTATATATTTCTAGAAGAGTTTGAGTCATAATATGGCTCTTTCTCTCACTGACTGAATAATTATTTCTGCAAATCTATAGATATAACAGGTAAACTATTAAATTTAACATAATTATATGACATATAAAATCCAAATTTAATGATACTTCTCATCTTATTATTACTGAAAGTTGCAGTATACAGAGCACAAAAAAACCTTCAATCAGTACATGAGACAAAACACATTGCAGAAATTGATAGTGGTATATGAATTCAGTGTTAAAACATAGAAAACATCTTCAGGCTTCCTATCTCAGAGAAAAGCAGTATTTTTTATTCTATGAAGCCCAAGGCAGCCAGGGTGATGAAGGCTTGAGAATTTCTAGAGAGCTTGATTTAATTAGATAGAATAAATTCTTTTTTCTAGCTGCCAAAAAACCCACCACAGCCTTACCAGCACAGCTAAATATTATTCTAGGTAACAAATAATTTAGATATATTATTTGATGCGCAGCTTGCTAGTTTATTTCATTGCATTTATTTACTTTTTTGCTTCTTTCATACTTCTAATCATATTTAAGAAATAAAAATGCAAGAAGTAAAATCTCTTTCTGAGAGGACAAAAAATTCTTTTTTCTTATGGCTTTTTTTACAAAAAAACTTCAACTCCTGTAATTCTAATGAATAAGATATAATAAAATGACATTTCTCTCAATGAGTGAAAGAAAAACAGGTAAATGTACCAATTCCTATTAACATTCAAGGGTATAAATATTATGTCTTTTGAGGAAGACCCTGTTAGCACTGTTCGGACTGAATTCACTGGTCAGTCACACAGCAGAACCCCACAAGCAGTCAGAGACTTCATTCCCTTCCTTTCATATTCTGACAGAGTCCTATGTGCAGATATCAAAGTTAAATCTTTCTCACTTACAAGGGAACATAAAGATGATTGCTGGTTTCTTATACTGGTAGAAGACACATATAACCTAAAATTATAGAGAAAACTAAAAGAAGTGCCAAATTAAAGGAGACCATACCAGAGGATAAAAAAAAAGAAGTGTATTCAGTGTCAGAATTATGATTTCTAGCTTCTAATGTTAATAATTGCATATGCCTTGCTTTTTCCTCCTGAAAATAAATTAAGATTATTTAATGAGCAGGGCAAGAAAATTATCCACTTAAGCATGCTTCAATACATTTTGGGAAAAAGAACTGAAAAAACCATAATTGTCTCTTTCTGTAATTCTTTGTCCCAAGGCCTGCTGTGCTCAGACAGAAAATAAGGCATCATCACATGCCTCAGTGTTTGCATAGAGTACATTCAAGTATTTGCTGCTATTTTTGACTGTCACTGTTTAGGGATTCCATTTCTGAAAAGCAAGCATTTCTTTTAGTCTGTTGTATGAGTTGCTAGTCAGTTTCCAAGCCTTTGAGTGGCAATTCAATAACTGTCTCTGTCTGTATTTCTGATAGCCTAAATCTTGCAATTCTGTGACAGTAGACATTCAATTATGAGAAAATATTTCAGCAAAGGTCTGACTTGTGCTACTTTTGCGAAAGTAATTTTGCTTATTCTTTGGGGAAGGTTCAGAAAAAAGGTATTATGGAATTAGCCCATGCTCTGGAGGACAGTCTGTCATAAATGACTTGTCATAACTTACCTGCCCCTGTCAAGGAAATCTGTTTATAGTAGGTTGACCTTTATGGATATGTATGTTCTATTTTTTAATCTCATATATTGGAAAAGTAACATATGTTTCATATTATAGCCCAACCATTCATTCATCATTGTAAAACTAGCCAAGACCTGATTTTCTTCAACACCCTACCACAGTTAACAAGTTGTACTGGAACATGAGCAGTTCCCTTTGGTTCAGCTCAGCCTAGGGGAAGTGCTTCATCACACCAGGAAACAGTTCAGACAGCTTCTACACCTCACTTAGACAACCTTCTGCAAACTCTTTGTGCATTTGAGCTCTTTGGATTTGATTTTGGAAAGTCTAAATCTAAAGAAGGTTGGAACAAACAGAATAAATCTAGCTGCCAGCTAGGGAGCCTTAGACCAGCGAGTATTTTTCCTTTTGCTTTCACATTTTGAGGTTTGGATAACTGTTTGAATCAGCATGAAAATAAAAACACTACTAGCGATGCTACAAACCTGGCTGAGCAATTCTTTGAGGAGCCACCACAACTTTTTCAGCTGCTATCTCTTAGGATTACTCTTTTGCAGTGCTTGGGATAGGATTGCAGGAATCCCATTGACATGGGCTAAACAGACACATAGCATCTACCACTACCCGGAGACCACTAAAGAAATTGTAGAGAAGGTAAACTCTCTCAGTTGCAGGCATTTCTCTGACTGAGCCACTATGTCTTGTATGTAAATATGCATTTTCATCACTAGAAATTTGAGGAATACCTTCACTGTTATCAAGGCAACGTTCAGGCCAAATATAATTTCCCTCCCTTTTTGTGAAATGTTTGCACAAAAGAGACACAAGAACCACTAGCCAAGAGTGTGTATTGGGTTACCAAAAAAATCCTTTTTCAGATACTTCTGCTGGAATACCTGATTTTGTATTGATGAGGCAGAAAATTTGCAACCATGATTGTAGCTGTTGATAAGGTCTTTTGGGAACTAATTTTCATTCTTCCTTTTTTTTTCTTTTCCCTGAAACAGAATGCCATGTGGTTGTATTTAGGATAAGAATAGCAATTTTCTGTTACTGTTAGCACTTCTTATTGCAATACTTATGGAAAAACAATGATACTATTTTTTCTTATCAGGGTGGGATTTTTCCCCAAAACTATTATTCAAACATTTTCTTTCCACAAATTCCAATTCTTCTCCTTTGATCTTCCAAAATATGAGATAAAATTTAAAAAGGCATCCAGAACACAAGAAAAGCCGATTTGAGTTTGAGACTTTGGAGCTAATTCTATCTGCAAACAGTTTAGAAGAGTCCTGTATCATCTACAGTGATATTTTTGGACTGAGTTCTACTATTTAGAAACTTTAACAGCTGAGATGGCACAGAGAAGAAGTGCGACCAACAGATTAACTCATTTGCAAATTACTTATTCAGTAAAGCAAGGTTTGAAAGGAGGAGGTGGAATATAAGTCTGGAATTGTGATTCAGACTCAACTGCTTTCCTCAATTGCTCTTAGGAAGACACAATCAAACAAATCTCTGACTCAGCATTAAGAAGAATTTGGCAATCTAGTCTTTAATAAAACATAAGGATTTAAATGTTACATTATCTCTGGATTCATAGTAAATAGCTGGTTGCATCTGAAGTGTGTAAGCCAAGATCCATCTGCTCTGACATCATACTTACACAAGGCAGGGGCTGTCCATTACCAAACAAAAGATTTCACCCCATAGGCAGGATGCCAGGAAAGCTTCCACTGGCACTTTCAGTCTATATTGGGACAGCAGGCCTGAATGAATTTTGCATCATGACAAATTGTGTTATTACACTGCCTTGCTCAGCTCAGCTCAGTAAATTACACAAATTCTGAATGAGCCCCCTGATAACTTTGGCTACAGGAGAGAGATGAATGTCCAACACACCTTGTAGCTCATTACTTGCTCACTGAAGAGTAGCAATACTCCTTCTCTTAAGAATATTAAAATTAAAAAACAGGAACTAGGGTTTGAGACTATTTATTACAGTGTGTAGAAGAAAAGCAAAAAGCTGCTCATCTAAGTTTTTTATTTCATGCCCAAAAGTCTTAGCAAGAAGCAAAATTCTCACTGAGTATTCTTTCCAGCTGAACTGCAGTTAGACAGCTAAATCAGTAATGCATTATAACGTGGTCATATTAACGTGGTGAGGCAGAAAAGACCATCTGCAGAACCATGAATATGACTAAAATAGAGTGCCAACAAAAAGCCTTGAACAGTGTCTAATGCCAGAAATCCTTATGAATGGTGTTTTTGAGAATTTCAGTGTAATTGATAAAAAAGAGAATTGTAGTATTAGTTTCACTTTGGATGCACTTTGGATACACAATAAGCTTTCAAAATTGATTTATAAGCTGCTTTACAGCTCAAGTCTATCTGCATTTAAGAATAATGTTTTTTTCAGCGTTCTTCACTAATTTCAACTGTGAGCAGTTGCAATGTTCAAGCATACTTAGTAAGTTAGAAGAAATAGACACACTCCCAAGGTGCACTCTGCTGAATATCACTGTGCAGACTGAAAATTGGCACCTTTAACTGCTGTTTTAAAGATGCACGACTCTGGTTTATGTAACAGAGATTTCTGTCTATTTTACTGTTGAGTATATGCCTAGAGTGATAAATTCAGTACTAAATATTTGGAATTCAACAAACTTTTTAAAAAATTGTCAAGGACAAAAAAGTAAGATCATTACATAGATTTATATTTTAAAGTAGGGGAAAAAAAAGTGGAAATAAATCACCAGATTTCTAAACACTTGGATGTTATCAATAGTCTTACAGATTCTTTATTTTATAATAAATTTCCAATTACTTGGATTAAAAAGGTGCCAACAATTAGGTGAGAATGTTTGCACATGTCAAAAAATTATTCAGACTATTACATGAGATTCAAAGACCTATGCAAGAAATCTGAGTGATCAAGTGATAAAACAGCAAAATAATTCTTTTCCAGACATAATATTAGAGACTAAGTTGTCTATTACCAAGCAACAAAATTTCTCAGCTGTTTTAAAAATATCATAAATTAACACTGAAAAATTACTCAAAACTGCAATAAAATATCGGTATTTATAAGGAAGTGAACTAAGGTCAAAACAAAAAGTCATTATATCACTGCATTGATCCCTAAGTCGAAGTAGCTTAGGCCAGTGTCAAAAAGGATTACATTAGAAATAAAAAGTAACTGAGAAGAGTGAGGCGAAGAGTTCAGACGTACACAATGCAGTTATACAAGCATTCTTCAGCTTGCAGAACAGGTATACAAACAGCTATTCAGCAGATGTATGCAAAACTGTATATAGCCATAGAGACTATATTGCGACAATAAAAAGGGAGCAATTATTACCTATTTTTTGTACGAACTAAAATCCTCCCAAGGCTGTATATCAAGTGTATAGCAAGTGCGGGGAAGTATTTTTCACAAAGATGCTAAAATTATGGAATTATTTCCTATAGAATGCTTTGCAGATCAAACTACAACCATTTTTTAAAAACACTGAGACAAATTCATGGAAGAAAGGTACACCAAACATTCAGTTTGTGGTTTGAACAAAAAATCTCTAGCTTGGGAAGTTTCTGAAATTCAGATAGCTAGAAACTAAGTTTACCAAGAGAAGTAACACAATGTAGTGACTCTTAATCTCCTTCTCCACTTATCCACCGCTGGAAAGTATCAAGGTCCAACAGTGTGCTGGATAGACCTTTAATGTCATCTAGTACAGCAGTTTTAGCTCTTAGACAGGTTTTCCTGAGCAGGATACTCTCACCTTCATTCATTTAGAATTCAAAATACAATTCCATATTCAACACTAAATATGTAGGACATCCATTATAAATCATTAAATTATTAAGCTGGTCATGTATTGTTCTCCAACTACTATCCACCACAGGCATTAAAGAAAGATTATTTCAAAACATGTCAGTATGGAACAATAGGTTTCAGTGATAAATATTGATAAATGCTTGGTAGCTACAAATGCTGGTAATTTAAACTGACTGGAAAAAAAGAAAATCTTATCCCAAACAGAAATTCTTATCCCAGCAAGAGACAATGAGAATATACTTTGAAACATTCTCCGAGAAATTATTTCGCTGTTGATTCACTGTTGAAAACACTTACATAGCAAAGCAATGAGATAAAAGAAGTTATTAAATAATTCCAGCTGTTTATATGACAACTGATAATGTCAATTATTTAAATTATTTTCTTTTGTTAAACTTACTTTAGCATTGCTTTTTCTAAACTGCTTAATATATTTTCTGTACATATGAAGTCCCTGTGCCTCCATCTGAGAGTTGTATTACACAAAACCATACAATGTTTGTTATTTAGTTTTGGTTTTTTAGAAGGGTATTCTGTAAATTTTGCAATTCTTCCTCTATAGTTTCTTTCTATGCACCATATTATACTCTTTGTCTCAGCTAATGATATTTCTTACCATTACACAGAGTATTAGTTTTCCACACACTCAAGATAGTCTCCACTGCCATTCAACACACCAAACCCAACTCAGCCCATCCCATGCAAATGTAAATAATAATTGCGTTGTATAGGTGCAGCTGAGGTTTGAGAACTGTGTCACTATTTTTTCTTCACTTTGCTCCTTTACTTTCATTTTAAACTCGTTAAAATTGTTTCATCTAATCATCAGATGTAAGCATTGGAGAGGATTGTAGCAAAACTGATATACAGTTTATTTCTCTAACCCAAGAAATTAGCACTGGTATCTTCTTGTTTAATCTGTAGCCAATAAATGCATATATCAGCAGTATATTTATCGGCACATGGAGTTCCACTAATAATAGAATCCACAAATATTTATTTCAGAATAACAACTACCAAGCAAAGTAGTTAGACGTGTTCTGGCAGTCTTTTATAGATACACAGATTTTTAATTTAGAAAGGACCATCTGAACCTAATGGCTTTTTAAATAGGCTGTAGAATTAATGCTGCTATTCTCATTTTAAGTGAAAAAAGCTGATTTTAATGACCAGACACTAATGGGTAATAATTTCTTCTGTTTCTGTGTATTTACATGTAGGCAGACTTTTTGGGTTCCGACTACCTGGATTGAGACTTCTAACATATAGAAAGCAGTCCTTACCCCAGGAAGACCCCGACGCAGTCATAATCGATTCATCTAAGCACAGCGATGATTCAGTGGCAATGAAGCACTTTAAATCACCTACAAAAGAAAGCTGTAGTCCTTCAGAAGTGGATGATACAAAAGCACTGATTCAACACAGTAAATGTTCACCTTTGGTTAATATATCTGGACCTCTTGACCACTCATCACCTAAGCAGCAGTGGGACAGACTTTACCCAGACATGATACAGACAAGCAATCCACTAACCCATTCTAGATCAAAGGAAAGTATTTGTAGTCTACGGAGAGCCTCTTCAGTACATGACATAGAAGGCTTTAATGTCCATCCCAAGAACATTTTTAGGGACCGTCATGCAAGTGAAGGTATGGTAGAAAGTCAATCACTGTTCTTTGATGTACCAAAAAAGGAATTTTTTCGATATTTCCAAGTAATAATCATTACTTTGTAAACAAATTTAAATATAGTCAGCTAAATATAATGACTCAAAGGTGCGCTGAAAATATTAAGGACCCAAATATGCCAGGCTTATGTACACTAAATATTGTTTTTCATTTCAAAGGAGATTAATGGAATCATGGTGTTGATCTTCTCTATAGGTGTATAGCAAATATGGGGGCCAGCACTCCTAAAGCTAAGATTGGTGTTTGGGGGGGGAGAAAATCAGGTGGTCAAATTATAATTTGCATGTACCATTCTCTTCCATACTTACATATATTAGATTGTCTTTGACTGTAGGAAATCCTACTTCAGAGACTGATAAGTTTATTTCTCTTAAATCTGTAATGTGCAGATTGTACATTCATTGATCCAACACTGAGACATGCTTTTTCTCTCATGCTGAAGAAAATATTCTCAGCAACTCCACTGACGTGCTTTGTGTAATGGATAGTGAAATATTTAGTGAAATGGTGAAATGCTTAGTGTAAACGTCATTTAAGTATGATTTTCTTCTTGTGCTAGTATTTTCATGCAACCAGCAAGTTACAAAGATGTTTCCTCTCTCCTCATTTTCATTGTCTCTCCTAAATCCATGGAGTGTAGTTCATGATTTCTTCTTGAGGACAGGGAGTTTAAGAAACTTGAGAAAGAGCTTAGCAAACAGAGGTTAGAAAGCCCTGTGAATTGAGAGATGCCTTTGAAAGTGGCTTTTGAAGAAAAGAAAGTGTATATGCTAAAGCATATACAATGCTTTCACAGCTACTGATGGTCTAATGACTTGCATTACAGACCTTTATATTTATGCCAGCTGACAAGGAATGTATAGTAATATTTTAAGATTCAAAAAAATATGTCATGGAAGAATGTGTATAGATTCTTAAATTAGCAGGAAAATAATTTTCATTTTAAATGATGGCTTGTTCATCTCTTATTCACTAACCACGAGTGTAAAATCCCAATAAGTTCTTCTCCTTTTTTGGGACGTTCACCTCAAGAACCCTTTGCTTCTATACATTTCCTAAACTATAAGTCTGAATGTTCCTCTGACATCCAGTCTAACTTGTAGACTAGCAAAACTAATCATTCCTTCCAGTCATTCTTCCTGTATCAAATATAATACATAAGTTCTTTTTTTCATTTCTGTTTCTTTTGGACCATGGGCTTTTTTTTCAATTCAAATGAACTTAAAATTTCAATTAAATCCATCCTAAACCATACCATTTTGTATAGATTATGGTCACATTAAGCCAAGATTTCAAAATCAGGAGGCAAAAATCTCTAAGGTTGAACTTTGGCATGTCCTTTGGACCTATTGCATAAGCTTTATCTTGGTTTAAACTTCCCCATGTATTTAAACTCATTTTTCAAACAAAACACATTTTAAAATATCTGGTTTTCAGTTTCTGTTTTCAGAATATTTTTCGTTATAGTACTTCCCAAATGGTCATTCTTCATCCAGTTATATATCTACAAAAATGAGTAAAAATCAGTTTGAAAATTAAGTGTCTTTGATTGCAGTGGTAGAAAGCTGATGCATAAATCACCGCATAATTCAATACTTGCTGAATGGAGGAGCAAAAATTTCTATCTCCATTTTATGGAAAAACTTTTTTCAAATGTTAAGTACTAAGGAAAATAAATTTTACTATGAGGAGTCAATAATCCAATTGAATTCCTAAGGCCTCTCACGGGATGTGATCATTTACAGTGTAAATAGACGAAACACTCTCACTCTGCTTTCACTCTGCATAAACTACAAAATAGTAGAGAACCAGGCCCTAAGTTTATGTCATACATAGTCATTTTAGAAAAACTCAGCAGAAGAGAGGACGGCTCTCAGAAAGGCATTAGAATTAGTAACTATCCTTGATGCCATCTGCTTACAATCATGTTAGAATTGGGCGCCTTATGCTCAAAAGATGTTTAAATTCATCTAGCAAGTCGTAATTGCCTGATTCAATGGTGAGCCATAAAACCCTATTATTTCTGTAAAATTATCCATGCAAGTTAGGCAACCAAGATTCAGCTTAAGTCATCTTCTCTGGACTTGCAGATTCTGAACAGGGAGAATGCAAAACCCTAAGTACAACAAGTAAAAGTAAACTACAGTCCCAAAGAGCTAAACTCTTACCGAAGGCAATATAGGGTTTAATATACTATGCCATTCCATTTTTATTTTGAGTTTTCCCAAATCACTTCTACTCTATCTGACAATGCAAGTCAGGATGCAATTTTTCCTACCCTTGCCAGCTCAAATAATATTAATTGAATCAGTAAAGCAGAATTTTGAAAGAAGAGAATAACATTACTTAGCTTAATACTAACGACAGTAATTTACCTGCAGTCAAATTTTAATGTAATGCAATTCAGAATAGAAATTATTTCATGTGTAAAATTAATTTATGTAGCCTTGTTGCCTACCACTGTAAAATTATCTTCGCTGTGCCCATTATATGCCAAAAGATATTAAAGTAAAAATGACAGCTTAGGATTTTAAATTCATTTGAGTGTACTGGATCAAATTCCATTCTAAATTTGCCTATATGACAGCCAAAGCAACAGGGCAGGAACTGTGTCTTACACTGACCACCCAAAATGCAGCCAAGCCAGCCTCATCTGAAGCACCGGCAATCCAGATTTTGCAGGCAGGTGCAGGTTCACAGGGATTATTCAGAAATGTTACTGTCTTCAGAATGTGGACTCAGCGAGATCACTGCAGCCTTCTGAAACAGCAGTGGGCCTTTGAGCCCAGCTCAGCCTCCTCTCCAGTGCTGCTACAGATGCTGGCGCAGGCAGGCATTGGGCTGGGAGGAACTGAACAGCCTTCCACAGCCCAGGCCCAGCTGGACGTGCCGCGCTCTGCAGTGCCTGGGCAGAGGAGGAGAAGCCGGCGAGGCAGCAGGTGTGACAAGGCCCCACGCCGCCCCCAGGGCCCCCGGCCGGCCATGGCCTCTGTCCAGAGCAGGGCTGACCACTCTCCACAGGCACAGGGCTGCCGTGGGACACCCAGACCACAAATGCCTCAGCCTCAGAGGTGGCCTGTCAGCCCAGAAAAACAAGATGAACGTCTGTGTGAGCCCAGAGCACATCTGAGAGCTGGTAACCTGGCCAGAGCCGGTATCGGCCCCAGGAGGAAGGCGCCATTCCCTGCCAGACCCACCTCACGCCCTGAAGAGCCACAGCCAGGCAGGGCACAACACAAGGGGACGGTGGCTTGTGGATCACATTGTCATCGCATGAACCAGCGTGGCGTCTACCTCTGTACCTGTGTGGCTTCTTTAAAATTGTGATAACAACAGCAATAATAATATTCTTCCTGAAAAGGTTTGATCTCACAAGGAGATTCAGGGCCAGGTGTGCCTGTGAGGACAGAAAGCTTTGCCACTGTTTCCTTGTGGAAAGGCACCTAAGAGCTGAAGAAGGTTTAAGGTATATTTTTCTCCAGCACTTACACAGAAGGGCATTGCTTAGGTTGCTGCCATGTTAAAAGCGTTTCCTCATGTGAGTCTAGGTAGGCGTGGGGGGCTGGTGGTCTGTGCTGGGTCTCCTGTGCAGTCCCACATGCCATGCAGCCACCCTGCAATTCTGCCTCAGCTTCTCCTTATTATGTGGGACTAATTACTTCTTCTTGGCAATTTTGTCCTCCAACTCACTGCCAGACTTGTAGAGAAAGAATTTTATCATGTTTCTGTTAAGGCAAGTTAGCTAAAGCCAGTCCTACTGCCTGATGATCTACTCCAAACACTTCTGCACATTATCTCAATTGTCAGAGTGACTTCACCTTCACCTGAAGTCTTCATATTACAGTCAAAGAGGTGCAACAATATTTCAATTCAAACCATGCACACTTTGAAGCCGTATTTTCTGCTTTTTCTGATGTAGATTTTAGTTTTCTTTTTTTCTCTTTTTCTTCACCTTTATTATGCTGAAAACCAGACAATGGTCGCAATGTCAAAGGTAAAGTATACATCTAGACTGTACCTTCCGGTGTTTCAATCAGCCACACTTTTTGGCATGTTACTTTGCCTGCTGTATGAAATGTTCAAATGCAACATTCTCATGTTGACCTCTCTAGAGCTAGGTCTATTACATAAATTATATTTATTAAACATGTAGTTATTCCTGTAACTCTTGTCTCAAAGCACTAACAACAAATCACTGGAAAAAGTGAAGGCATAGTTAAACAGCCCTTTGACTTAATTATCTGTTAATTCAAAAAAAGGAAGAGAGGGAGGTAGAACATATCATAGTTACTTAACTCAGTGGTGTTGTCCTTAAGCAGTCAAAGCTTCTGTTGAAGCTACCAGGAGTTTTACCTGTAAAAGGATGTGTGATTGAATGAGGATATTAGCAAATGATCTGTTGTTACAAGATGCTTAGTTTTCAGTTAAATCTCTCAAAAATTAAATAAATGATAATCAGGACCCCTGTGGAAGTATCTTCACTTATTCCTCTTTTGTCTCTTTAAAACTAGTTTCACGTTCCTGGATGGCAGGGGGTATGGTTTCAAGCTTCCTGTAGCATCAAAATATGCATGCATGAACTTCATCGCCAATTTCATGTTTAAATAATTTTAATGCAATTACAAAACTGTTTCTTTTCACCAGCATTGAGCTACATGTTTTAGGAGCAATTTGAATATAATCCATAAATTACTTCCTGCACTTCTGATGATTACTTACTAAAGTGTTCAGTTTAATTGCCATATTTGTATCTGTGGGAAAACTGGTTTGTGACTTCATGCATGATGCAAAAAGTGTGTGTACCTGGTAAAATCTCTCTAAACGGCATGCAGTGCATGACCTAGATTCTGTAAAACAATTTGTGGGCTACAAAATCATTGCATTTGCTTGATGTGTATGTTGGCAAAATCTTGGGGGAAAAACATGCAGTTTATGTGCTGTACAATGACTTTTATAAATGTATTTACTGCTGGTGAAAGATGATGAAGTGGCAGCTCAGGAGAGTGAAATAATTTCTCAAAGCATTGTGTAAGCAAGAATGATGAAATACTACCATAAAAATGGGGAGGTCAAACTTAACCCGAAAGATTCTCCTTTTTAGGCTAGTTGGAAGGAAGTCATTCTCCCTGCTTTTTCAGTTCTCTGCCTCTCTGTTGAAACTGTCAATCAGGGTGCCAATTTGTATCAACTGTGATTGTGATTTGTCATGGCCCTCTTTTTCTACTTCCTGCTATGACAGTATAGCAATGGTCCACTAGCTGTCAAGTATCAGCTCGATTTCTGTCAGCCTGGGCTGTACTTAAGCTAATACGGTATTTCAATCAATTACCATTGTCAATGAGGTGCATTATACCTTTTTCCACTTTCTAAGGCAAAAGAAGGTGGGTGAAAAAAAGCGAGGTTTTATTCTCATGTGCAATGAACTTAAGCCTAATGCCATGCTCTAGGGCATGAGTATGAGGTAGCGAAAGAGAGAGTAATCCCCTTTGGAACGGAAGCAATAAAAGATGTAAATCCCAGAAACCAAAAGTTCAATGTAATTTAAGCATTTATAAAGTTACTAATAAAACAAAATCTTGCCTACTATCTAATCACAGATTTGCCTAAGCTATCTTAGTTTCCTCTTACATTTGAATTCCTAAGGTATCAAGAATCTTGTTAATCTGACAAATGTTTTCAACTCGATATCCTGCTTATGTCTAAACTGATTCAATACTCAGAAGCTATTGCTAAAACTAACAGGGAAGCAGGGCTGCAAAACTGCAGTCTGATCACGTGTACAATAGCATACACCAGGCAGATTAGTCACTTCACTGATTTGTGAGGCGATTGTGAGCCCTGATGTATTTTGTACACTAATTTTTAGTAGACTGATATAGATGATGTGAAAGATAGATTCAGGTCCCACATGGGCATTTAAGTATAGTATCACAATCCCTTGGTGGTGTCCTCAGTACCAGGCTTTTTTAACATTCCTTGCAGGTGAAAGGTAGTGCTTTCTTCCCTTTTCCAATGAAGCTGTTCCAAAAAAAAAAAAATCAAAAAAAAATTAAAAAAAAAACAAACCCACAAAAAACCCAAAAAACACTAGGAGAAAAACTGTTTTGCCATTTATTGGTTACAGAACTCAGGCACAAAATCTTTTTGCACCCAAACTTTTAGTCTAGAGCATCATGCCCTCCCTTGTCATCTTAAATTCATTTCTGTGCAGTGGCAAAATTTGAAATGTAGCAATACAGATTTTCTGTCTGTAGCCTAGATTAACATACAATTATCATGAGTTTAGGAGATAAAAAACATGTATAAATCCTTATAAGCTTCAAAGGAAAATGAAATGTCTGCTTCTTCAGCAAGCATTTGAAGCCAGGTGTGATGGAAAATCAGCCCTCACTTAAAGAATTTTGCCAAAAACAATGAAGAATTCAGCACAGCATAAAGCATTTACCCACAGCCACCCCCAGGCAGCTGGTTGCTTTGAATTTTATTCATTTTCACATTGCAAATAAAATCAGCTGTTCCACTGTTGACTTTGCAATTTACCTCATAGGCCTAATCCTATCCCATTGACTGTTCCTGATTTAACATATACATTCTTGTTTTCCTCTCAGGAAGACAAAAGAAAACCTCAAAAAGATGAAAAAGAGAAAAGCATCACATTGTTGCCCTTAATAGAATTAAGGCAACCTTAAATAAGGTTCTCATGTGGATCTAAGAAATACCCTTCAATCCCCAACTTTATGTACATTATTACTGACTGCAAGACCTGGATTTTTCCCTAAATCCCTAAGTGGATTTAGGTCTCACTATCTAAACATCTTTATAGCTGTTTTTTCAGTATTTTTCTCAAAAGCAACTTTTCCTCACAATGAATACTTTTGGCTTCCCAATGAACATTATGATAACAGTACAAAACAAGTATTCTGATAATTTATATTGCTTTCTTGTTCAAATAACTCTGTCCAGTAATGAAAAGAACAATTATAAAGGATATGTACCTCACGGAGTATGGAAATTCCGTATTTTTTATCATGATGCACTAAAATAGTATAAGAAGGTTATATATACCCTGCTAATATTCTATCTATGAGTATTCCTATAGTTTACAGTATTTTGTTAGCAATGACAATTGAAGAAATATATTTTGAGAGTCTTCTCAGTTTTCCAGTTTCTTTGAACTATCATATGAGCATGAGCAAGGTAGGGATGTGATAATAGAGCCTTTGCTAATTCCAGGCACTCTTATATAATCATGTGTCCTATTTCCACTCTTATAAACAAATGAGCATATAGTCTTTATATTCAGCCAGAACTATAAGAGCACACCAGCATTCCCAGTAACATGAAAATAAGTAAGGATAGATGCATTATGCAATTTGGAATCCATCAACTATATAAAAATGTTCAGGGTTATATGTAAAGGAAATGTGATATTTATAGCCAATATTAGATTTGAATCTTATTAGCAATAGAGTTATTTTTAAAATCTGGATAGTTTTTATTATTAACAAGTAGTATACAGAAAAATAGGTTTTATCATCCTTTTAATGTACCCCTCCTAAACATTAATGATAATTTATTACTCTTCCTTTCCCAGATACTAAATGTGTGTTCTGATTTTTCAGGGCCTTTTAATCATATCAAGTCAAGTCTGTTGGGATCCACATCGGATTCAAATCTCAACAAATACAGTACAATCAACAAAATTCCTCAACTCACACTGAACTTTTCAGATATCAAAAGTGAAAAAAAATCTTCATCTCCTCCTTCTTCAGAGAAAGCAATTATTGCACCTAAGGTGAAAGACCGAACGCACAATGTAACAGAGAAGGTTACACAGGTAAGGTAATACACATTCTTTTAGTTAATTTTCATTTTTTTTCAGTGTATTCAATAGATTGTTACTCTTTTAATGAGTGGTTTGTCTGTCTCCAAGATAATTTGAAGTCTCTAAAACATTATGTAATTTATCTTTAATTCAGGTACTTATGAGTGAGTCTACATCATTAGATGATAACTGCTAACAAACAAAACTTTTCAGTTATTAATTTCTAATGGAAAAGAAATGTAGTATGCACCATGCGTCCCAAATAAGACCATTAATTTCAGTGATTCCTGTCATTTATAAATGTTAGCTTCATCCTTCATAATTTTTTCTCAGCATTATAAATTGCTGATTAGCGTAAGGCACAACATGATAACAAATGGTAGGTGATTATGCCACTGTATCATAATTACATCTCATAATTTCTGTTCAAGTTCTTTGGCTTTTCAAAATGTTCTTTCTTGTGGGTATCTTTTCCCACATCTGTGCATCCATAAGGCTTTGGACTGGATGTATGATACATATTGTGAACCAGGCATACAATTGAAACAAAATTGAAAATAATTTAAGATAGCATGTTGCTTTACTCTAAGACAGATGCAGTGTCCTCTGGAGTCAACAGAACTTTTCAGCTCATTTCAATATTATTACATTTGTGTTACAGTCTTACATGGAGAGTGACTGGAACGGGCTAGTAATGTGCAACATACCGAAAACAAGTACCAAGAGACAACAGTATCCCAAATAACTTTTTTAGGGTTAGTAAGCAAAGGGCTGGCCCTTAAATGCCCAGACAGACTGACAGAGGTAAGAAGTTCTTTGTCCTAGAATGCATATAGATATGCCTTAAGAAAGATCTTGCTAAGAGCAGCTTTTCACTTAGAATCATAGACCATCAAGTCCAACCATTAACCCAGCACTGACAAGTGCAAGACTAAATCACGTCCCCAAGTGCTGACCAGACTGCAGCTTCTCCACATTGGTGCCCTGCCAGACAGTGTCCATGCTCCTACTCCCTTTGACAGTTATAAAAAGGAATATATTGTACACCCTCCTAGAGAAATAGAGATAAAAGTTCTATCGTTTCTATTTTGAGATCAGTTAGTGCCTAAAAAGTAATTGGATTTTTATCTTTCATATATTTTGTCTTTAATAGCTAGCTTGAATCTGCAACCATTGTCCTTTCCTCTGTGGTCAGTTTTGAAAGATATAATCTCTTATGGATCCATTTTGATATGTTTAAATAATTCATCATAGTTATTTATAGAAATCTTTTCATAGATAATATGGCAAAAAGTCAAGTTACATAAAAAAGACTAATTTCTGTAAGTTATATAAGCATGAGGCAAGGTAGGTTTTTTGGGCTTCTTTGGCTGCCGGTTTTTTTGTTTTTTTTTTTATTCTGACTGGCTAATTAGTCCCAGAGTGCTGAGTTTCTGTGTACTGTTGATGCTGTTGGGGTCAGAAGGGTGGGCAGATTTTTTTAAAAAAAATCTATGTTTATTTGCCAAATAATTTAGATTTTATGAAAAGTCCAATGGAAATGGCATGGATCAGCTAACCTTTCCATAAAAATTGATACCTACTAAATGCAAAATTAAATTTGAAATGCTCTGTAAAATCTTTACACTTCATAAAAGCCTTCCATTTTTATTTGACGTTGATTTATGTCCTTTCCTAGCACAATCTCAACCACTGTGCAGAGCACAATTTGCATAGCAAACTTTGATGCCATATCATTCATTATAATTGGAAATAGTTCCCTGCAGCTGCTGCCTTTTCTGTTATTACATTTACTTATCAATGTTTTTAGTTGCTGCTGCATCCTAAATGCTAGAACTAGGTACACGTAGAAACTCCTAGGAGGTATAAATAGATGAAGGTCTATAGTATTACAGTGGTCAAGGATATAGTTAACTAGAGATTCATTAATTAGATTAGAAATAGACATTTAGAAGATTAAAGTGGCTAGTCTTGTTTATGTTTCTATTTCCAGCGATTTCAAGATATTTTCTAAGAGTCAGCTCTTTGAAGCTTCTGCTTCACGTCTGACTGTAAATTCCTTTGTAAATCTTTTCCTAGGCTATAGATCCATTATGTATCTATCTACAGAACAGTGCAAAAGTGAGCTTGGAAGATTTGAGCACAGTGTTGAGAATAGAATATGGTGGAAATGTTAGGTGAGGCAGTTAAAATGTGCTCATGCTGGCACAGTCTCTGGTAAGGAAATCTGTCAAACAGCATCAAATGTACACAGAGGGCAATACAACCTATTTAATCTATGGGGCAATATCAGTAAAAGAGCAAATGACTGTAAAACAGCTATGGTAAGTTTAAAGGTCACCCTTAATCAGAATTGTGACATTCTGAAACAGTCTTCTAGTAAAAGAAATTAGGGCAGGAGGTCTTGGTGTTGCTAGAAAGAGCCTAAGAAATGTAGTGAAGGGATTCATAACATGCTGTTCTTCTAGGATTGCAGGACTTGATGATGTGAAAGGCTTCTCTCAGCCACATATTGTACCATTTAAACATACATCCATCCACCTCTCCCTTTCTAGTCCTTATTTTCTACCTTTTTCCCTTTCCTCAGTTTTGCTGAGAAATTTGATCCTGCTGTTATAATCTGACAGTTTCACTACGTGACTCCTCATTGTGCAACTCAAAATATGGAGATGTGGTCTCCGGTATGCACCACTCAAAAATATCAGTGAGCTTCCCTGTTTGATCATGCAGCCTGGATTCTCTTTCATGTATCAGTAATATCAAATCAAATCACAGGATGCAACAAGTTCTTTCCGAAGACAACAGCGGTATAACTTCTTTAATATCCACAAGCTGGAGATGTAATTCAGTTCTTGAAGAGAGGGAAAAAGGAAAGGATGGCACATAGCCACCTCCAGGGGGGAGAGGAAGAATAATGAGTAAACTAAATAAAAGAGTCCTTGGCCACTGTGTTTAGAGGAAGTGATGCACTTTGAGAAAACACTTAAAGAGGAGTAAGATATGTTAGTAGAAAGATTTTAGTGGAATAAATTAGAAATAGAAAGTAGAATAAAGTTTAGGAAATCATTTATAAGAAAGAGGAGATGCTGTGGGACAGTGACACTTTGAGAGAAAATTCTAGGTTGTACATTCTACTGCAAGAAACGTTCCAATACATTTTTTCTACTTAACAGGAGGGTTCAGGACATTATGAAGAGATGAGAATTGCTTTAAGATATAGCTTGCAGTGTACTGCACATGGATGGTCCTGAATAAGTCGATTCTCTGAGTGCTTTGCCTGGATTTTCACCTGAGGCTTCACTGATCATAACTCCTTGTGTAATGCCAAGAAGCATAACATATTCTGGATGCTTGTTTCTGCATAACATTGACTTTTACTCAGAGAATTAGTCCAGGTATAGCTGCCAGATAGCCCTGATTGATAAATTGGCATTGTTATATTCCAATGCAGATATTTGTGACATTTCCATTCAACTTTGGAATTTATTTTTTTTTAAATTTTCATTATAATTTCCAGAGGTGTTAATGTCACTCTCTTCTAGAAGAATCTCAACTTACTTTTTTCCATTATTTCTTTCTTTACAGTCTGTTCAGGAGGACAGTGCAATTTTTGCACTCTTTTGTACTGACAGGTTCAGTTGGGGTCCTGACACTGATGGTTAGAAGGAGACAAGTCTTCCCAGAGGCACAAAAAGTAGACTTATTAAAGAAAGGAGTAGGGCAAAAGTCTGTCCCTTAAAATTTTTTATGAATTCATAAAGCAGACTTCTGGCCTTAAAATTGCAATGTGCAAAGACACAACAGGAACTGATTTTATCTTTTATTTAAATACTGATTTATTTTAAAGCTTCTTAGACATCCAGTTTCCACTTATGCACATCTGCAAAGTTGTGAACTCTGTTGTAAGCATCAAGTCCAAGACTAGAATAGTCTAAGAGCTAAAACTACTATCTTTTTTTTTTTTTTTAAGGAAAGAGAGAATTCCTGAATGCCCGTAACTTAATACTGTCAACAAATAACTGTCCCAGTTAATAAAAGTGTAAACTACTGGTCTCCTTACAGTGTTAAGAAAAACTGTTCTGTTGCTTTTGATCACTGTTGTTCAGAGATCATTTATCTTCTTGAAATTCATCAGTCTGAAGGAATACAGAATGCGGTTGAAGGGCCCAGTATGGATCTGTTCTTCATGATTTGTCTCAATAAATGACTTACAGGCAGGAGAAATTCTGTAATCTTTTAATGTCTTGTAATAATAATTTTCAAAACAATTTCATTGTCCACACACGTCTGGGAAACATATATATACCCAAATTGGTCATATGACTGATGAAATGATAAATATATACCTTGACAGGCTACACAGAATATTGTGAACTGATTTGCAGACATGCTGAACACCCACAAATCTTCTGAAAATAGAGCTACCAGTGAAGGGGGGCAGGGGGAGGGGGGGACCATGTATGAAGTGATAGACCTTGTCGTTTCACTGCATGTTTCTGT
This sequence comes from Donacobius atricapilla, assembly GCA_013397315.1. Taxonomy (NCBI): domain Eukaryota; kingdom Metazoa; phylum Chordata; class Aves; order Passeriformes; family Mimidae; genus Donacobius; species Donacobius atricapilla. Next base: position 501,331 of record WBMY01000203.1, on the reverse strand, counting down.
AATCTGGCCAGACTCTATTTAGTTCCCCAAAAGATTAAGAAATAAGTAACAATATCGTCCCAAGGCCAATAAAGCTGTTGATATAAAAAGAACTCTTATATGATAATGACTTCAAACTGACCTTCAGGTTTTCAGGCTAAAAGAAGACTACCAGCATCTAGGACAGAGAGGAGCAATATAAGACCTAAAAATAAACCAAATTATTGATCTATACGTTTTCAGCAGTCTGATTCAGCTGACACACTGTGCTGTTTACATCCTGCAATAACTCACATACACACAACATTTCAAGGCTGTTCATTTTGCATTCTGCATAATACAGAAAAATCTGAATAAAGGAGAAACAATTTTGATGCCTTCCAATTACACAGAAAGATATACATATAATAGTAGAATTAGGGAGTAAGCAGGGCCAACATTTCCTAGTTCATATATGGAAAGTTTATATTTACTCTTAAGTGAGAATCTTCTTTTTCCTGATATTTGTGAATTGACACAGTTTACACAGGAATGATTCCCTGTCTTTACAATAATAGTTAGCACCCCCATGCAATAAAATTTCATCTTTTATTGTCATTACATAATTAGGCTTTGTAATTACTATAGATGTAATTATAGAAATAGTATAAATGTGAGTAATTTCATTGTAATTTAGAAGGTGTGACACACTCTGTGAAACAAAGAAAAGCAAAGAAACCATCGTGAAAACTAGTAAAAATACCTCAGTCCCAGTGTGGCCATAAAAACCTGTGCCAAGGTGTCACCACAACTGGAAAGCAGTATCTTTTGCACCAGAGCAAATAGCTATTCAAGTGCATGGAAGCAGAAAATAAAGCCCACTGTTTTGATCAGTTTTAGAAGAAAACATAGCATTTTCATTATAACTTTGTGCTGTTGTGCGATGTTACAAAAATAAGATTCACAACAATTGTGAAAGATAAAATATTCCTTCCTTACAGTAGAGTCTCTTCTTTTTGTGACAGCTGAATAGGTTCAGGCATCTGAACTGCTGCAGTGTTTTGAGAAGATTTCACAACATATGGTAGAAATGGAGCAGTCAGAAAGCCCAGCTGCTTTGCAACATGTAACCTGGATGCATCCTTAATTAGTCCATGTCCTTCCCCCAAGACGTAGTCTTCTGAAATGGGGATTGCCTGATTTTGCTGAATTTGGAAAAAGTCTTCACCGTCTTCTATGATTTACAGTTTTGAGTAATCAATGTTTTGTGTGATCTCTTTGTTTTTACTGTCTTGATGCTAACATGGAATGAAGCATATGACCTTTGTTAATATTAGATCATTTGCCAAAGCAACGTTCCTCTTCTGATGCTAAGTGGGTGAAAATAGACTTTCAGACTACATTGTAATTTGTTCTTATAATAAGGAGTTAGGTATAAGAACTAATACTCTACAAAGCAAACAAGCTGAAACCAAGGTGCTGGCAGCATTTAGGCAAGCCTCATTTCTCTGGTCTAGAGCTGTAAACACCCAAACTCCCACTTCATGGTGGATTGACCTTGGAAGTTTCTAAACTTGGTGGGTTACTCTGCTGAAACCAACAGTTTCGACACCCACCAGAACAGTCTCACAATGAACTGCAAGTCAAGCCCCACAAAGATCCAAAGAGCTGTGAGATCCTCTGATGTATTTGGTATGCACAGTCTGGAATAATAGCTTTCACACACCCAGTTAGAGTTGCCTTAAAACTGCTATGGAAGAAGTCAGTCCCTCTTTCATGTTACCTTCGAACCATACAAAAATGTAGTGTGGAAGAGACCTCTAGAGGCCATCTAACCCAACCTCCTACACAAAACAGCACAACTGCAAAGTTAGATCAGGGTCTGGTGGTTACCGTGTTAACTCAGGACAGTTTCTATCTTTAGGAGAGCATAAGGATAAATTTTCCCAGAGATAGATAGCAATAGCAGCTGATGTGGGGAAAGAGGAAAGGAAGAGGGCAGAATGCTGTAGATCTCATGGGTCACAAAAGGCTGCTATTTTTCAAGAGCATCACAGGTGTAGCCAACATTCAGGACAACCTTTTAGAAAGAGGCAGTCCTGGGTTGTAGTTCCAGAGTAATTTGACTGTAGCTCATCTTACATAAATGACCATCTGTTAAAAAAGCCACAAAAATAACCCTGGGCACCACAGACTCAGACTCAGGATTCCCCTCCCTCTCTAAGTGCCCTTAACCTCAAATGGTCTGGAATCTGAACTCTGCTCTAGTGCCAGGCACCTCACATGTACATACTGTAGGGCCAATGTTGGATCCAGCCACAAAATGCCATAACCTGGACAAGCAATGTTTAGCATTTACCTGAAATTATATAGTCACACCTATTAAGAGTCATTTTCCTCAGGAAAAAAATAGGCAAGTGTGGTCAGCTAAGAATTTTAATTATCTTCTGTTTTATGGTAATACAACTAGTACACAAACTTTTGTGGGTAATCTAATGATCAGTTTTTTCAGGGAAATTTGTACTCTCCCACACCTCACTAATGAAAGAAATTGATGAATAAACTAAATTTTAAAGACCAGAGAGATATTACAATTTGCAGGTAGTATGATGGTGATTATAAAGCAGTTATGTTCTAACACTAATTATAAATTAGGTCCTTAAGCATATTAACAAGAAATAGCAATGAGGTTATTTTTCTTTTGTCTTCGGCAGGGGGGAGGAAAAAAGCATATGGAAAAGTTGTTTTTGATGTACTGGCAGCTGAAGAAAATATTTTCTAGTTAGGGTTTGATAGGGTTTAGCATTTTTTCAGAGTAGTAGAAATAGTAAGAAAAAGCAAATACCATTAACCCCAGTTAGCATAGTTGTTTTTTGATGAATTCTCAATGCCCTCAAAATTAATAAGCTGAATGAGAAGGTCACTTTTCTCATATATTAGCTGTCATGTGTTAAAACTTGGATAATGCTTTCAGCTTGTAACTGATAACAGGATCAATAGAGAAGGGCAAACCCAGAATAGTTCAGTTATTGCTTTTATCAAAAAAAAAAAAAAGGAGGAAAAAAAAAGGAAGGATATGTAGGGAAAGGAGGAACACTACTTAAATTATATTGAGATATCAATAAAATCATAGTAGGGGAAAAATCAGGGATCAGATGTATGAATCCAAATTTAAAGGTTCACTGAATTCCAAATATAATGTTTATGAAATAGATATACTTAATAGATAGTTGTAGTTAATAAATATGGAAAAATGTATTTTCAAGGCATTTATTGAGCTTTCTGGGTGGTATTGGTGTTACTGAACATAAAATTAACGAGCATAGCACCACAAAAATCTCTAGGAAATATTTATTAAAAGTGGCTAGTTCAGGCCATCTGTTATGCACCAGTTTAAACACGGAAGAGCAAGGGAAAATAAGCTTCTGTGAATAACATGGATCAGACCCTGAGAGGTTTGAAATATACCCAAAAAACATGATTAAAACCAGATGAGGTTAGATGTTGGCACCATAAAAAATTGGTATATTTTATTTAGTAGTAAAAGAGGCAAAGAGAGAAAGAAAGACAAAGACAGAAAGACAGAAAGAAAGAGTTGTTCATGAGGGATGGCGGGATGGGGAGAGAGTGACAGGAGTTAGGTGGAAACATATCACACTTCCCGGGGTCCCAACCAGGTCTCATTGTCCCACTCCATCTGGTCTTCTGGGTGGTCAGAGTCCCCCCCTGCTGCCGCTGTTGTCCTGAAAAGTATAGAATCCAGTGGACTGATGTATTTTTGGGCCAGATGGGAATGTCCAGGTGCCTTCCTTAAGGGGGCCAGTTTGACACTGTCCCTTGCAGAACTGTGGATCTGTTGCATCATGTTGCAGTGCTCTGGTGCTGGGTCTGGGGACCCCTTCAGGGGGGCCTTTGATGGGCCATGACACCCTTCTGCTTTCTCTCATTTGGATGAGCTTTTCCTGGGAGGAGGATGGGTGTTCACTGCCTCTGACCAGAACAGACCCCAAACCTCTCCTGCCGCCACCCTTTGGTGTGGGGGTCTGTGCCAGCCTGGCAGCTCAGACCCTGGGGCTGTGGTCTCCACTCTGAAGGTGCTAAGCTTAATCCAGCTGTGAATGTATTCTTCTCCCCCAGCCCAGACCTTAGTTGCTATCTTCATCAACGAGCGCTCTGGGCCTCAGTCAGAAGGCCTGTTCAGGGCATGGTGATCTTCTCTGCAGCTTTTGTAAGTTTTGCTATAATAGGCAGAAGTCCTTCATGAAGATGTTTAAGCCATAAATTATAACGTTCAATCTCCAACACCACCTAAAGTGTAAAAATATATGGTAAAATAAAAATCTATCTGAAATAAAGTACTGAAATTGTATGAATATGTAGCTGATATTCATAGTACATAGAAAATTCAGACCTTCTTCTTCTTGATATTTGATTTACATCAGGTAAGTCTGTTTTTCTTTGACAGTTGAATAAATCTTGCACTGCAGCACACGATAAAATTGTCCTTAAGACACTTTAGGTTTATTTACAAGCATAGAAATTCTTTTTTTACTCAAAAAACTGTCAGTTTTACATTAAGGCAGCATCTTTTTAAATATAGAAATTCCAGTAACTACTCAGTATCTTGGAAGGTGGCATGAGGTGGTATGTTCAGCTTCAGACAGACTACTGAGTATACTACTAATAATAAACAAGAAATGTTTACTAAATGGGAAAAGTTCTTCATTTCACAGCTTTGCATTTTTTTTCTATTCTAAGTGTCCATCTTCTTTGAAAATGGTTCTACTTTCTAAATGAATTCTATTAATTATGAAGAAACCATTCTTTGAAGCAAAAGAATTGCTGAATGATAAGGACTCACATTGGTACCAATTTGCTCTGTTCAAGGAAGTCTAGTTTCACTGGGTTTGTAGGTGAGTTACAAACGGAAGACTGTAACTGAAAGGGAATAGCGCCTTTTGCTGCATCTTAGTCTCTAAAGCTGTTAGTTGCTGGGTTTGGAATTGAGCAAAAACTCAGAGCCTGTGGCTTATGGCCATTCTGCAGAACTTGTTAGAGGCCAGCTAATTTATTTTGACAAATTTTGTTAGGATAGGATGCAGACTGTAGCCTCCTTACAGGTTTTCAAAAAAAGCTTGAAGAATAAATTTTGTCTAGGATAGTTATTTCCAGATATATTGTGCTGTCTGTTTTCTCACTTCTTTACACCCACAATATCCAGTAAGGAAAGGAAACTGCAGTTTGCACAGTGTGATAAATTAGTCAATATATCTAGAAAACAATGAACATTAAGGCTTACAGGCTTCTATTCTAGGCTTTTTTTCCACTGGATTGAGCTTTCAGTGCCTGCAGTAGCACCAAATATATTCCCTTATCTCCCTGATTGTCACCGTTTAACCCCAGCTGGCGACTGTGTATCATACAGCAGCTGCTCGGGTCCTTCCTGCACCCTCAGTGGGATGGAGGGAAAAATCAGGAGTGATACTAATACTAATAGCAATTATAAGCAAAAGGAGGGAGGAAGAGAAAAAGGGAGAGACAGAGACACGGAAGACCCAAGAACAAGCAATACAATACAATTGCTCACTGCCTGCTGACTGATGCCAAACACATTCCCAAGCCATGATAAGTCTGTATTCCTGGTAATGCCTCTCAGTTTATAGTCTGGGCATGACGTTCTGTACTATGGACTGTCCATTTGGCCCGATCGGGTCTGCTCTTCTGGCCTTGCTTCCTCCCAGCTTTCTGTGCGCCTGCTCACTGACAGAGCCTGGGAAACTGAAAAGTCCATGACTTAGGGTAAACATAACTTAGCAACCACGACATCAGTGTGCTTTCAACATTATTCCCATACTAAATTCAAAACAGAGCACTGTGTCACCTACTAAAAAGAAAATTAACGCTCTCATAGCCAGAATCAGGACACTGGTTAAATCCTTAAAAAAAAGTCATGTTCTCTCCTAAACATGAGCTTCATTTAGCATAACACGGACGAGGTAGAGCTTCTCAAGGACTTACTTTTGTCTCACTGAATCTGTGCTGTTTTTGTTTTCTTATTGTTTCTGTTGGAATACCAGAGTATTTTGTGAAGAATCATCATGAAAATCATGCCATGTCTTGCCACAATTCCCCAAAACTAAAATAATTTTTTGCATTTTAAAACAATCAAAGTATCTAATGTAAGATCTAGCTACTGACTGAGCAAAGGCAAGTTTGTCTGCCCACTTCTCCATGGTCCCAAATCCACCTTTTTATATGCCTAACCAGTATAAATTGAATGGGTGGCCCTAGAAATCTGGATCATGCCTTTATAGGTTGGTTTTACTAATGAAATATAATTTGTATCATCAGATTGTCTGCATCTATGTATGCAATCTATTCCATTTGCCCTTGCCAAGTGGCTTTTTGGTTAAAATATTGATGGCCAAACTTTATAGAAGTTTGGGTAATGCATTTAACTTTCCTAAATGTATGTCGACAGAGGAACTTGGGCAACCTGGGCAGAATGCTAAGACTAAATATCTCCTTTAAGTGAACAAGGTTGGAATGTGCTTATTAGGCACAAACAAGGAGAGCCACAGGGCAGATAATAATTTCTAAAGTAAGCTTTTCTCCCTACCAGAACAGTTTCAATTGCAGTTCATACATTTTTAAACACTATGGGGTCTAATTACAAAATGCAGATTTTCTAGCAACTACAGTTTGCTTATTTTGCATATTATGGAAAAAAAATTTACCATGAAACTGAAAATACAACTTAAATATGAAGATATGCATTAGGATCTTTTCTTCCTTTCTACTGTACTCCTGACAGTTATGTCAGTAAATGATATAATCATAGAACCAAATTGTGAATGTAGCTACTTCATCATCACTCCATGCACTTCAGAAATTCTTATAGCTGTTATGCTTTTCTTTATCTGATCAAAGTATTTACCAGCTAGAAAACATATCAAGATGTATAATAATGAAAAATACTTTTTTCATAAATATTGTAAGGATGAGATAACATCTACAAGCGCAAAATCTGCTTGTTTTATTGCCATGCTATGAACAGATAATAGAATTTTTTTATTATTACTAAACACCACACAATAATTTAAGCCCTTGTAAGAAGTTTGACCCTTGATATTTTGTTTTCAGACATAGAAAGGCTTCTCAGCAGCTTAGTGTTGTGAGAAGAGCAATGAATAACTCACAAACTCACTAGAATGTTGAAGGATAACATTTGCTATCTTCTGAAATAATATCTCATAGTGAATTTTAAATAAGACAGTTACACAAGTTTTAATGCATATTCTGTCATTAGCTTTTGCTAAAAATAAAAGTCGATATTTTCTTTTCAAATATCTTTTTAATGATCTGTATATCTCTAATTTAAGTTTAAAGGTTAGTAAAATTCTCTTAGTAAATCTATGTGAAAGTAATTACATACTGACTGGCAGGAAGAGGCTCCTGAGGTTTAAGATTATATACCATTTCTTAATATTTTCATGGAAAATAAACTATAAAAATACCTCCTCTCTTTTAATATCTAGCTTAATAAAAATAAATTACAGGTTAGAGTTATTACATGTATTCAATTTTGGTGAAAGTGTCTTCTCTGATGGTCATATCCAATAAATATTATTTCCCTGAAACCTAAACAATTTTACTTAACAAACAGGGGAAAAAGGCTGCTCTACTGTTTTAATCACAGGACATGCATAACTTTCTTCACCCATTTGAAGATTTTGGGTTGCTGTGTATGTAAATATGTTTAGTGAATAAGATTTATATAATTATTTGATAACTCCATAAAAGTTCATCATTTCGTGGCCTCAGCAAGACGCTTAGCACCTCCAGGAAGTTCCATTGCTCTCAATCAAGCTTCATGTAGTGACAGATCGATACCTGGAGCAAAAAAATATTAAAATACACTCAGATAAGATTTGAATTTTCAAGTTCCACCACTAATAACAAAAATTCTGTTTCAATATCTACCTAAAATTACACTTGGTGAATATGTGGGTGTAGTTACAAACAAACAAAGAAAAACCTTCTATATAAAACCCCATTACTTTACTACAAACTGTCTCACAGAGAATATTTTAGCATTAAGCATTATATACTAATAGTTATATTACATACTTTTAAAGCCTTTAATAAAGACAAAAGGACAAGAAGGCAAGTATTATTAACATTCCCTACCATTAATATTTCAGGAGATGTTCTTCAGTAGCTGTCCTTTGAAAGAAATGTAAAAATATCTTTGACATGTAAAAACACCTTGTAATGCTGATACATGAAGCCTTATATAATGCTGTGTTTGCACCAAATCAAGAGCATTTCAGCTTTCTTTCAGTACTGGTGTAATCTTAATTGTTCATGTCTGCATAAGGAAGACAATCGTCAAGATGACTGAAATATGGAAGTCCATTATAGTCTTTTTGGGAATTAGGTAATGCCTACTATCAGAGAGGCAATGTTAATTTAAATTCCATTTGTTCATTAATACTCGTGTAATATTTATTTTCACTTGGTTTTAGATTCAGATATCTCCTTAGGAGGTCCCGTCTGTAGATGTCTCATGGTAATGATATGAATAGAGAGGAAAAGGAAAGAGATGTACTTGCTAGTTATAGCTTGGCAGCTTCAACAGAATGAATACACAGGAGAAAAGAGAGACGGGAGAGTTACTTCGCGAGAAGACAGTTCCATAAAATATATTAAAATAATTTTAAAGCTGAAGCAATACTGCCTCATTTTGAGTGCACTATCATTCAGATTTAAGGTCAGGACAATAACAATCAAATACAAGAATATGGCTTTATCTTACAAGTCTGATTCATGTTTCTCATTTCTTTTCCTTTCCAAGACTTTCTTGCCCAGTACTGTTATTAGCCTTGTTGATAAAGATCTGAGAATTAGTTCAAAACTACCTGTTAAAAAAAGACATTTTTTTGAGTATTTGGATTAGATCTAAAGAGACAAATGTTCCAAATTCCTTCCCTTTTTTCCACCAGCTATGATAATGTTTACAATACAATTATCCCGGCTCAGTTTCTTCTTTACATTTTCACATAATTCCATATTTTGGTGCTGAATATGTTTTATACCATGATTTTCTTAAATCACTACTCATAGTAGATATTCAAATCTCACAGCATATGAGGAGCTGATGTGTTTCTAGGTTTGTTACATCCTTCCTGGCCTAAGGAGTGATCATCCACTCAGTTCTCAGGGCTGTGTGCCTAGCATTGGACTACTGCTGGAGTGAGTGCAGCAACACATTGGCCAAATAATATTTTTTTCATGTCATATAGTATTTCATAGAAATAAATATTTCAACATTGTATTTGAACAGGTACCATCTTCCATAGTTTTAGATAAGATGTTTTATGGATGAGATAAACATTTATTTTAAAGTTCCCAAAGTAATTTGGGACTATATTTATAGTTTGAACTTTATTAAATGTTTATGAAATGCTCTTAACATGAGAGGTGCTATGCAGTGGCTAACCTTGTTAGTGCAAGATTTACTTCAATTCATCTGCTGCAAAAGCAGCAGTGACAAAACAGTATTTAGTACTGAATATAACTACACCATTTAAATATACATACACTTAATATGAGGCACACTTGCTCATGAGACATAGCAAAGTACCATCTAATCTATTAAGGTTTGCAACCATCAAACATCCACATCTACTCTTCACACAGATATCTGTGTCCATCGACCTTAAAACCGTTGGGTTTTGCTCAAGCCCTTATAGCTCTTTTGGTATTTTGTCAGCTGTAAACATTGCTCTTTGTTCAGATTTTCTGGATGTGCAGTACTTCTGTCTGAGATGAAAGGTGTTACCTAGATTGTGAATATGCTGCATATTCTTTGTGTGAGTGTACATTAGTCACCTATCTGCTGTTTGTGTGGAAATATACGGCACAAAAATATTGTGACTTCTTAGCAGAAGTGGAAAAGGTCCAATATTTTTTGAATAAATTGCATATTGCATTTGGTCCATGCAATTGCAATATATTCAAGGGATGAATTCAGTGCTTCTTGAAAGCATCAGACATGGTTCTTGGTTCTTTTCCATGTTCATGTGCTTTACATAGCTCTATAGTCACTTGAAAATCCTTGCTGCAGCATGTAACAGCCCTGCCCTACACTTACTTACATGAAATGGTAGAATAACCAGGAAACCGTACTGTTAATCCATGAATGGTTTGACAGAAATATTTATTTAACAATTCATGGTGGCATTAATCATTTATTATTTTCGTCATGATTAATTCATATACTATTATGCTTCTTTGTTTCTAGGTCTTTGGTTTTTACTGTGTGCATTTGCATTCTTTAATAAATTTAGAATGAAAATGCCTCTGAACAAAATTTATGAATATACATGTGATAGCAGTGCGAGTCTCTCAGAGTCTCTTGAAACTACAGTTTGAATAGTAGAATCATAGAATAGTAGAATGGTGTGGGTTGGAAGAGACCCAAAGCTTAAAGCCTATCTCATTCCAGTCTCCATGCCATGGACAGGGCTACCTCCCACTACTCCAGGCTGCTCAGGCCCCAACCAGCCTGGCCTTGAATACTCACAGGGATGAGACTTCTCTGAGCAGCCTGTTCCAGTGACTCACCACCTTCACAGTAAAGAATACTTCCTAACATCTAATCTAAACCTATCTTCTGTCACCTTAAAACCATTCCCCCTTGTCCTCTTGCAAAAAGCCTCTCTCTGACTTCTTTGTAGGCCCTCTTTAGATTTGGGAAGGTGCCATAAGTTCTCCTTATGACCTTCTCTTCTCCAGGCTGAACAACCCTAACTCAGTCTGTCTTCGTAAGAGAGGTGCTCCAGCTCCCTCCTCATCTTTGTGGCCTCCCCTGGACTTGCTCCAACAGGACCATGCCCATGTCATGCAGGGGGCCTCTGCTGGATGCAGCACTCCAGATGGGGTCTCATGAGAGTGGAATGGAGGGGAAAAATCACCTCCCTTGACCTGCTAGTCACACCTCTTTTGGTGCAGGAGAAGAGGCCAAATACTTGTGTAAATTAATTTTAAACAATAAAAAGAACCAACTAAATTTAGAGAAGAAGGAATTATGGGGGCCCATTGCTGTTGCAAAGCAGCTTTTATGAAAGTTTTCTGCTCATTGTCCTTTAGGATACTTTCAGTTGTAAATATTATTCTTTTACTTGACAGAAATTAGAGAGATTAAACAACGGCTTGCCTAAGATCACTGAGAAACTCAGTACCAGACACCAGAGTAAAATTCCCAGGTCATCCAACGTCTTCTATAACTTTTTGCCTACATATTCCGTTTTATAAATGAACCTGTACAGGGAAGAAGAAGGGTCAAATACTGTTTCTGCATATGATGCTGCAGGGCATACAGCAAGTGTCCCCTACACAATGCAGTCAACCAGTGAAGCATATAGTTAACGTACTGCAAAGCACATCAACCCAGTTTGGCCCTTTGAACCTTCATCAAAAAACACCGTGCAAAACAAGATATTTTAAACACAACACACTACAAAAATTATACCTGGTACCAGGCAGGTTTTCTCAAGGAAAAAGATGATAGAACTGCCCCAAAAAAAGATTACACCATGAACAGTGTAACCCAGTGTAAAGTGATTAGGCTTAGTGAATCTTTTTAATTAACTGTCACCTGATAGTCCCCCTGGTAAACCTCTGGTACAGATGCTTTCTCCTCTTGCTTAACAGAACAGCAGCCAATAATAAATTTTCATTATCGTTAAATATATTTTTCTTTCAATTTCCATGAACTACTGTTATCTTTCAGGAACAGAAAGCTGCCAAATAGTGCAGAAACAAAAATCTAAAACTGCTAATTTATGGCAGTTCTTTGATCTCACTCCATATTTTTCTGGGTGTCTAATTGCAGCCCTTTTATAATAAATGCCACCTTGAACTTGTGATCTTAGGAAGTGAGTGCATGAACCAAAAAAGTGTAGAAGGTGTTCACCAGCCCTGTTTTTGTGAAACAACTCAAGCAAGATTCACAGAATCAAAAATGAGTTTGAATGAAATTTTCTAGCTTGCAGCAGTGCTGCTTCAACAGTGAATGAGATAAACAGGAGCACAGAAAAGTTGAATTTTATACCAGAGTTCTTTACTCAAAGGTAAAACATAGTAAAGTTTATTTAACCTTGAAATGTTCTCATTTTAAATAGATTAAATCTTATCATCTAATACTGCTTGTAAAGAGTGCCAGATATAAATACATTCCTACTTTCCCCAGGAAAGCCAGAGTGAGGTGGTATTTAATTGAGATTGAATACTTCTATTTTTTCTTAAGAGAAACCAATGAAACTGGTATGAATTTTTCTGCTTAGCATTATAGTTTTCTTTTTAGTAAGATGCAAGGAAGCTTGGCTTTTCCTTGTGTCTTGTCCCAAGGCTCAAAGATGTTTTAACACTGTAATACTTCAGTCTTGTCCTAATCACATTTCTTTCTCTTAAAAATGTTTCATTCCCTAAGCTACCTCTTTTACAATCCTAAGTATGAGTTTTACTGTCCAGAAGAGATAAGTTAATGCATTTTCTTTTTGCTAATAGTGAATATGATGACATCTATTTTAAATGGAAATATTAAAAGTCTTCTGAGTGAATTTCTAAGTAGGCTGAAGTCTTCCATCTAGCCAAGATGGCCAAAATTGGCCAACACCAGTACCCAAGTTTTGCAATGATGTTACAAAACAAGAAAAAGGAGAAATTCATCTCACATTCAATCAGGCTTTATTGAAACTGCCAACATAAAACTAAATAATGTTTTGTCTTGTTTGCGTGTGTTCAACACCGATTTTTTTATTTGACAAATGAAGTCACATCTTTCTAAGGATACAACAAACAAAATATGAGTGTTTGTTTTCACTTCTCATTACATGGGAGTAAGCAATGTAGAAATGTAAAGTTCTATATAGCGTTATGAATATGAAACTCATAACCATCAGATCAGCCTCTCCTCTGTCGTGTGTCTAAGAAACTGTTGCCAAAAAAAGTTGGATGCATTTCTATTATGATCACTTTCATACTGCTGTTCCCTCATTTTGTCCAGTTGTTTGGGTTTTTTAAGTCCAGTTTTGCATAACTTGGTTTAAACCAATTTATAAATAAATGTAAATAAAATTAGGAGTCAGATTTCAGGGGGATTAGTCCAACTGACATTGCGTCTTGCTCTGAAATGAAGCACAATGTCTGGAATTTTCAAGCAACAGAGACAAACACGTGAAGTAAGCCTTATTGTTCATGTTGCCTAATCCATTTTCTTCATTGTCTGAAAATCCAGCAGGAGAACAGAGACATAAATTTTATAAATAGCAGATCACTTGGCACATATACTCACTGTTCTCAAATACTAAGAAAACATTTCTTGTCAACTCATCAGGTGAGGAACTAAAAATATTAAGACTGCTTAAGAGACTAAGCAATGCTTCAGCTGGCTGTCAGCTAATGTGTTTAATGCATAAAAAAATAGCCAGCACCATTAGTTAAGTGCAAGTCTTAGTAACAATACAAAAAATTGATGAACAGCCTCTATTACTAGCTCAGCACAGTGTTTTGTGGCTGCTTGCAGCTAGCACATATTCTTTTGGAAGACTTAATCACTTCTTTCTTCAAGTTCAAAGAAGAGTGGTTGTTAACCCTTGTATTCTCACAACATTTTCAGAGTAGAATTTGACTGAATAAGATTAGTTCCACTTAGACTACTAAGAATAAGCTCTAAGATTTTTACAACAGTTTCTGTTGGAAATTTAAACAGAAACGAGTGTGCTGACCCTTAGAATTTTATAAGATTATGTTTGAGGAGCATGGATTTCCTCAGTCTTGAAGAAGATTAAATTTCAAGGCCCAAAGTACCAAGTGTAAAAAGAAAGCAAATAAAAGTAGACAATATCACTGAAAGGTATATTCTTTTCCAATCATCATTTCATTTTAGTAGAATTATTCACTTTAATAGCTTTTGAAATAACCTGTTTTTTAAAATAGAATTGCTTTTAAATAGCAGAAGCATAAGGAATAAGCAGAAGTAACTGGTGGAAAAGGACTATCAGATTTTATGAATATTGCCCAAATGGGTAATAACTGAAGGTTGTCACCATCTGATGCTTGTTCACCACTCTATGTAAAATGGTGTTCCAAGTCTCATAGGATTTGGAGATCATTTGCAGCACAGAAGGCAATAATTAGCATCATTGTTGACAATCCCAAACACTGAATAAAGACAAAAGATAATTCACCTTTTTATCCTTAAAGGTTTTGTTCCTTCATGTCAGAGTCCATTCAGACTGAAAGAGCAGCCAAAGGAAATTTATTTTATCTGATGCACACACAATGTTTGCTCTTTGCAACAAAGCAAACATTTCAGCTTCCAGAGCCACCAAATTAAGCAGTGCTTACAAACGTAATCCTTCCAAATAAAATTGAAATCCAACTTAGATAACACCCGCAGATAACAAATCCGTACTTTTAAAGGAATTATAAGTTTCAGGCATTGACAAAAGTAGAAGTGGAGCAAAAGGCAATACTCCTGTGGTATCCTTTGTTATACCTTTAGCTGAACTACAACTATGGCCTCAGTGAAATTTGTCTGCTGTGCATGAAGGTTTTTCACACTATAAAACTCAAAGTGTAGATAGCTGTCAAGGACACTGACAGACCTTTCTTT
>WBMY01000203.1:437153-486680 GCA_013397315.1 Donacobius atricapilla | reverse complement strand
TTTTTTTTTTTTTTTTTTTTTTTTTTTTTTTTAATTGCCTACACTTTCTAATGAAAGTGAATTTTTTATAGGAAATGTAATAGATGATAATGATAATAGATTTGCTTTGGGAGGAAAACACTACACCACTACAAGAAAAGCCATTCACTGGGCATGAGTAGGCTGGCAAGGTTATCATGTGGTGGATAAATGAATTTGATGACATGCTCAATTATGCAGATTTTATGGATATAAGTTATGCCTCAATGTTTGCTATAGGGGACAAGAATCAACCTACTGTGCAAAATTGTCAATGAATTTATTGGACCTGGCAGACACCACGAATTTCACAGAAATTTAGTTTGCCAAAACACTAAGTAATTGAAGCTTAATCCTCAAAACTACAATGAAGTACTTTTTGTATATGCAATGTTTTACTGGAAGTTGGAGTAGATACACTGTCTTATTATTGATGTGGTGTACTTCTTATTCTAGGTTCTATCCTTAGGAGCTGATGTGCTACCAGAATATAAACTCCAGACTCCTCGCATCAACAAGTTTACTATATTGCACTATAGTCCTTTCAAAGCCGTCTGGGACTGGCTCATTTTGTTGCTGGTCATATACACTGCCATATTCACCCCTTACTCTGCTGCCTTCCTTCTGAATGACAGTGAGGATCGGAAGAGGAGAGAGTGTGGATATTCCTGCAGCCCACTGAATGTTGTAGATTTAATTGTGGATATTATGTTTATCATTGACATTCTAATAAACTTCAGAACAACATATGTAAACCAGAATGAAGAAGTGGTAAGTGATCCAGCAAAAATAGCAATTCACTACTTCAAAGGCTGGTTCCTTATTGACATGGTTGCTGCAATACCTTTTGACCTGCTGATTTTTGGCTCTGGCTCTGAAGAGGTAAGCTTAAATGAATAAGAAATCTTACATCTTAATTTATTACTTCATGATGGTATTCTGTGTATCCTAAAGTATTTTTTGCTTGTCATTTAATAGACTGCTTAGTATGTCCATCCCATCTTTTAAAGTTAAACTAAAATTAAATCTTACTTTGTAGAATAATGTACAATATTGGCTTTCATTGACAAGAGAAGACATTGAATGTTTGAGCTATTATTTTTCATTTATATCATATTTGATACTGTCTTTAGAAATAATATATTGTGTATGATGACTTCATCAAATGGTTTTATGTAAGAACTGCTGCTTTGATTTGTCACTTATTTTTTAAAAACTGCCCATGATGCATGTAAGTGCTGTGTTAGCATTGCATCATTATTATAATTTTCCTCTATTCAAAATGTTTAGATCAGACATTTACTTAGCAGAAAACAGATTAGTTGTAGCATAAACTATACTAGTTATCGAAGAGATTTGGCTGTTGTCAATTTTATCAAGAATATAGACTATAAAAGAAGGAAAAAAAGATCACTTTGACAGGCATGATCTATCTACACAATTGAGTAAAAGCTGTTCAATATATGCATCCAAAACTGGTCCAAAGGTTTAGAAAATACATGGTGTATTCTGGATTCCTGACACAGTTCTTCCATATAGTTTTATTTAATTTAAGAAGGGATAAAATCATAATTTTTTTTCTGAAAAGTAGAGAATTTGGTTTGATTTTTCTGTGATGCACAGAATGCAGAAGTTTTTTTTTAAAAAAAAGCAGAAAATCAATCAAAAGGTAAATGAGAAGTCTAGAGAAACATGAGATAAAACCATGCACTAAAAATAAATGTTATTAAAGAAAGCATTAAGAAGAGACAGAGTAATATAAAGGACAGAGGGAACATATTAATAGTTCTCTTACCAGAACTTCTTTATTCAGAAAGTGGCTAAAAAGCCTAGAGATTTAAGAGAAAATTTGATCACCTTTTGCATTCATTACCTGTGTCAGATGCCCATCTTTCTGCAGATAACTTTTCTGTGGTTTTGAAAGCACAGACACAGGAAAGACAAACATTTGCATAATGGCATTACTTCTAACTCAGACTACAACATTCCCCTTCAGGCATGGTCTGCAACCCTTTCTGATCATCAATCATTTGTCATTGCCAAAAATTATTTTCAGTGATTAGAAGTGTGCAACATAAAGGATTACAACCAGGATCAATTCCAAAGTTCATTTTAGGAGTGCCCCTGAACATCACTCTTCCACACCTCTCCTGTTGAAGATGTTCTTAAGAGTAAAGTTTCAGGTGCTAAAGTCATACTAATGGGATAACTTGAATATAAGTTAATGTTGCAGATTACAGCAACAAATGTGCATTCTTGCAGATGAGTAGACAAATATAAAAATGTGGAAGATGAAACAGAAATTATTGGACCATGCAATGACTTTTTCACTATTGTAGGTATAAGTAAATTGATCATTTATTCCCTCAAATCTAGTAATTGACTGGTTTCTCTACCGGGAAAAACTGGTTTGTTTATCTAAGCAGCAGTGATGCTATATAGATTATGTTCCATTCCCCATGCCATCATAGCCTCTCTCTCTCATTCATGGTATTGAATGTGTCAATCACTTTTCTAAGCTGCTACTTACTGCAGTTTTTCTTCCTACATTGCTAAGTATAATATTTCACCAAAGATCCCTTTTTCATAGTTTAGCAAGAAGAGGCAAATATAAAACTGAGAGAATGAAGCATTTTCCATTTAATAGAATTTTTTCAGTCATAAGGGTTATCTTTTTTATGAAATGGCTCTTTTTTGTTGTCTAGAGATTCTTCAGAGAAGATCCCCAATGAAAAATTGTATTGAATAGTCTTTTTATTAAACAACATGAGCTCTAAAGAAAGCTCCATGTGGGCTCATGCAGCTTTAAAGCACCTTGGTATCAAATGGAGTGTTGAAAGGGCAGGAGATAATAATCCAAATACCACATACAGCACTATCCAAATGCTTCTATTTGAGCTGTACTTTGTCAGTCATAAGAAAGCAAGAGTCAGACCGTTACCTTTCCAATTTCTCGAATAGGGAGATAATGTAATTTTAAATTATTTTTCTCTGCTTAATGATACTCAAAATGATGATGGCTGGTAGTAAATAATTCTCTCTTTTTTGTATGTGTGTTATAAAAGTTAGGTGGCTTCCCTAATACTTGAGAAGATAAAAGTAATGAGTAGATGGAGAGGAAAGAAGAGAAATTAAAAGATTTTAATGTGATTATCCAAGTACTCTTGAACTTGTAGTCCAGCAGATAGGTATGATGGAAACAGAGAAGCAAGCAATCCAGAGTAGAGTGCAGCATCTATCAGATTGCTGTTTGCAGACATTTACTGTTGGCACCAGATGGGGTAAGGTAACTGATAGAGTCGGACCCCTGCCTCCTTAGGTGTTGTGCTGATCAAAGTATTCCAGCACACCAACAAAATTACGTTACGTGAGACGTACTTCAGAAACCAAGAACTTCTGTCCCTGGCCCAGTGACACGTGGGAGCTGTGCTGTTACTATGTGAAGGCTACATCTATGCTGAGAAGTGGGCAGCACGTAAGGCACGTCAAAACTTGTGGACCATCCTTTTCACCTCTACTGCTGGCTCTATTTTAGTGTTACAGCCTCTCCACTGTATTAAAGAAAGATGCTTTAAGCATATCTAGTCTCATTCATGCTGATTTTACCCTTGAAGAGATTCAGTTTTCTTGTGTCATATACCTTCCACATCCTCCAGAGCTCAAATTGATGTACCTAAGTATAGGATTGACACTGAGGATGAATAATATTAGCAAGTTTTATATTAAGAATGGGGTGGAACAGGGTTGACATATTCTAGATTTGCGGTCAACCATTTGATCTATTTAAGGGGCACTGTTAGTCTATGCAGTCTCTTGCATGACATAGAGATATGCCTACATCTGAAAAAGAATGTTTCAAACACCCCACTAAAAACAAATCTTTGCTTTTCTTAAGGGATTATAAATATATAAGCCTGATCTACCTTACACAGAAAAATAACCTAATCATGATATTCACATGCTTCTGAATCTCAGCCTAGGCATAGCATTTTGAAGGGTGTGATCTCTCAGACTACTGAGGTCACTAACCTTCTTAATGTGGTAATGAGAAATTCACCCTGAAATTATTTGGGGTATTAAACTGAACTAAGGAGTGTTACTATACATTATCCTGTTGCTTATTTACTCAGAAAATATGAACTATTTATTGAGTTGTGCACTGGGAAATGGAGCAAAGAAAGACTCTTGTTTGGTTCCAAGAGCTTTGGGGTTTTACTCAGAAATGTGGTAAATGCAAGGATTTAATAAAACATAAAAAATCAGTCTAGTACTTGTTGCAAGAAAGCTTTAATGCAATGCATACTATGGTCAGAATGGCTTGTGAGGCTTGGAAAACTTTTCCTGTTAAGTGTCATATACATGCATATTTAAAAAAAATAAAAAAAAACCCACACCAAAACGAACAAACCAACCAACCAAAATCATTAAACATGTATGCACTCTTGGCATTTACTGAATAATATATGTTCAGACTTAATGCAAGCGAAAAAGTTAGCTGTGGATTTGTTTTTATTAATCCAGTTGTTCCTCTTTACAATGCTGTCCATTTCTTCTACAAGGAATTAGCAAGTATGAAATGTATTTACTGATTGAAATTTAAAAACTTACATTAATAACCTCTAGATTCCTTTAAAAAGATCAGAGCCTCAAAGAGGCTGCAAATGGATAATAGCACATGTCTGCACTAAAAATTTTGAAATACATTCCTGCTTAAAACTGCTCCAATTTTTTTTTTATAGTGGTGGAATACTTTTATTACTGGGTCTTGCCACTACACCTGCAAATGCAAAAAGATTCATCTGAAGTAACTTGTCCCTATGTTCTGTTCAGAGTGCTTCATCATCTTTCACATGTATGAGTATTATTACCATTTCAAACAGGAGGAATCTTGTAGATAAACTCTTTGGGACACTTCTGCCCTACTACTTCTCTTGTCTATAATATGTGTGCCAGAGCATTGCATGGAGTTTTTAAGTTAGGATCAAATACAGTCACACAGTTTTGTTCAAGAACACTTATTACCTATGTGGACAGTCATATAATTATGAGTAATTCCAATAACTTACAGATTTTATCATGTTAAAAATTAGTAATCGATTGGATCATTAAATCCATTATGGTTGACTGAAGAGTCCAGATCAAGTAAAATATTCAACACGAAAGGGTATTAACACATAGTCACAACTTCAATATGTCTTTATTTTATATGTACATTTCTTATATTCTTCCCTGGTTCTATAATGAAATTGGTAGTTTAAAGAAAATGAAATTAAGATTACATTGAAATGGGTTCTTCTACTTTTTGTGTTGATTCCCCAGAATAATGGAATTTGTAATGGTTTATTCATGCTTACTATTCATGAGAATACATTTGTTAATGGAGAAAATTAACTTCTATCTTATTTTTACAGACAACTACATTAATAGGCCTTCTGAAGACAGCTAGACTACTGCGTTTAGTGAGGGTAGCACGGAAATTGGACAGATACTCCGAATACGGTGCTGCAGTTCTGATGCTCCTCATGTGCATATTTGCACTAATTGCACACTGGCTTGCTTGCATTTGGTATGCCATTGGAAATGTAGAAAGACCTTACTTGGCTCATAAGATTGGCTGGTTGGATTCTTTAGGAGAACAACTAGGAAAGCATTACAATAAGAGTGATGCAAGCTCCGGACCATCTATCAAGGACAAATATGTTACAGCACTTTATTTTACCTTCAGCAGTCTGACAAGTGTAGGATTTGGAAATGTGTCTCCAAACACCAACTCAGAGAAAATCTTCTCCATCTGTGTCATGTTGATTGGCTGTAAGTAATTTTATCATGGATTTTAATCTTTTTTTTTTCTCTCTGTGTTTGAGCAAATGGCTTAACATTCTAAACTAATAAGATTATAAGCATGCAGCCAGAAGGGCAAGTTCCTAGGGAAAGGAATGTTGTATGCAAAAATACGTTGTGACTCATTCAGTGTCAGGAAGTAATCAAGTTGCTTGACTACTCAAAATCTGTTATCCAAACTGTCAGAATATTTGTGTTGTATATCAATGTCTGTAAGCAAATCCTGTGTAAAGTAAGAAGGTGAGTTTGGAGTGGATTTAGGAAATTATAGCCCATATATAATAACATATAATCACAATTATATGTTATTTTTCTATCTAAAACTAAACCTATAAATGTATGCATACCTTTTTAACTCTTCCCATTGTTCTTAACTTTTACTTAGCTGTACTCATCTGCATGCCCAATGATACGACTTAAGTAAGTTTTGTTTCTCTTTAATCCAGCATTAATGTACGCTAGCATTTTTGGAAATGTATCTGCAATAATCCAAAGACTCTACTCGGGAACTGCCCGGTATCACATGCAGATGCTGCGAGTGAAGGAGTTCATCCGCTTTCATCAGATCCCCAACCCTCTGCGGCAACGACTGGAGGAATACTTCCAGCATGCATGGACATACACCAATGGCATTGACATGAACATGGTATGTTCTTCTGTTTTTCAGGCAGAGATGCTGAGGAATAGATAAATGCATAAGAAATTACAAAGCCACTGTAAGTCTTTAGTATTTATAAGCTGTAAAAGTACAAGCTTAAGAAGGTGGATATATGTTACTAACAATCAAGCCACTCACTACATGTTTGGCATACAAGCATTTCACTGCCTAGGTTATTGCCAGGTATATCAGAAATCTGAATTCTCACTGTGTATAGGAGACCTTGAGAACTGCAGGTGACTTCTGTAAGCTTAAATAGAGAATAAAGGCATAGGTTTCTCATTTCAGATATAGGTGTTCCAGAATTTTGTTTGCTCTTTGCCCTGGTTTTCCACTTCCAGTATCAAACATGAGTACCTGTGTTGATATCCATAGAGTTACTGTTCTATAAAACTTGTGGAGATCAATTCTTTTTCAGAATCCTTCCATGTAATCCAAGTATATTGGGAATGGGTTGAAGAGAGGAGTAGGCAGGGTTAGCTGCTCTTTTCAAAGAGAAATATTTGAACCACATGATAGTCTAAAAAGTAATTCACTTGCATTCACAACCACATAATTCTACACTGAAAATCAACACAGTACTACTAACCATTTAGCCATCCACAGAAGCTCATTTCTAGGAAATGACAATGAATAACAGTCATATTTTCTGGTTTTGATAAAAAAAGCCCCCTATAATCTCTCCTTCTATAAATACATGGCTAGCTAAAAAGAAATAGCAATCTGCTAGTGAGCAAAAGTAAGCATCTATATCTCTGTCTTATTTTCTGGAGATAGAAACATTTTTTCTGAAAAGTCAGCATCAGTTTGAAGACGCTGGGGGCACTGTACATCTTAAGGACCTGTGAATGTGTGTCTTTGTAGGGATACTTTCCAGAGTTATTCAGAGCTGGAGATTAGAAACTTTGCAGAACTCTCCCGGAAGATGTAAAGAACAGCTTGTTCTTTTCTTGTTCTGTAAAGAACAAGAAAATCTGTACACTTTTGTAACAATTTAACTAGAAATTAACTTCCAAAATTTTGGTATACATTCATACAGCTTTCATGTGGTATCTATGCATACATTTCTGAATACCTGTCAGAGTACTACATTTTTATGCAGTAAATAGAAACTATGGTCTTGATTTAAATCTTTTATAAAGGTGAATCATTGACAGTTTGACTTTATGGTTACCATTAAGTAAAGCAGATCTTAAAAAATACAACAGAAAATTAATATTTTTGCCATCGCCTGCCACTTCTGTGTGTCCCCTCCAGAGGGATAATATGTCCAGGGCAGGACAAGGACAATTGTATAAACCTCTGCTGGGGATTACTGCAGTGGAAGGCAGCATCAGTAGCTTCATCCTGTGTGGCACTGAATAGCCCTAATTCCTTCTGATGGCAATGGAATTGTGAGGTACTCAGCACTTTGCAGGATCAGGCCCTTAAGCTGCAGGTGTGTTCAACCTAAGCCTAAAGTAGCTTACTGAATTATTTCTGAAGATATTACAAAATCATATGTGCCTTAACTAATTCATTACCACTAATGGATGTACTAAAAACACCTGGTTCACATGAAATAGTAATTATAACTGGAGGCTGTCATGTGAAAACTTGCATAATTCAGAAACTGGTGTATGGAAATTAGTCTTGGATTTGTCATTAATGTGAAATAACAACTAAATGGATTAAATAGACCGTATTCTGCAATATGATTGTGAGGCAGTATGGAGGATTTGTTTTAAATAAAGTGTGGAAAAACCCTCAATTTAGTACCTTGTTTTGTTGTATTTTATTCCTTATTCTGTTCACAGTTCTATCCCTCAAGTGCTATGTCAATCACTTTATTTCCCTTAAGATTTTGTGTGTATTACACTTAGTACAAGGATAATATAAGAATTGTGTGATTTACGTTGTACTTATGAAAGATTTATCTCTTTCCTGTCTGCTTCACACCTAAATACATGGAATAACACCACCCACTGGTAAGAGCAGGAGGTATTTATATCAAATTTAATTCCAGTGTAAAGTGTGGAGAATATCCATGTTATCTGTTGGGTTTAGAGCTTGTTCAATGCTTTCTAATTTTAATTGTAACTTTTTGCATGATGAAGGGGTAGATAGCAAAGGGAAATAATCCAAGTAGAATCAGATGTGGGGCAGAATGGTTACTAAAAATCAGACATTAAAAAATGCTTATCTAACCATGTTTACTAATCACTGTTTTACCCCACAACTCAAGTCATGCTTCTCTGCCCCAAAAAGGTCATGTGCATATTGGTTTGTATTAAATAGTTGCTCTGTAGGAATGTCACTGACAAAGTTGTCTTGCTGCTGATCATTCTGCATTTTCCTTTGTGTGAATGCTCTTGGTTTAAACCATATATGCATGTTAACACACGCACCAATGAAGTTTTCTTGGCTATTAGCCATGTGCATATGAGTTGGACTTGCATGGTTTTTTACTTGATTTTGCATGAAATATTTGCATTTACAGAACAAAGGACTAATATTGTCCTCAGACAAATGTGTTTGACTCCTGCCCATGTTTACTTGGAGTTTTTTGCGAATTCTGAAGGCAGAATTTCATCCAATATCTTTTTTTCTTCATTTCATGACTGAAAGCTGGAAAAAATAAAAATCTAGTCCTCTTTCCCCTTTGAAATATGAAATGCATAATAATTTACATTTTATATATATATATATATGTACATGCAACATATACACACATATACTCATATATATATATATAAATAACATTAGAGAATATATTTCAGAAGATGTTTTAAGTTATCCTCAGTAATATACTTAAGAATCCAGGTAAAGTGGAAAATAAAACATAAAAAAATAGATTAAAGAGAAGTCCTTTAATCTCAGGAGTAATAGTGCACTAAGACTAAACTTGATTTTCTAAACAAAATTCTACATCTTAGATTGCAAACCAGAAGAAAATAATTTATGAAGTGCTTATTTGAAATGGTTAAACTTAAAATTAGCTTTAGAGACCTGCAAGTGAAATATGCCGAGACCTTGTTTATTTGTTCATTTGCACCCTTCTGCTCCATTTCTACATATTTTTTATTATATTCCATTACATAATGTATTTTGGTTGAAAACAGTTCCCCATAATTATGTATGGACTGGATAAACAGGATTTGGGATTTATTTTAATCTGGATAAAAATCTTGAGTCTATAGAATGAGCATAATTTAAATCAAGTCCCTGTGATATACACTGGCAAAGTCGAATTACAAAAAATTGTTTATATTGCATATTGTTTCATGAAAGATGTCACCAGTCCCAAAGATTCCAATTCTTGTAATATTTTAAACTATCTTATTCTGTTTTTCCTAAATTCTTTTTGCCTACTTTTTCCTCTTTCATTCCTATGTTATCAGTCCAGCACTGATAATAGCATGCCTATGATGCTTACCCTAAAAAAATTAGCTATTTAGTGTTTGAGATAGTTTTTTAAGTTATGCATGTATTTTTTACAATCCTGTCCCACCCTTTCTTTCCATGGATCTTCTGTGCATCTGAATAGCTTTACTGATTTGTTTTACATTTGGAAAGAGTTCAAAGAAGTAACTAAGTGAGACAAGCTGAAAAGTGTTTAGCCCAATTAATTCATTAAAATTTTGGATGTGGGATAGATGGCTTTTTGGGTTGGGTTTTGCCCAGTAGCATGAAAGGGGAGAGCAAGTCAGAATTTTTATAAGTGAATGTATGATTTCTCCTGCAAGCATCCAAGCAAATGGTTAATTTTACAATTGTGATAACTTTCTTGGGCACTGTGATCATGCAAGTACAGTAGAGCATCCACCTATCTTGAACCAGCAATTCTATAGTAGCAAATAAAGGGCAGGTTCCCCATTGCCTTGAACAGACTTCTTTTGTAAGAAATTGCCCGCTGATACCTGGTTGACATCACTACATTTTTTATTCTAGCTTTTCCGCCCACTATGGTCACTTCTTACAACAAAACCAGTTTTATCAATAGAACCAGTGCCACTAATATATTTGAAGCAGAGAATTAGAAAAGTGAACTAAAATTTCAAAAACAGCAAGGAGAAATTCTTTGTACCATCAAAAGGCTAATACAAATTAAATGTGTTTGTAACAAAACCTTGCAGTAAATTGTTAAACCGAGGGAATATGTAAGCATGTTGGAACTTGGTACTGCTGTTTGCCTATATGTCAGAACAGAAATCATGACATATAAACCAGCCAGGAAGTACCTTATGATTAACCACAATCCTGTCCTTTCATTTTCTAAAAAAGGCAATTTAAAAAATGTGATTGCCTGAATTGAATTGAGTTATAAAAATAAGACCTCATAGAGAAAAAATAATATCAAGAATGTCCATCTATTTCTAAATGATCCTTTATCAGTTTCTCAGTGCATTGTATTTTTTGGTCTAAAATCTCAAAAACAAGAACAATTAATTTTTCAACTATTGTATTTTTGAAATACGCAGATCTGGTCAGTCTAATTTCTACAGACTTGAAACATTTCTCTTGGTAAGGGAGTCAACAGCTGAAGAAACTGGAATAATTTTCTGTCTTCCTTGTTCATCAATGTATTGTATCTCAGAGATCACTTTTCAGATGTACTCAGAACCTGTAATAAGACTGTAGAAGAATAGTCCACTGCAGCTTCACTAATTCCAGCATAAAGATGTCACACATCTGTGTTGTGGCAATGACTGAAAACAAAAGATCCTATTCTTGATAAGGTTGCCAGGCTTCAATCTCACTGAAAGGTGAATTAGCTCATTATCACATACTGCTTCTCTTCTCTCTCAACTGTTGAAAGGAAACATACTGAACATTAAAAAAAAATCATTCTATGCAAAGAAAAGGATTTTTCAAGTATATTCTTTCTTCTATGTGGAGCCCAAGAGCTTCTGGAGCAGAATTATTGCCACCTGTGACCTTGTTCTTTCTTTTCTAAACACTGAAAGCCCTTGGAAATGTTACAACCTTCCACTTATAGAAATAATTAATTTCTGTTATTAATTATCACAGGAATATTGAATAGTAAATTCTAAATTCTTTCTAGAAATAAAATTGCTGTATTACAGAAATGTTTAGCCTAGATGATGTTCTTAAACTACAAGAGTCAAATGTCTGTGACAGAACTAAATCCAAACTATTCTCAATTAGAGGAAACAGCTACTGGGGGACAGAGATCCTAATTCAAAATCTAAGCAGCACAATTTGTGCAGCTAAAGAGTCTCAGGTTAGCCTTAAAATTAGGTGGCTGGCAAAAGATGAAAATTAAATTCATAGGTTATTTCACCCAATTTATGAAGTAATATTAATTAATTTCATTAGTTCTTTCTGAAAAAAAACTAAACCAAAAGGGTAATTTTTATATAAAGTTCAGATTTAACATTCAAATATTTTCAGAATGTTATTTGGCTTTTAGTGATGCCAATGTCAACATAGCCTGAGATCTCTCTTATGCAGAGAACCAAATAGATATTAAGTATGTGTGGTCATGACACAAAGTGAATTTACTCCTGCCTCTTTGTAGCTTCAGCTGCTCATATTTTTTGCTGTGTTAATCTTTTGTATGGATCAGTTTCTCAAACCATTTCACAAGAAGATATCAGGACGAGGCAGGAATAAACAGATGAAGTGGAGATGGACCAGAATCCTCTTTCAGTTTATGCCATCTTAAATTCTCAGATGAACTTGTGAGTCACCCCTTATCTTTCCGTCTATGTGCTGGGCACCTGCCACTCACAAACTCTGACTGGTTCTAGGACAGGAAAGCTTTAGTCACTAGTTTCAACATACCCCAAACACAGCGCAACACACAAGAGCCCTCTTGTGCTCTCTTCAACTGCTGCTTGGTATTTAATGATCCCTCCTATATTTCAGTAGAGAAAATGTGCAACAGAAAATTACATGCAGAATTAGAGGAGTATCTTTGATTGTAAGGCTGCAAGCACTGGAGAATCTCTCAGACTAGGAAAGGCTGAGGGAGCTGGGACTGTTCTGCCAGATGGGAGAAATGAGGGCTCACAGAGGATCTCATCAATGTGAACAAATACCTGAAGGGAGGGTGTAAAGAAGGTGGAACAGATTTTCAGTGGTGCCCAGTGACAGGACCAGAGGTAAGGGGCACACACTGAAACTGGAGGCTTCGACCAAACACCAGGAAACACATTTTTACTGTGAGGATAACTGAGCACTGGTAGAAGTTGCCCAGAGAGGTTGTGGCATCTCTGCCCTTGGAGATATTTGAAAGCCATCTGGACATCACCCTGGCTACCATCTCTAGGTAGACCTCCTTGAGCAGGGAGGATGGACCAGATGATCTTTCCACCAAGATGATAATTTTCAACCTCAATCATTCTGTGGTTTTGTTGATATGGAATGTGGTATTTCCATGTTTAATGAAAATTATTGTTGTTTATATCCTGGTTTGCTTCAGGTTAGATACTTTCTAAATATTTTCTATGAGACATATGTCAATACCTGTTCCAAAACTGAGGATAAAAAAAATCTAAAAATTGTAATGAATTTTATAATTTATCCAAAAACCCAAGGTCGCCTTTGCCCCAAACATTTGCTTGTTGCCTGCGATTAGGGCATAAAGATGTGTCCAAGTCTGTTGTCACAAATGTGCCTGATAAATGTGTGAGTGATACCTTGCTGTCATCTTGAGAAAAGAAATTAATGAAGCTGGACTCCTTCTCCTCATAAAAAGATCACATTCTTCAAGGCAGTAGGAATCATGTCCCTACTATCCTCACAAAACCTCAATCTCTTATTCCATGTAAAATGTTTTACATCTCTCTGGATGACGTTATCCTCCTCTGTAAGCATGCCACATAGATAAACCAACGTTATCTGACGTGGAGTAAGTTTCATTCCAGACAGGAAGAGATAACCGAACTTGGAGTTGAGAACTATCAATGACAGACAACTGGAGCCCGTGATCACACCATCTTAACTGTTTTTACTTTATTTTATTTTTTGTTTTTCAAGGGGGAGGGCTAAAGGTGATTTTATGTCTTGTTACACTTCTTTTTAAAAATATCTGTGTATATTTCTTGAATTATGCATGAGATCTGATTCCAAACATGATTCTAACCATGAGAATCTGAGATTTTTCTCACCAGGGCCCCGTGGAATCACAACTGAGGAGATATTGTGTATAACAATAGAAGTATATTAGGAAAGAATGGAATAATTGAAACTCAAATCTGTATTTAAATGATTTATTAGTTTTGTACTTTTCATTGATAATAATGTTATTAAAGAGCAATTCTAGTTTTATAATTTTCGATTTTTTTTTTTATTTTGAAGACTGCATGGATGATTTTCTAACATTTAGTATAGGCAGTGTGTGTACAAATTTGATGTTGATGTTGATTCTCACATTACAGTATAATTATCAATACAATTCCAGTAATGAAAATCAGAATATGAGAAGGAATTTAACAAATATTTGAGAATTTGAGTTGGCAAAATGTCTGTACTGCACAAAACTAAGCATAAAACTTAGTCTGGAAACATCAAATTCTGTATTGTGTCAGCTACTTTGATTAAACACCTCAGTACACACAATGTGTGCCATATGGTAAGCTCTTTTTCATAATGTAGATTTTGCCAATGTTTTAACAAACTTATCCTCAAATCAGCTTCTTTCTTTAATTTCTAAGCTTGTATTAATGGAGTAATCTCCATTGGAAAGCAATGTTATTTAGTCTTCCTTCTAGGTATTTTAAAATGGTAATATTAAAAAGTAGATGCCTTTCCTCTCTGATGTATAAAACTACTTTAGAGTGTAAGCTCCATGGAGCAGGGACATTTTAGTCACAGATGCTTGAAAAGAGGCTGGTATCTTTCAGATGTTATTGGCATTTAAATAACTATTAACTGATATGCAATGATTTTAGAACACTTTCATGATAATTATAAATTAATTATAAAATAATTGTTTCTATAATGGACTATCCAAGGTATCTTCAGAAATATAAACCAACACACATGGTCTGCATGGGTTTTGCTTAATGGTAAAATACAATCCCTTGAAAACCAGATAAACAGCTGATGTGAAAAATTAAAACAATTTATTCTGAGGATATTCTAAGTGTTCCTAGATTCCTAGCAATTCAGATACACTTTTCTTTTAAGTACTTCTGAATTCAAAATACATTTCCTATTTCATATTCTATAAAAAATGGAGCTCTTCTATTGTATTCAGATAGATACACAGCAAACAAATTATTTCAAAATAGGTCTTTTATACTCACATGACTAGAGAACAATTTCAAAATAAACACGATTTTTCTCCTCTTGTTTCATTTGCTGAACTTATTTGTTTTTCTGTTTTTCAGTATCATTCAGTAAATAAGTTCCTACAAGCTTTTAATTTCAATTTAATTAGATTATATTAAAAAGCATAATTGGATACTAAGCTATTTCAAGTGATGTGATAGATACTGAAAACAGTGACACTACAGAAGCTTTTCATTTATCATATTTTCTTTTGCTTAGTGTTGTTGAATGCTGGCCTTTTCTGAGGACATATAAATTTCATGTGGTAATGCTGTAAGGCTCAAAATTTTCTTTATGTGTGTGTTAAAACATTGTTTGTTATTTCACAGCATCGATTTCCATTAAAGGTTCTAATATCTCATTTTTAAAACATAGCTTGGCTTGTGTGGACAGAAGCTCCATATCACAAATGTGTTCATCTTCACTAGCAAGGGATATGAGCTATGAATATATTTCGGCAATGAGAGTGAGAGCACAGGATTTTTTTGTGCTGAAGTAGAAATTATAAAAGCAACAAGTGAATGCAATTTGGCTATATCTTTTCTCTGCAGAAATGTTTACATATTTATAGAAAAACAGTGCAGAGCATAAACAAGGATGAAATAACAGACTGATCTAATAACAAAGAGACACATCCTGTTCACATATTCATAAGACTTGTAGCATCAGTGCATATTTTGCCTTTAGTAATACACAACAGTTGTAGCTGTCCCTGGGGAAAGCATACGATCCAATCATATCACTGACAGCGTATAACAGCATATAACAAGGAAAGGTGGTGTGGCATAATGTGTCAGCACGCAGAGTCACTCACAGTACTCCCGTGAAGCCAGTAGCAGAAATGTTTATAGATTCTAAAAGAATCAGAGTTGTATCATCCTAGAGAAGTTAGAAAAGCTCACCCATAAGGACCACGTTGTAACTCCCTTCTTTCCTTCTAAACAAAATTAACATGTTGCCATGGTATCTAAAAGGAATCCCATGATTCTACTTCAGGCAAACTCCTATTGTTCTGAGTAAAAGATGAGCAAGGACCATAGCAAGTAGCCCTGTGATTTGCTGGATGAATCATGTGTCTACGTAAATCTGCATAACGTTGCTTCAATAGGTCATGTTGCTTTTTCTGAAAAAAAATTGAAGTCCTACACTTGCAAGAATATAGTTAATGTGAAAATCCTAATAAAATGCCCTCTCTCTTAAAAATATCTGATCTTCTTCAGATAGCTCTCATTTTACAAATATCATGGTTATTTCAGCAAAACCCTCTCTCATAATAAATGTAGTACTTTGACAATTGATAAAAAGGAAATAGATATATGAGTCCATATAAGTGAAATTCAGTCAAGACTTACATTTTCACTGTCTTATTTATTTTACTGCAGTATAGTCATTCATGTACACTGATACCATTTCTTGCAATGAAAGTAATCTTAATATCATATTTTGTAACCATTATATAGATTAGTATTTATATGAATGCTCACATTGGAAAAGCTTTGCAATATAGATTACACTATGGATTTGTTGAATTTTAATACTCCTGCACCTCTTAGAGCCATGTCTGTTTGCAGGTCACTTCTATCTTTTTGTCCGGGAAGAAAGCAAAAATGATATAAAGAACTTTCTTAGCATTTCCATGAAATTTTTATGCTTGTCTTTCCAGGTCCTGAAGGGATTTCCAGAATGCTTACAAGCTGACATTTGTCTGCACCTGAACCAAAATTTGCTTCAGAATTGCAAAGCTTTCCGGGGGGCCAGTAAAGGCTGTCTTCGAGCTTTGGCTATGAAATTTAAGACAACGCATGCACCTCCTGGAGACACTTTAGTGCACTGTGGAGATGTTCTCACTGCTCTTTATTTTGTGTCAAGAGGCTCCATTGAAATCCTTAAGAGTGACATTGTTGTAGCCATTCTTGGTAAGTACATTATTATAAGGTATACTAAAAGAGTCAGATTTTTAAAAGAAATACTTACTGATGTTTCTGGAACAGGAAATTTGGAAATATTCACTACTTTTTAAAATCAAGCAAAGAAATAATTTAAGAAGAAAAGTCTAAATTGCTGCAGTAATTCATGTGCACCAAAGAGCCCACGTCTTTGGATTTCTAAAGATTTATCTTTAGTCACATTAATCCCTAGGTAAAAAGTAAGCTGCAGGTTTAGGCAAGCAGATATCCAATTATTCCAGTTCTGCTTATGCTGCAAGATCAAAAGTCAAGCCCACCCTGTTCTTGAACAGTGATGAAGCTATTGAGACATGTTGACTCCTCTCTTTGATAACTGGACCGATCTACTCTGGCATTCAAAATGTCTTCTAGAGATTTTCAGAAATACCTGTTTCTGCCCACTAGGCATAAAGGAGAAAAAGAGAATAACAGATTAATTTGATCAAGAAGTAATAGCACCTGTGTTTCCCCTATATTTCTTATTAGCACATTCTTGCTGTATAGCATGAGTTACTTGTTTCTTTTCCTAATAAAGTTGGCTCAGGACAATGCTCAGTCCAGCTGGGAGCTCACTTG
This sequence comes from Donacobius atricapilla, assembly GCA_013397315.1. Lineage (NCBI taxonomy): Eukaryota > Metazoa > Chordata > Aves > Passeriformes > Mimidae > Donacobius > Donacobius atricapilla. The sequence goes on along the minus strand of WBMY01000203.1, from coordinate 469,361 downwards.
CAGCTAGTGATAGCTCTTATGTAAAACCAGTAAGACTTCATTAGCTATAGCAATATGAAAAGTAAAATAGCTAAAATCTTACATAACATGACTACAGATTTGTTTCTCCAATTTTATATTAGATAATAAGAATGCAAAGAATAATTGAGGAGATGAGTAAGGATTTTGCTGTACAGAAGCATATACCGGCTGTAATATCATTCATATATTGTCTTTCTGTTAATTGGCCATGTAGGAACTTAGTCAGAGAAGCAGCTGAAGCAAGATGTGGACTGGGGGCAGTATGTTGCTATTAACCCACTTTTGACTGATTATTCTGTTTATACTTTACAGGGTGGATATGTGAGCAGAACGAAAGTGTGCCTAAAGCAATCCTTCCCTAGGTTTAGATGGTGTTATCAAGATAATTTATCATCTCATGCTGTTGCAGCTCATCAGCTGGGTCCGCTTTAGGCACAAGCAAAGTAGGGAGCGTGCGAGTTTAACATTGTGAGGTTTTTACTTAACTGTGTGAGAGTCTTGCCCTGATTATGAGCAGTGTGGTTCATCAAAGAATTCATCTCTCACATCAAAAACATGTACATTTCTGTAATATTGCTATTGCACTTGCAATCAAGACAAACTGACAATTTTATGGATTCATCAATTTCTTCCTGGGCCAAAGATGCAGACTGGACAAGTTTTTCATGTTATACACATCAGATCCCTGTACTCTCACACTGTAGGAGAAACCCAGGTACTTGCAGGGCCATGCCAGTGTATCTCTTCCCACCTATAGCTGTCCACACCAGGGACTGCAGTTTGAAGCCTCACTCTCCCAAGGAATGGTAGATCAGACAGGTGTGCACAACTGCATGCAAATGAAACTGAGCCCACATTCATGAGGTAGAAATCTGCCTATAGCTGGGTCCAGTGAATGAGTCCGTGGTATTTTGAAGAACATACAGAAAAAGGACAGATGATATAAAGGAAAATAAATCTGCATTGAAAACGCTCAGAAACCTAACAGGTTTATCAATAATTAGCCAAAGATTTTAGTTAAATCCTCTTTCTGAAAAACCTACACACAGAAATGAACATTAAAAAAAACACTCAGTGCTTTGTGCTCTGGACAGTAGAGTATTCCAACAGAGGTAGTATGGATGAAATTTTCACCTTTAACAAGTATTTCAGCATCATCAAAGAAATCAAAGTGTTCTGAGAAATGCTGGGTTTCTCCCCTGTTTTCCTCAAATCATCAGCACTGTCGGATATGGATGTGCTAAGTTTCTTTAATAATGATCTGACAAGAGTAATTCTGCATCAAATACCTAGAAAACACAATGTCTCTGAAATCTACTATTTCTTTCAGCTTTGCAGAGAGGATATAAAAATACTATTAAATAACCATGTCAGTACTCTTATTGCAGTTTTATATGCCTTGTTCTGTCGCTGATTCCTGTTCCATTGCACATCTTTGCCTATCTGTTATATCTAATGAACTGTGTTTTATGAAATAAAAACTATAGGTTTTGCTCTGAAGATATGAAGAGATGAAAAAAGGATCAATTTTGTTGTCAGTTTATTTCCATAGTAATCACCTTTATTGTAAAAATGTGTGCTTTATTTCCAGTATAAAATTATCTTGCTTCAATTTCTTTGTATTGTTCTTCCTATGCTTTCCTTCTCATATTCTAGAGGCATTGAATGCCAAGTGATTTTTCCTCTCTAAAGAAGATATGCAATATATTCAGGTTATCTTTTAATCTTCCCATATTCAAGATCCTCACCGTAAATCAGCCCTTAAATTACCTTTTGCACTTTTCATCTCAGTTTTCAACTTTCTTTTTAGAAAATAGAAAAAATAGAACTACTCTTAGTAAATTAATGTGAAAGGCACAAATTTTTAACAGAGACAGAAATCTGTATTTTTTTTACCAGTCTCTGTTTCTCCCTTGCTATGATCACTATTCTTTTCCACAAGTGTTTTCTTAGTTCCTCCCCAACCCCATTTTGCAGGTAACCCTGAAACCCTTAGTGCACAGCATATTTTCAATGGCTTAGGGCTGCAGCTGCTTTGCATTGATGAAGTTTAGGTACAGTTTGGCAAAAATGAGCAATTAAATAGAGATGACAGTGTTAACAAACACCTATTGCAAATGTGTCAACATTGATAGGAAGAATTGTAGTGGTATCAAAACAGAGGCATATGTGTTTAAGTGGCTTGTTCAAAAGAGCTCCTGCATTTAAGAAGTTTTATATTCCCTTAAAAAAATAAACTAAGTAATCTTCTACTAAAATATATTTCAAATATGGTCAGGTCCTTAATGTAATTCTTAACAAAATGATATTACAGGCCAGACAAGTCCTGTACTGGACTGAACAATAGAAATTGCATCTTTGCCATCATAACCATATGATTGAAATCACCAAATAATGCTTTTAGAAGAAAGGACAAAGGAACCTGCTCAAGTCATGTTTTTTTTGATGAAACTGAAGAAAAATTGTGATGAAACTTTCACTTAGTCCAGTTATATGCCTATGTATTTTAATTGATCCCAATAATTTTACCTTTAATACTTAATAATACTGCTTTTTCTTTCTATATGTGTAATGGTAATATGACTGTATCACGATGTAAAACCAAGAATTCTATGCCACTATGATAAAGAAATACATCATTCAATTTAATGGCTTACTCATGTTTAAAGTACAAATCTCTGTTTAATTTTCTTTCTGCAGGGAAAAATGATATTTTTGGAGAGATGGTACATCTTTATGCAAAACCAGGAAAGTCAAATGCAGATGTGAGAGCTTTAACTTACTGTGACTTACATAAAATCCAGAGAGAAGATCTACTAGAAGTTTTGGATATGTACCCTGAATTTTCTGATCTCTTCCTCACCAATCTGGAACTAACTTTTAATCTGAGAGATGAAACTTCAAAGGTACATATAATGTGATTTCTTTTTCTTAATTTTGGGCCAAATCTGTCCCACAGTAACAAAACTTGACAATAACATTTGAAAAACTAAGGTTAACAAAATGAAAAGTTAAAATCCTGTATTAAAAAAATATACTCACCTGATTGCTTTCACTGAAGTCAATTAAACTCAGCAGAAGTCAATGACATAATTCAGATGATGTTAATCTAATAGGATTTGGTTCTATATTTAAATAGTATTTAGGATTCACCCAGCGGGGGTTTGTTAAAGCCATGGAAAATAGAAGGTTTTTAGATTACTATAGCCTAGGTCACCACAAGGGAAAATTTTGACACTAAATATAATTGTACATCCATAAAATAAGGAAAAATCAGATTATCCAGATTCATTCTGTATCTAGCAATAGAAAATATTTAATTGCCTTTCAAATATGAATTTTTAATTCCCTTATCTTGGGAATCTCTACTTTCTAGGGGACTAAAAACTTACAAGGGACTTTTCAACTTTCACTCAGCCTTCAGATTTGCAGGCATTTCTTGGTCTCTTTGTCCCACAGTGACTGTCCTAAGTGTCCCCTTTTGAACAAATTTCATCTTCAGGAAAGCCAAGATATTACCAGTGTTTCCTTATTTCAGACTGACTGGGTTAGTCTGACTTGGGAAAGAAAGTGGACGTTTGGCCAAAGGGGCAGTTGGGAAATTCTCCTGCCCAGCTGGTGCTGCTGGAGCTAAAGGCTTCCCCAGAAGATTGCAGGTACCCCAGGCCTGGCCACCAGGCAGGGACTACACTGCCCACAGAATGACTGCTTTACATTCATTATTTCTGAGATAATGCCGTTTTGTGGCTTCCTTAAAAAAGACAGAGGTTCAGTGAGAAGGAACTGACATACATAATTTGGCCTCAAAGGCCTTCTAAGAAAAAAGGAGAAAAAGAACACTAAGTTTTGGGCATTAATCATAGCGACATTTTTGCTAATCACATGTGGATCTTTAGTTGTTTGAAAAAAATGTAACAAATACAACTTCTAACAAGTAATGTCACTTCTTTCTCTTATGACTTTTTTTAATAAAAAATCATTCTGAAAATAAAATACCAGTTATATTCTTTTTTCCAGTCATGCCTTTGTATGTATTGAAAAGGTCATAATTATTAATTACATGTAAAATAAAACACAATGAATGTATAGTCTAGTGATAAATTTAGGTTAAAACTGAATGTCCATGTATTAGAAAAATTTCTTGAATATAATTTCACATTAATGATTTAAGTCTGAGCAATTATTTCTTGCAATTACATTGTCATCAATGTTTTATCATTATTTTTTCCTTAGATCAAAGACAAGGAAGGTAGGAGAGGCTCAGCCATGCTTCTGAGCTTGCAAAATCAGTTTGTCTCTAGCAATTCCATTTACTTTCCACTGTCTATTGCAATCCAGAAAATCATCCCTCAAAAGAAGCATTGAGCACATTCTCATTTTCAAAACATCACCCAGATCTAAATTTGTTATCAGAATAATAAGTGCTTCTGCCTCAACTTCAGCTCCTGCCCTCTTATGTGCATAAAAGTACCTTTTTCTTCCCGCAGTTATTCTACCAGTGGGCCACCACTGAAGCACATTACTCGCCAGGTTTACAATGAAGGGAATAGAGAAAGATGTAATCACTTCCCAGCTCCCCTCTGCCCTTCTCCCACATGCAAATCTGCTTTCTTGAGTGGTATGGGAAACCTCACTAGCACAGGGAAGGGAAGTAGGCTGAAGCCAATGCCATGGGTATGTACACAAAGAGCAGAACTGGTGTTATATTTGCTAATTTGTACATTTCTTAAAGTAGAAAATTAAATGCATCTTTTGCCTACTGGAAAAGAAAGCACTGCGGTCTTCTTAAGATGGATAGGAAAAAAAACCAGCATTGTGTTATGGTGCAGAAAGAAGTATCTGAATGATCTAAATTTGATAAAGAGGAAGGGAGGGTCTAGAAAAATAAAAAGAGGTAAAGTGCCTGATGCTTGTCAGGCTTATATTTATTGTAAAATATAACATTTATAATCATTGCAAACTATAACTTTTATAATCATTATCATCAGTTAAATATAAATATAATTGCAATCAATTACCACTTCACTTCTTGAAATAGAATACATTCTCTGTTAGAGGTTATTTAATTTTTTCATTGATTTCTCTAAGGTTATATAAACCAGATCTGTGCAAGTTCAGAGAAGCTGATAACACAAGAACCCATGTATTTCCATGTAAACTTATTATCAGGATAATTTTATTTCACCATTAGGTGATGACAGTGTTGGTTTTGCTCAATTTGCATAAACTTTTTTAATGTTAGCCTTGGGCGATTCCATTCATTAGCTGGTGATGGAGAGGCTGATGCAGACTGACTTTAATATTACCTTTTTTAAAGCTTGAACATGATTAACAGTCAATCACCTATTGTAAATCTGCCCTCTTTAGATGGGACTAATCTGTCATTTTGTTTCATATTTCATTAATCAAGTCTGACCTTGTAATAAGATCGCAAACTACCAATGATACGGATGGAGATAACTGCAAACTACGAAGACGGAAATTGTCCTTCCAAAGTGAAATAGAAAAAGGTAATTAACTTCATTTCTTACATTAGACAGCACTGCCTCATTTTTCATTGTATTTCACTTGGTAATGCTGGGTACATTAGGGCCCCATGTTGGCTGTTACTGGAGCAGCGCTTGAGAATCCAGCTGGGCAGCAAAACTCCTCTGAGCGCTAACCCCTGTATGGTTATGTAACTGGAAGATATCTGTTTCACCCTTCCATGACTTCACATCTATCTGAGGAGAGCTGTTCCAACATCAAGCTGCCTTATTGCTTTTGAGACATGCATATATATATATTTTATCTATTATCTCTTAATATCTCTTTTCTGAGACATTATGTTTTAAACTGTGTCGACAACCTAGTCTGTGGATTATTTTATCTCCTCAGCAAAGTGCTTTGTTGAACTTGATGCTAGGTAGTGTTTCTACCTGGAATTGAAATATTTTAAAAATTTAAAATTTTAAATATTTCAGGACACTGTAAATTCACCATAATCTGATTTTGATCCATATGGTAATGTGTAAAAGCTGTTCTGGCAAAAGTTTAGGTAATACTTTATGTGCTTACATTCACATTAGTGGCTTTTGAGAGTAAACCTAATGAAGGAAAATTCAGTGAAACATTAAACTTTTTCACCAGTATTCAGTACTGCTAAGTACCAGGAACTTTAGACAGTAGCTCTGGTCAGACAGCTACAGTCATGAAGACAGCTAAGCTGTCTCATAGGATTTTGCTGTTTATGTAGGAAAAACACAATTCCTTGAATACCATTACACTTTTATGGTTGAATGGTTTGTCTGACAAATAACTGTTTCTGTTAAGCCTCTCTTTCACACTCCACATTTAAACCTCAGTCCTAAATGCAGCATAATACCAATTCATAGAGTAGCAGAGTAGCTGATAATAAATGGGAACAGTTTAAATATCCATAGCTGGTATAATGATCAATGAAGAGACTCTAATCCAGAGTCTGGCTATTCAGAACAATGACATTCCTGTTCGATCAAAGAAGCATCTTTAGGGCAGGAAGCCAAGACTGACAACAAATCTGTCAGGAAAATGTCCCCATGAAATATTCAATCTGCTCTTCACAAAGAATCTGTTGACAGAGGTACTTTGCCTGACTAACCTTCACATTTCTTATGAGAAAACATATGCTGCTACCTAGACAAGATGGAAGTGATCTTTTATGTTGTGCCTGCTGTAGAATTACAAATAGGCTACTCAGGTGTCAGTGAGGTTCTAAGACCCCTAGGCTTTTAAGGTTCTTGTCCAGTCAATTACAGTGAACATCCACTCTGAAACATTTATTTGCATTACTTTTGAAAGAATATAATTTCCCAGAGTTTTGTCTCCGAAAAAAACACTTGCACCATTGGGGAAGAAGAGGCAAGACTGGCAAGCTCCTTAGTCCTGGCAATGATTGTACAACACCTGGTAATATCTGGGTTAGACAGAAGTGAGGTACATTGGAAGTCCTTCTGAGGAGAAGTCCTTTGCCAGGTACTGAGTACACTTTTGGCCCAGTGCCTTACTGCCCCTCTCTGGTCTCTATTCAGATTCCCTACATGTTCCCATGGCCACAGCAGACAACTCATACAGTCACAGATCTTCAGTGTTACTTTTCTGTGGCCCTTCCCACATCCTCTATGAGGTTGTAGAGTACTAGAGATACTGATGGTTTGTAGAGTAGTGTTCTATTGATTTCAACCTGTTATGTGTAGCAGGGAGTGCCATCTTATTTTGATCCAGCATAGTCAGTCTGTAATGATAAATATATGGGCATGATCCTTCCGAGTTTGTCAGAACTGGAGGAAAAAAGAGAGTTTCTAAACAAACAGGTGGAAAATGCATTTCTGGCCACAGTATGCCAAAAGATAAAAAGTATATGTTGCATGAAAATCATATTTTGATTTCAGAACTACAGTTTGAACAGGATAGAGATTCCCAGAATTCTCACTGTTATATTTTGATATTTTATTTTTTATTATTAGAGGCATGCTTAGTAAATGCACTCCTTTCGGCTGTTGACCTACTAGCATATTATGCAGCTTGAAATTGTATTTTTTCCATCTTTAGTGTGATCATCATGGGGTTTTTTCTATTTTAAAGTGCTAAAAATGGGATTGTGTTATCTCAGCCTTTAGTTCATGCTTGCCTGATTTGGACCTCGTTGCCATGGTAACTCTTTCTGCACCAGTTTTATCAGGGGTTAAACAAAACACAGCTCTCTTTTATGCATCTGCAGTTAGTACCCCTAATTCTCCAATTCCACACAAGACCTTCTCACTCCACATATACATAATTCCACCATTTCTATCCTGTTTCAACAAAAAACTGATCTTAACGAGTAAGGCTAATAAAGGCTCTGTCATAGTGTGATTTCAGAGGCTACAAGACTATTTGAGGGACCAGCTTGTTCTCCGGCTTCTAGAATTAGTGGCAGAATCAGAAGACGTCCCTGCAAAAATTAATGCACACATTACCTATCTGCTTATACTTGCTCCCACCCTAAAGAAATTCACTGCATGTCTGTCTGAATAACGGATGGTACTTCCTGCACAGGTGCAGGTGCAGACTTAGCCAGTTGCCATAGATGGTTGACGGCCAAGAAACTCTCTGAGACTGCTTAAAATTAGCAGCATTCCTGCCTGGCAGTTCCAAACAAAGCTCTCAGATGGGTTGGCTAGTTAGTCTCCTGCTGAAAATTTTGCAACAATGAGCTGCTCCATCTTTACTCAGTTGTCATTTTTAGCAGTGCAGAATACCATTCTTTCTTGCCCATTTCTCATTTGTTTCTGACAGCTCTGTGTGAGTTAGCTAATTTCAAGGGAAATACATGTAGGCAAGAACTTTCTTTTGCTCTGCTAGTTCCGAGTGCAGTTCTATTATCCCACGCAGAATAGGGCATCTCTAGAGTTGTTTACCTCAATATAAAATATATCAATATATGAGTGAAAAATGCACGGTGTAAGGAGGCTAACTGAAAGCCTGAAGACCTGGGGCTTTGGAAACACTTGTTCTGAAGTTCAAGCATTATCACTTTTGCCAGCAACTTTTTAAACTTTTTTTTTAATGTCAGCTATAAAATCTTAACCTTCTTGGGACTTTTCTAGTGACAGCAGGCCCAGGAAACTTCTAACCAGATGACACCGTGGCCGGAAAATCCCAGCTGGCTCTCACCCCAGCCAGGTGCCAAGAGTGGCTGCCCCAAACTGCCAGCAGTCCTAGTGGCAGTGCAGAGCAAAGCTGCTCTCTACAGCTTCTCTTGTTGTGGGGTCTAGGAGCAGAGAAGGCTCTTTTCCGTATGATTTCTCAGAAACCTTTATTCCCCAAGAGGGGGGTGACGAAAAAGAGAGCGAAAGAAAGTCCACACCCACTTTTAAACGGGGGTTAAAGAGGGTGGGGCAGGTAGGTGATTGGCCCCAGGTTAGACTGACAGGTAACTTTCCATTACACAGGGTCGGGGGGAAGATGGACCGCTGACCAAAGCTTCAAGAGCAAAGGCACGGTCAGGAGAGGTGGACAAAGGGACAAGGGGAGGAGATACCTTTGGGCGGTACCTGGTTTATCAGGATGGGGGAAGCAGAGATGAACCTTTGGGATGAACAACTCCAAAACAGATTAATGAAACCCACCACTGCAACAAGAAAATTTTAGTTCCGTGGATGTGGTTTTAAGTGGTCACTAAACAAAGTTCTCACAGACTCATGTTACCCTAGGGATTGCACTTGCCCGCAACAACACAGATGGTAATCAAGGAGAATATAAAATACATTTTGCAGGGCTTTATTCTTAAAATATTGTTAACTAGTAAACTCATATATTGCTTAATTTTATTTTGAAGAGTTATGTTTCCTGATCAGACTTTTCAAAAAGTGTCTACTGATCAATTCTCAAACTAAGCACAAAAGCCAGAGTTCTAATAAACTTCTAACCGAATCTTGGTTAATGTAGCTTCCTTATGTGTGCATTACTTGCAGCTGTCTTTCTGGCTATGAAGCCAAGCCATATTAACACAGCTTTATTACACAAAGTATCTAGAGGCCATGGCTCTTGATTTAGATATAGAAGACAAAGAAACATATCAGGAACTGATTCTCCTGCCTGAATGAAACTATGAAGTGGAGCACTACTAAGGGAATGGGGGAACACCCCCTGGCCTGTTCTTTCCCATTCTTGTCCTCTCCTCGAGCTTACTTATCTAAATGCTTACTTTATGAATACATGCTCAGTGAAGCACTATGCCATGTCCCCAGAGGGAAAGTCGGGTAAGAATGCGGAGAAAAATTGAAGCTCATATTTAACTGTGTTACACTGTTAGTATTTTGCTGATGAAGTTGGCTTGGGCTTAATTAAACAAGGGTTTCTAATATTCCACCAGAGTCTTAGGTCATTAAACGGCCAGGAAACAACTGTGTTGGCAGGCAGCATATGGCTGGAAACAAGACCTCATGTCCTCAAAATCTTACCTTAATCATGAAACCACTAGCAAAAAAAGTACCTGGTCATCAGAGAGCTCACCAGGGCAGTGTTCCATCTGCTCCTATTAGTGTTACTGCTGTTACCACAGTGCCTAGGAGCCATTCCTCAGAAGAGTCTTGTTTCTAGGAGGTACTCCCAAAGAGGCTGTCTCTAAAGGCCAAATCTGATCGAAATGTTGTGTGCAGTCACACATATCCATAGCTATCCTTTGAAAACTAAGATAAGTAATAATAGTACTCTGATGAAAGCTGAATTCCTTGTAAAAGAGAAGAGAATTCTAAATTTGATAGAACCATTTTGATCTATGTCCTTAATCCATTCTGAGGTGCATTGCTGTAATTCTTTGTTTCTGATTGGTTTTAAGTATAGCATTATTTCCTGAAATGTAAACTAATAATTGTCCTTCCATCATTATCTGATTAGCATAAAGTTGACACAAAAACAGATAAAACAAAGAGAATGGAGATAGAAGGCTGTCGGTCCATCCCTAACGTCTCATTGTACTGAAAATGGCACAAAAGAATAAATAATGGACTTCATATGCCCTTCAACTTTGAAATTCTTGTCTTTTTAAATGTGTTTCAAATTAAATTACTCAAAAACTAACTCTTTTCTAAGCCCTTTTTTAAACAGGGACATGGATCCTTACAGAAAAGTTCGTAAGGACTTCAGTCCATCATGATAGAGGGAGGTTTCAGTATCTTCTGCTCTTCCCTATTTCCAAAATCACCTAAACTTTCATAGCTCAAAGAAACACAACAAAGGACACAATAACTTCCAAACTCTCACAAGCAGTGTTGATACATAACAGTAATTCAACCTCTCTGCAGTGCAGTTCATTTCCTCCACCATCACTATTAAATCTACTGGAGCTTTGCAGCAAAATTGTCAGAAATTCTATAACAATGGAATCTCACTAGTTTGATGTTGGAGTCTAGGACATGTGGAAAACCCTTTGAACTGCTCTGAGGGGTCTGAGACCTTAGCTGAGACCCAAAGAAAGCATTGCCTTTGACTTTAGTCTGTGGAAAAAACTTCTAACACTCATAGATTAATTAAAAAGAATAAAGATTTGAAATGAATAGTAATTTAGCTTGATACAGGGTGAAAATTTGTGGTTTTGGGTTTTTAGTATGGAAGTAGATTAGAACAAGATGGAGAATTTTAGGTAGTGTTTCATGTTCTTTTTCTTCTACTTTATCTTTTGCTGTGACGGTGGCACAGAGACATTGGTAGAATGGATTTGATGTAGAAATTGTGTGTCTAGAATAAGTAGTAGTTATTGGTACAAAATTGTAAATGTAGTACACTTGAAGAGTTAATTGAGTTAGAAACCTTTAAACACAACTTTAGATCTTCTGTCTGTGTTCATGTAGCTGCATTTTTAAACCCTAGTACAAAACTTTAAGAGGAAAAGACTACTAATTAAGAGATTAACAGGGTAAAAATTCTGTCATCTGGTATTTAATGTGAGGTTTGAGTGGTGTTTGTGGTGAAGGTTGTGGCCATCCCTGAGGTGGAGGCTGGGGAGGGGAGGAAGGTGGGGTTGGGAGATTCAGTAGCCAGTTAAGTCTTTGGCATTGTTTCAAATTTTGAGGTCTAACAGGTCTACAGACTTGTAAGTGAAAGTGCTGAAGCAGGACTTCTACATAAACAAATTCAAGTGCCTGGTGGAACTTCAGACAAGTTCTTTCTACTGCTTTAAGAAATGTCTCAGGAAATGCATATGCAGCTTTAAGACCTCTTGTCTCTGCCATGTTTTGAAAATGGCCAAGCTTTGATATAACTCCATGTGTTTCAAAAGATTATTTTTAAGAAAAAAAAAATGTCTGATAGAAATTATCTATTCTCAGTTGTTCTTTGTTCACTTTATTTCTGCTGGATATTATGCTGTACAAGGGCATAATTATAATATGATGTTCATAGAAGGAGAAATTGTAGTCATGAAGCCATGCTCTTAATAAATTAAATTTTAAGAAATATGTGATAGCTTCAGGATTCATTACTTTGATTTCTTAAATTTCTAAACTGTATAATCCTGTGGTCCTCAAATTTGAAGAAATATCTGTGTCACTGAATAGGCACTGTGGGCTTTACCTCTCGCTCTCATTGTAACTAAAAAGCTGCAAAAATACCTTTCACTTTTAAAAGTGAATTGCAGTGCAGCTATCCATCAGAATACTATGTGATTATTTAGATTACCAAAAAAAATTAAAGTGTGTGTGAAAGACAGCCTTTATACTAATTGTCTCATTGTACTAAGTATTATTGCTATATTATGTGTGATATACAAATGGTTTTCCTGTAAGGGGGAGACCCTTACTATATAAAGTGCCCTGCAGATTTTAACAGTTCCGTTTGTTTTCACAGCTTTAGGATCAATGACTTCTCCTGACCATACTAATTTCTATTTTTCCAGATGAGATAATTTGGAAAATATTTAGATCTGTGTTTCTCAGGTAATCCAATAGACCCTGTGCAAAGCTTTCAAACTATTTATCTTTTTTCTCGTGCACTAAATTTGTGCTTTTTCCATACAGTTTTCATTAAGACCTGTCCAAAAAGTAGATAATTAGACATTTTGTAAACTTGAACTAATCACCAATGATGTTTCACCAAGGTTCAAGAAAAACCTCTAGAGATACCAGTTTATGCTTTCTTACCACTTAAAGTTATTAGTTAAAAGGACTTTATGGTTTTACTTTTTTTTTTCTTTTTTTCCCCTACTATTTTGTCCTCAGGGATGCATTGGTCATAGGTAGATGTTGGAGTGAGCTATGCTTTCTGGAGGCACTCAAAAATGTTTATGAAGGCAACAGTTCTCAGTTACCTCATCACCAGTCATGACCTAAGATGATCAGAACAAATTCAACAGACAAATTTCTGTTCAGTTGATAAGTGGTAGAATGTTTTGTTCAAGTTGTTAGTCTTCTAGAACAGATGACCCCTCCTGGAACATGTTCCTTGTCAGAACGTGAGTTAAGACTGGCTTTGACTAACATCCAGATGTCATGACATGTCAGAACTCTAAGGCCAAGCTGATTCTGAGACAGGAGCTCAAGCACTAATATTCAAGGTTCATAAATGTCTTCATTTTGTTTAAGTGGATTCAGGGTAAATTATAGTATTTCCTGAAACAACAGAAACATCAGGGTTAAATATCTCTTCAGACAAGAGCAAAATCAGTTTTCAGACAAGTTTTCTGGTAGCAATGGTGGAGTAGCTCTCATTTTAAATGCTGCATACAAAATCAAGTGTTGAATGTTACCTATCACTTGTCATGCATTTGTAAAGATTATGGGGATGATGTCCTTCTCCCAGTGGAAAATAAATCCATGGAAGTTCCTTATACTATTTACCATAAGACTGTTTGCAAATTACTCAACAAATTACTTAACTTTGTTATGTTATTCTTAGATAAAGGAACAATATGGAAAAAAAAGTTCATCATAGCAATACTTGTCTATTGAATGACCACACACTGGGCTGCTGTTCATTTTCCTATGTACAAGCTGTCACCCTCCTCATTTTTGATACTCTTCCTTTAGCCAGTCCATCAGAAGGCACTCCGCTGTATCTAGCAATGTACTCCATACCAGTCACATTCAGCTAAGTATGAAACAAACAGCAAGAAAGAAAAAAAAATGGGGAGCATTTTAATTAGCAGTTTTGATTCTAAACTCGCTGATTGGAATTCTGAGGAGTAGTTAGTCTGTGTACATCTTGAGTAGACTTCTCTGGAGTCATATATTGGTCCTGCTCCACAGTACCAGTACTTTTTGATATTAGATAAATATTATGTATCACTTAAAATATTCTTGCACCACCAGTGAAAAGCAGGGATTTCAGGAATTAGGATTATCATTTTCCTTGACTGTTTGTATGCTGTTCCCCATCTATACGATGGAAAACATAGACAGTGTTCAAATTATTACCAGTGTTCATATTATTCATCAACAGCTTTTGATTTTTTTGACATTTTGGAATTTTGCATTCTTTCAACCCTGTTTTTGGTATTGTATTTAACATGCTGTCTGAAATGCTTGGTCACTGACTTCATGCAAAACATTTGCTGGGCATGGTGGGCACATAAGGCATTTTTCTGCTCTCTGACAAGGTAACAGATACTTTTAAATTAAAGAACAGATAACATATAGTCATGATGGCTAGGAAATACTTTGTTTGTACACAGAAACACAGACGACCATCACAGGTATACTTTTGAGTATCTCACAAGAAAGAGCCTGTAACACTTGAACCAAAATACTTGATGGAAATCTGAAGATCTCCAGAACTTCTGAGCCACTAACCATCCTTCCATCCAAGTCACAGTGGGCATTTCTCCTTACTCTCCACACATGCAAAGCATGCATTTGGTGTCGTGTAAAACAATATGGTGGGTTTTTTCAAAGGAAAGGGAAAATGTCACTTCTGCTGAACAGATTTATAATTGATGCAGATAAGGATTGTCTGTATTGTGGTTTGCAATATGAATTGCTGTCTGTGGGAGTGAGGAAGCCATTCACCTCATTTCCTGCACAAAATTGAATTTGTCTCAGCATATTATGGGATTTTTTTATTGGATGGCTGAAAAGGGAGCAAAAATTTGCTACCTTCTGAAACACTAGGCTACATAGCTAGCTTGATTAATGATGACAAATTCCAGTTAATGAAATTACAGCAGTATTAAACGATGCTGCTCCATAGGTAATATATTGCTGACACTTTCACCCATCTTGTTTGCAGCAGACTGGTATCTTAAGAGAAAATACCTCTCGATTGTGCAGACTGGCACTACTTGAGTAATGCAAAATTTCAATACTACAAACTATATTACACAAAAGAAACCTGTCTGACCAGTGGTAACCATCCCATGAAGTAGGATTTTAATGCCAGTATTTCTGTGAGTCACTGTCATAGTTCTATGACCCCGACTTGTGACAACCCCATTTCTTCCCTTCCTTTGCCCATGCATGTGCGAAAAGCAGGACACAAACCTTCTGATAATTACTTTGAAGATTTTGGAATTTCAAGACAGCAAATGTCAGAGGATATTGCCTGTAAACTTGGCAGGCACCCAAAACACATAACAGGTTAAAACAGTCCCATAAAGAGTGTAAATGATGTTTGTACATTTTGGTAAAGCAGGAAGTTACGAAAATTATCATCTTCACTAAAACAGTTTCTAACTGTTTCCGAATCAGAAAGTGAAATTTGTCTTGCTGGAAAAGGAAAGAGAAAACACTAGAGCTGGTGTGGGGAGAGAAGAGGAAGGTGGGGTTTAACGATTACACTTGGAAGAAGAACAGAAAGGGATAAATAAAACTTTTAAAACACTTTTCTGTGTGGCAGACAGTGAGTGTATCCATACATACACAGATAGAAAAGTCTTCTCTTCTGGAAAATCTGTTCCAAACCAATGACTGAATTTCATTACAAAAGGAAGGAGAAATTGGAGAAATTCACATTCTGAAAAAAGTCTTACCTATCTATTATTTGGGGCTTATTTTCGACTGAGCTGCTCAGGCGCTGCTAAGGTGTTGAGCAGAGGTACAAAGCTGGCACCATTATCAGGTCCTGAAGAGTCAATAAAATTGAGCTGTTTCTATTTTAATTCATACCCTAGGTGTAAAGCATGAGAAGATTGTCCTCCAAAGAGAAAAATCTTTAGCACTGAATAGGAGCCTTGTAAAAGGAAAACAACTTTTGACTCTCCGAGTATAGCCAGATGCCTAGAAGATAAAGCAATGGCAGTAAAGCCAAAGATGTCCATTTTGAAATAGATCAGCTGATGAACAAATCTTCCCTGATTTCAATAGGCAGGAGCCTACCTTCACAAGATCTCTGCCTTCCTTCTCATGCCAGTGACTTCGTAATACTTGGACACCATTTGAAAAATAATGTGTTCTGTTGTTGTGATATAGATGGAGACTAGATGCAGGGATATCAACTGAATTACCCTGGTTTTACAGCAGAGTAATTATTAGCAGAATCTGGCTTCATGTTTCTAAATATTTTAGTATTTTATGAATATAAGAGATAAGACAGTCTGCTATATTTCAGCTGCTTAACATTTTTTTTCACTAGAGTCTCAATGACCCCTTCTTAAAATTAGTCCACTGCTTGATTTGTATTCCACAGAGTGTTCATTACAGCTGCCGTTAGTGCACAAAATCCCATGAACATATAAAATTACCCTAAAAATTGGTAATTTCAAGCTTTCATTAGAAGGTCTTTTTCACAGGTTGAAGTCAGTCAAACACTAAGTAATTAAGACAATTTTCTGAAGCGTGACTATGTTTTCAGTATATTCCTACAATAAATGCCTTGGGAGACATCTATAAAATTTTCTTATGAAGCTTTCTTTTGCTTTTGTACTGTTTTGGAGATGGAATTGCTAAGAACATGACACTTGAGTCTTGAGTCTGAGCATTCCCCAAGAGCTTTACACTGCCAGTCCATTTGCAGTTGTTTTGACAATTTTGCAGCAACTAAGAATCACCAGTATCACTTAGAGCCAGTAGTCCAGCTTAACAAAAGCCCAGTAAAGACACCTCAGTTTGGTGTTGTGTTAATTGCCCTCAGAGACACAATTAACCTCTAGAGGGTACCTGATATACCTCTAGAGGGTACAGGTACAGGAGGCCTGCTTTGCTATTGGGTTTATTTTGCTTTGTTATTGGGTTTATTTTCTTTACCATTACCTGCCCTCACTGCTGACAGATTTCTGGACCCTTGAAGGCTGCTCTATACAGTTATCTATTTACAGATATCTTTTATGTGCAAAGACAATTAGATGAAGCCACAGTTTCATTTCCTTATAGTGACCAGAAAACAGAGAATAAACCTACGGAATATACAGACTGTTGGATTAGCCGCTGCTGTAGGCTGTAAAGACTACAAACATTCCAGAACTATGTTGATTAGTAATTAGCACAAAGCAGATGGGAAATCATGCTGTCTCCCTAGGAAGTTAATGCAAACTAGTTACAGTATTTATATGATGTTGAGACTACCCTGCTAAATGTGTTTTAAATAAATAGCAGAACTGAAATTATCTTGACATTTCAGTTAAAAATAGGTAAAGCCAAATATTGAATTGGAAATTAACTTCAAGTTTATGCTGAAAAGAGATCAGGACTTCTCTATACTAATAAATAATCATTCTAGGGGTTAAATCCTATTTAATTTTTACACTATGTTTTTAAAGATATCTGCTTTAAATCTAGGCTCACTTGCCATTTCTTAACAGGACTACATCCGCTGCTGCACACTATGGACCTTGAATATGATTAAAGATTCATTCTCAACTTGACTGGTACACTGCTACCAGATATATCACAGAATGTTGGTTACTTTTGTTATTCAAAAGACTGGATGTTCAGAGAATTGCAAATCTAAAGGCTAAGGAATATGAGTTACTTGCAAAGTTGTTTTGAGGTGATCCCATCAGTCAGTCTAGGAACTCCCTCCATTTCTTTCTCTCTATCATATCAACCCAGTAATAAATACGGAGAAACATGCACTCCGGTTAGGTGGGCCCAGGAATTTTAGGGATGAATGGTTGATTAATACATATGCCTCTTACGGGAACAGAATAATCAACAAATACACTCTCATGTGACAATAACTTAAACCAGTATTTCTGATACCAAGTCTAACTGACATGACTGTTAGCCTGCCAAGACTGTAATAAGTGCCCAATAATGAGAGAAATTGGAAGACAGGAAGAAATATTTCATATTTTGTAAACTTCAAAATATAAGGCTTCCTCAAATTTCATCCTCAGTGAAAAAAAAATAAGAGTACACAGGGGGGTTGTGTTGGATAAAGCCTTTGTTGCTTTGATACAGACAAGCTTTGCAAAATGAGTTATGGTTTATGGACTAAGAATCCTTATTACGTACATACAAATGTTTTCCAGGACTTCAAAAGAAATATAAAATTTGTCTGATAGAAGAATCAAAAAAAGGCTTTAAAGTATTTTTTCTAATAGACAGTGAACTTCCTACCTGATATAAGAATCGTGTCCATCCTCGGACCATAATAAAGTAGAATAAACTTTCAAGAATTACTTTTTTTTGTGTACAATTATTTCTCTTTCACAGATTACTTCAAAGAGAATGATCAGAGTGATCCTGAACCCTCAGGAGACAGCACCAGATACTATCAATCTATTAAGAAACATTTTGAGGAGAAAAAAAGTGGGTCATCATCTTTTGTGTCCTCCATTGAAGATGAGCAAAAACCCCTGTTCTCTGGGATAGCTGATTATCCATCTGTAATAGAGAAAACCACAGAGATGGACTTGGAAGAAATGGATCGTGACACAGAAGAAATTCTTATTGAAAAAAGAAGCAATTCTTGCAAAGGTAATCCAGCTGTTTCTATTTAGTAAAATTTGAGCAGACATCTTTTTAGTCTGATTTACAAAAATAATTTTCTAAATGGTTCTATTAATTATTTACATAATATTTACTCAAAAAAGCTTAAGAAAAAATCTTAGATCAAAAAAGTTTTATTTCTCAAGAGGAGTAATATAGTTTAATAGTTTAATACTGGGAAGTAGATTACAGAACTGGCTTGTAGAACCTCTAAAAGGTCATTCTACGTTTTGCTACAAATCATCTTGTAACTGAACTACCTAAGTAACTTCAAAAAACTCTTCAAAGTTGTCCACTGGTATTGGACTTCACTGAGTGCCCATTGATGATATCTCCATTTGGGGGATTCTGCCCTCAAAGCAGTACAGAATCTCCCAAAGGGTATTTGATGTGCCAGGGTTGGATAACAGTAAAAAATTATAGACAGTGAGAGCCAGACTAGCTAAACCTAGTGATAGTTGCACATGCACCAAAAATATGTTTTCAGATAACAAATTTTATTCACTGCATTGAATTAGACACAGCAAAAATTAAGTTGAAAAATCATAAAACTTGAAAGAATGCTATCCTGTCTTGCTGCACCTGTTGGTTTAAGAAGTGCCATTACACCACACAGAAAAAAAATCGTAACTTCCATAAGTAACACACATGAATAAAGATTTGAGCTTTTGTATATGACAAATGTTCAGGAACTATTAAGCAATCTCAGATACTTTTACATAGAGTTTAATCACATAATTAAAATTACATCTAGTATACTAAAATATTAATTTTCTCGGTGATGTGAAAGGAAATTAATGAAAACCTCTGTATTAATACACAATTTAAATATCACTGCAAGTTCATTTGTAATTCTTTCAGTCTGAAGGGAAGAATGACATATTTATTGTTTAATGCTGTTTTCCTCAACAGTTTCCTTTGAGACAATTTAACCATTTAATCATCATTCAATAAACTTTAGGCTTTTAGGCTATAATTTTAAATAAACATAATGATTAATCAAACCAAACAATGATTTTAACATCTCAGAGGTAGGAATATGTGAATTCTGGTCTCTTCGAGTTAAGGCCCTATAAATCCACACCACATAAACTTGTTGTATACATACTGCAATTGAAAACCTTTCTTTTCCCCTCCCAGTAGCCAGAAATGTGTCCTTGCAGCTATAGCAACATTTTCCAAGGCAACCTATTGCATATTTTATTTGAGCTAAATTTAGCATATCTAAAGGTTACATATTTTGATTAAGACCATACTCTTTTTCCCACTTTGTAATTTAGCACTCCTAGTAATGTTATGCAAGGTAATGAGCTTTCTTGCAACATTTATAAAACCTTCAAGGTCAATAGGATTAGCTTTTCCTGATACATGTTTTCAACTAAATTCTTACTCCTGGTATTAGAGATTGATTATCATTTACCATAAGAGTAGTTACAAACATAATGAACTTTTGAAAAACACTCTGCTTTTATGTATCCTCATATATTATGGTACCTTATAAATCTTGGATAAAAATGTACTTGTATAAAGCTACTCCAATTCATTACTGCTGTGATTGATACATATTTAATTATCTTTTGTTTTGTTTTAAGCTTTGGTCATTACTTCAATGAATGGAAAGACTGTTAATAATGTATTGTATAATTTGGCAGAAACAGTATAAACATCTCTCTCATAATTCTAGAATGCAACTTTTAAGCGTATGGTTCTTTTGTGCAGATCTGTGAATTTTTCTGTAGCTGTTAACTAGATATAAAGGAAAACTGTTATTTTCACTTGGTTATTATTTGGGCTAAAAGACTGATTCTTCAATTGTTCTGGTGAACCTAGTTATACATTTATTGACTTAGTGCTCAGTCTAAGATTCTACAAGCCCTGGAAGACCAGAGTTGGTTATAAAGCTGTAGCTGCTGATGGGCTTTTCTGGAGTTCCTTATGAATATGGAATACCTGAAAAGACACTTAGATGAGCAAAACACCATATTTTACAGAGTATTAACTTGCTTATGGTGTGTGAACTTATTTTGTCGTTTCAGTGTCAAATCATTTGCTTTGACACAAATTAATCATCTATCACAATAGTCTCCAAATATATATTCTGGGACAAAAATCAGCTGTGATTTCCCTGGGAGAATCCATGTGATTGAAAATCTGTGATTTTAATGAATGACTTACTGTGAAAAATAACCAGCATCCTTTTTTTACAACATCCATGTTTTTACAGGACATTAAAAAGCAGTGAAATGCTCCTGAAATTCACTGCTTACAAGGCTACTGGATATACAAAATCCTCTGCACTTAAACTTGTAGTTTGAAACTTTACCCCTCCATTTTTCATTAGTAGTATGCTCCATTCAGTTTGCTGAGAGCTTTGCAGCTTTTCCTTGGACACTGCAAATTGTGCCATGTGTGCCTCCTAAAACCAAATTGCATGTTTCTGTGACACCCTGTACCTCTCCATTGGCTTAAGTTCCTGAGAAGCAGAACAGGTTTCTGTGTAGTCATGATGAAATCTCCTTCCTCTTCCTTCTGCCCACTGCATAAAATTAGTTATAGGTCATCACGTGAAATTCAAACACTCTCTACAGCTCCAGGGAACCTTATATCACCTGCTAACCAAAGATCAGATAATGCAATAATGACTTTTGTCTGATAAAAACAAAACAAAAAGAGAGAGAAAAGAAAGTCTCCCCTTACACTCGGAATCATGTAGTGAGAGCTCCCCTTCCTGGCTAAATCTACTTGAAATACTAAATCTGAGTGGGAACTTGTTTCTTTTCTTTTTTAAATTTTTTTTTAATTTTTTTTCCCTTTACTTAGAGAAACACTGCTCAAAGACATGTTTGAAAAGGATTAGCTATTAGCATTTGGACAAAGCTCTTACATGTCATCCACACTGCGGGGTTTTTTTCTCTTCTCTTTGTAACATGGCTCTAGCTGCTATGGTTGCTTAGAAAAATTTCACAAGTGTGAAATGCATGTAACCTATGCTGAGTTAACAGCGCGCAGTGCCAAGAGAAGTGTTAGGAGAAGCTCTGAGCAAATCATTCAGGGACTGATGTGGGATTCAAATCCAACAGCAGATGCCTTATAAGCAGTCAAGGATTTTGCCCAGCTGTATGTTGAAGCAGCAACCCAAGTGCAAGAAAAACTTTAATATGTTCTGTAACTTCATGTAATTAAATAAATTATAAATACAATTCTAATAGGAATAGTATTGAGCAGATGTTAAAATTTAAACAGTCTTTTTTACCACATCAAAGAAGAATGAGTGGTTCTGACCAATTTTGACTGCATGACAGGTTAACGCAAAGTAAACACAGGCTGGGGAGTCAAGGTGAGCTGTAGAAAAAGCACTGTTCAACCTAAGTATGTAATCTGTAGGTTCTGCAAAGGTCACAGGAAGATCTTCATTCTGTACTTGATAAGTGCAACAAGTATATCCCCATGATAATTGATGTGTAACCTTTCAACAGCTTGGTGAACAGGAGAAATGGCATTGAGCTAAGAATCTAAACTAATTAATAAATCCACAGAAGGTAAATTAAGTAAACTGAGAGAGGAAAGAGAAATAGCTCAAACCAGAAGTCCAAGCAAAGGAAAGAGTGTCCCTGAGCTCTGTTGGGTAATCATGTGCAGTGTTTGGCCACAGAGATCCTAGAACTGGATCTGGTCAAGAGGGATAAAATTTGGGCCGAGCAGGTGTAGGGGGAGAACTGGAATAATCATCATTTTTTTTACAAATGGCTGGAGGTAAAGAAATAAATATAAATTACTCACATAACAAGTGTTTTTAGATACTTCATGTTTACCATGAAGCTTCCTTTAATATCAAAGTGATCTCTGGCTGACCCACCAATGCTGGATATTTTTTTCTTTTAGGAGTCCTGAATCATTAAACAAAATGAACAGGCACCTTTCACCCCACAGTACTGTAAGAGTTTCAGAGATGTGCATTACTCAGTGGTGGACAGATTGCGTGGGAGAGTAATGATGTTAAAAGCTACATCAGTAAAAATCAATTGCCTTCGTGAGAATAATAAGCAGTATCCTTTTGCAAGCAGTATGAGCTGCATTGTCTCAGAGAAAACATATTACACTTCACCACCCAAAGACAAGTAGGGTTACAGCTGTGGGTAGGAAAGGCAGCTCCCTGAGGCCTGGCACCTTTCTCTAGAGGGGACATTCCAATGCACTGGTCCACATGCCCAGTGCAGCAAATCCTTCTTTTACACCAAAGAGCTAAGCCATGAATACACTTCAATAGCACATTCAAGGGCTAGAGAAGGCATCTTAGTCAGGCCTCTGAAGTGCACTATCAAAGACATTCAAGTACATCATTTAATGCCTTTAGGTTAGAACAAAAATTTCTATTTTCAATGAAAAATAGCAATAAAAAATTGCTAAAAAGAACACTTGGAGAAAACTTGAGTTTCATTTGTAAAATAATAGAAATAAAACTAAAGAGAAGACATTCAGTGGCAGAACCCTGATGAAGCTGACTAGAAAGATCTTCTTGTTTATCAACAGCTTCAAAATGTTAGTCTTTATGTGATCACTTCTATCTTTCCTTACAGAGTAGTAAAGAACAAAGAGAAATGTTCAGTCGGTGTGCCAATGTACCAATTTGACTTTCAAGGTTTTGATAAACTGAGTAAGTGGGATGCTTGAGAGGTGCTGACCCTTCTCTAACTATATGTATATAAATCTATACTTTTATATGTTTTGTTTTTCACAGACATCAACAAAAGAAACTGGGAACAGGAGAACATCCAGGAGTACCAGGACTCCCCAGTTCAACCTGCATTATCCCATGTTACATGGGGAATCTGTGAAACTGAAAGTGATTTTATATACGGAGAAGTGGAGAATCGATTAGATTTACTTCAAGAACAACTCAACAGGTAAAAATAAAGAGAAAAAAATCCTGTGTGTGAAAGAGTACATAATACAACGGATATTGATGATGCTACAGGAGGAATGAGTTTGTGCAGGAAGTTTCCAGAAGCATTCAGATCTTCAGAAGCTAAAAAGTACATAAATATGCCTGATAGAAATAAAACTTTTTTGTCTGCATGTATTCTGAGGAGCTTATATATCACCTAAGTTAGGCTTTCCAGATTCTTGGAAAAACCAATTCTGGGAAACCTGGGTACACGATTTTTAATATGTTGCCAGAATATTCAGATCTTTTACCTCTAGGTATGCACATTAGCTACTCTGAATAGCTTCACAGTAGAGCCTTTTTCCTCAACTGGCTGTTTTAGACCATCTTTTTAACCAGAAAGTTCCACTGAGGCACCTCAAATTGTTAAATTTAAATCTCACCTCATCAAGGGTGCTGTTCCCAGATCATAGAACCATCAAACAGTTTGGGTTGGAAAGGGCATTAAAAATCATCTAGTTACAACTCCCTGCCCAAGGCAAGGATGCAAAATGGCAATTTTCAGTATCTTCAAGATCTGGAAAGTACACCAGCTGCCTGCTTTTTAAAATGTATTGCAGATGAATTCATTTTTTGATGCATTAACTTTTTTTGCAACTCTATAATAAGTAAGACATGGGAGCATGCAAAGGCACAATACTTATACCTATTACAGCAGAAAAATGATGCTTTCTTTATCAGAGTTCAATATCACCTTTGCTTAATACTGATGTATTACTCTTTACTGGCAGCTAAGCAGCATAGCTTAGAGCATCTTAAGAAAATGGTTACACAATTTTCATCCATCCTGCACTGTCATTTACCATGTAACTTCACTTTTTAAATTGCCCTATGCTCAGGACCATGGCTTTTTTTCATTATTTTCAGGAAATATTTTAGGAAAGCTTGTGTAATTCTATTACTTTCAATATTTTTCCATGACAAATACTATGACATGCACTCAGTCCTAATTATAGTTCAGTAACTATTCACTGGCATTCTGTGCTGTATATTTTAGCAATCAGTTTAAAGCCAGGTTAACTGAATGCTGATTCCTTCATCCACCAGAAGCTAATCAAACAACAGTATTTTTCATGTCTGAATATGACATAATGCATTAAAAAGACATTTTTAACACTTAACCCTAAACTGCTGTAATTTCTAATTACAGTAAAGTCAAGTAGTCTTTTGGTAACATTTCCTTTCTTGAAACCTTAAGCTCTCGAAACTGAAGTTATACCTCTAAGTTACTTATAGCGTTATCACACAAGTTTTTTCTTCTGTTAGAGAATATAATTGTTGCTGATAAACTAAGAATTAAATTAATATGTATTTTAGTAAATCACTTTTCTTTAACTCTTCTCATGTTTTTAAAGCTTTTCATGCTTTTGGGATTTGGGGCCTTTCTGGGTTTTCTATGAATATAACAGACAATATCCTTTCCTGCCTTTGTGAGATCTGACCTGCTAGCTTAAAAAGCATGGTCACTTCTCCCTGAATTTTTCCATAAGTTAGAGGCGTGGCATAACACTCAATTATTAAATAGACATAGAGGGCTGGAAAGCCACTGTACAAGTAATATGTCCCTAGAGTTATCTCTGATTCTTTTCTTTAGGTAATTGGAATTTCATGGAGAATATGGCCCAAGCATTTAAGGTTCTCCTGTTTGTTTGGGTAACATGGGTCTGTTTTAAATTTTGGAGAATGGAAAATGAACCTTTATATGCAATGATGGTGAAAAAACACTACCAAAGACACTTTTTCATTTGGAGTACAAGGAAACTTTCAAATACCAACAAAGTAAGAGGGGAGCAATTTAAGAGTTAATTAAAAGTCAAAAATAATCTTGAATGCACGTCCATCAATACTGCCTTTTATTCACTGAGGTGTTAAGGCCCAGGTTTAGCAGGTGGAAGTTCTCTGGATGGTGGCATGCTGCTGCTCCTACAGCATTTCCCCTGTGGCATCAGCACCATGCTTGTGTGAGAACAGCACATTTGCAAGTAGCAAAGAACCCAAGGGAGATGACCAAGAGGGCAAGAAGTTTAAATTTGACTCTAACCGAAGTCCGTGTTTGGGCCTTTTTTTCTGAAAGCTGATGCTACAAAAGCAGCTTATCCTGATAGAGAGAAACAGCATCCCAAATACACTTGGGTCAGACCTTTTGGATTAATTTCACAGATGCTTTTATAAGTAAATAATACAGGCAATGAACTACTCCAACAGTATAAAAAAATAACATCAGTGCAGGACATGGTAAAAGCGAAAATCTGAGAGCACAGGATCAATTCTGCTGCTGTAGGGAGCCCAAGTAGTAACATTCACGACGTTAAAGGCTGCTGACAAAGATTTGTTTACTCTGTCAGAAGCTCAGCTGCTGTATAGAAGGCTGTATGATCTGCATTATCATCTGCCAGCGTGTGCTGTAGCATTCCAGCAGCTGGGAAGGTACAATCGGCATTACCTTTTCCTGTGTTTGTCACAATTTTTGGCAAGACCATTTAAAAGTCATTTCAGTGCTATGGAATTGTAACTATGAACAACATGATCAGCTCAAGTGCTTCAGGAGTCATATATAAATTTATGAAAAGGCAAAAAAAAAAATAAAGGTACAAAATTTGAACTTCAGAAATGCTGACATAAATTCTGAGGCTGGCATAAGTTTGAATAAATTTTCACAGTAATGAGAATTGGGCAGTTGGATTTTTAATGGTTTTGGAAGCATCTTTCTTTTTCCAACTGTGGAAAAACACAAATGTGGTTTCTGCTTAGTTCAGTGCATTGTATCAGCATGTCAGAATTCATTGTCAGATACATCAAAATAATGTCCCATGCCTAGCCAGCACAAATCAATTTAGTAACAACCAAGAGAATACATTTATTCCAGTTATTTTCAACCAGATACCCAGTCCCCCACGTTGTTTCTTGTTGCAAACCTAAGGCACAGTGATGAACTCAGTGTAGCAAAAACCAGAGAAAAGCTCGCAGGTATGTTCTGCAAAGGAAAGAGACAGAAGCTTTGGAAGGGCTCCGTACTCCCTCTACTGTTCTCTCCTATTTAAGACATGGTCATGCCACAGCAAGCAATGGTTTTACTGGTAAACTGCAGGTCCCTCTTGAACGCCTCTGTAAGCGGTGTGTAAAATACACCTGTTCCTGGCCATGAGCCAACTGATTTCGTGTTCCTTCTCTAGGCTTGAATCCCAAATGACTGCTGATATCCAAACCATCCTGCAGCTTCTGCAAAGGCAGTCAGCACTCATTCCACCTGCCTATAGCATGGTGACAGCAAGTGCAGAGTATCAAGAGCCAGCAGCCCGGGTCATACAGAAGCTTCAGCCTGCAGCATCAATTAAAACAGACAGAAGTTTCAGTCCTTCATCTCAGGTAATTACATGTCCATTAAGATCAAAAGAGGTTTCCTAGTCTTTTTATCTTATGAGGAAGAAATGCATACCAATCTAGGTGCTTGTTCACTAGTTTAAGGAATATGGAATTATTATTTTGACCTAGCCCTCTCCATAGAGGGCTTAGACACCACAGTTTCAGAGACCACATTTTCTATGAGGGTTGTAGAGATCCTTCATACAACGATCTTCTTACCAGACATATTTACTTTATTGTAATTTTTTTTACAAAAGTTAGCAGAAAAGGAATCTTAGAATGCTCAGAATTATGCAATTCTGGAGTTATGCTCTAAAACAGAACTTTATATTCAAGAATGTTGAGATCCATACTCTTAGACTGGGCCTCAAGAGTAATCAGTCTTTTAGAAAGGACTGCTTATATGTGTATCTTGATGTCATATTAGCAAGTCTGAGGGGAGGAAAAGATATCCGGACTTCTACAATTAATCAGCAGAATTGCGTTCAATTACATTAAATCAAACACAGTGCCATTTAAAAAATATTTCAGTATGCTGTTTAATTTTTAAAAATGGTTTTCTGTCAGCCATCTGAATGTGCTAATTTTGAACAGAACAAGGGCCTGGAAGGGATAGTAATTACTACCATCTTGTTTCTTCCCTTACAGTGTCCTGAAATTTCAGATGTTGAAAAATCAAAACTTAAATCCAAAGAACCCTTCTCAAGTGGAGTGCATCTGAACACAGCCTCAGAAGACAACTTGGCTTCTTTTTTAGACCAAAAACATGACCAGTCTGTAGAGCATCCCCCACAGCCTGGTAAAACTTGTCTCCCACCCATTAGGCACCCTTCCTTGCCAGAATCTTCACTAAGCACTGTAGGCATCTTGAGTCTTCATAGGCATGTTTCTGATCCTGGTCTTCCTGGGAAATAGTACTTTTATACTATTACTTCACATAAAAATGTAAGTGCTTTTAATGGCTGTTTCTCTTTTTTTTTTCTTTTTTTTCTTTTTTTCTTTTTTTTTTGTATTTAAATCCTCTATACTTGACTCAGGGGCTACAAGGAATATACCATTATATGCAAAAGTACTGTATATTTTCCTAAATCTGAAGCTTGTATGGTAAAGTTGAGCAGTTCTGATGTAAATATATATATATACACACTAACTATATGTTCCAAATGTAAAACTGCCAGCATTCTCAAGGCACCTTATATTTTTATTTTTTTTAAATAACATGCATGTTCTGAAATTACAGTTTACGTTGCATGGAGATTACAATTTACTGCTGTCATGGAAATAGTATTTTATGGACATGTCTTCAGAGCAAATAGGAGACCAATAATAATAATTCACATAGAAAAACTCCTTCCTGACCAAGCTAAAATTCAAGAAAAATGCTCTTCTAGCTCACTTTTGAAAATTGATTTATCTTTCCTGTAGTGAGCTTTTTCTAATAAATCACAATGAGTCTGAATCTAAAGAAAGAACAAGGTAACCAAGTCTTCTGGGCTTGAAACAATTAGGACAGAGAAAACAGCCTCCTTCCAAACTAGTTGAAGTAGGGCAGTATTTTACCAGAGAGGAAAACTGACATATGGTGGAAAGTATCACCATAGGTCACATTCACAAAACTGCATTAAATTGAATCATTTGTTTCCACCACATATTGGGTTTTGGGTTTTGTATTGTTACTTCTTTTTTAATTGCATCATAGAATTCAGCTGTGATGAGCAGACAGATACTCTTCATCTGTCACATGAACATAATCAAATGCAATAAACCTAATTTCTATGTAATGCAGAAAACTGTGTTCCTTTTGTTCAATACAAATTATTAACAACCTGTTTTAATTTAAAAATATTTTAGACATTTTTGTTTTATAATTATTAGAGTGGCTGTTTGCAGTTACCTCTTTGTACTGACCAGTCCCTCTACAATGCTCACAGACACACGTCGCACACGGTCCTGGACGTGTGCATGTGTGAATTTTATAGATGTACATAGGTGTGTATGTATGTGTATGTGTATATATATTTATATACACACATACACACAAGTGTGTGTATATACCTACACTTACATGTAGGAGTATAGATATAGAGCTATATATATATATATATGTATATATGTAAAATCACTTTCAGGAACAATTGTAAACTTTCTTATTACAAAATGAGTACGCTTAGCTTGTGTCCAAAGCTGACTACGTTAGAATAAAATGATCTAGGCTTTAAATACAGTATGTACTGTATGTGCATAATGCTTTGTGAATACTTAGATTTAATTTTATTAAAATATTATTCTGCTTCAAATGTTGTGTTTATTTTAGAAGGAAATTATCTTTTCATTACTGCTTTCAAATATTTTTAAATGTTCGTATGATTTTCTAATCTTCTAGCTTTAATGTGAAATTCCTCTGGGATGAGAACTAGTTACAGAAAAGCACGTAATGAAGTTAGAGGGGAAGCACTTAAATTTTACTTAAAACCAGGCAAAACCCTCTGTCCTAAATCAGTGCCAGAGAGATGCAATAGTGGCGGTCCCTCACATATATACATTCCTTGTATGTTGGGGTCAGAATGAAACATGACACTTCAGTCCTGCACAGCGGGTAGATAAACACAAGGTGGCTGAATCTTTCCTCATTTAAAATTAGTGTGAGTGTTGAGTTACTGAGCATGGCTCTGCTTTACCTTTGCTTTTAAGGATACCAAAATTAATTAAGTCAATACCTTTGTCACTGAAAAAATAAATCAACCCTTTCCATACAAGATCAAATTTTCTACTGCCTCATGGTAGTGGAAAGGTCCAAAAGCTAAAACAGGCTGACTGCTCTTCTACCGCGATGGCAGGAGGGCTGCACTGCTCAGTGCCTTGCAGGATCAGATCCTAGTGTCAGGAAAATTAATCCACGAACGCCAGAGGTTTATGTCCGAAAAGGAGACAGAGAAGTCCTGCAACTTCATTTGAATAAAGGGAGGGAGAGAGTCCACTGGGGCACACACCCGCGGGTTTTCTCTCTCCAGGTTTCGGAGGGCGCAGCCTCCTTTTATCCTGAACTGGCTGCACGCTGCCCTCTTCCTTTCCCCGTTGGCTGAGGTACCGGGAAGGTACAGCCTTCCCGAACTGCCTGCCACACATCCCCCTTGAACCTCCTGTTTTACCCCAAAGTTCAGAAACAGCCTTGTGCAGATCCTTGCCTGTTTCAGGAGCCAAGCTGTCTGGGCCCGGTAACAAAGCTGCTGCCGGAGGTTGGCAGAGACATTAAGACCCATTTCGAAGACGTCAACACTCCCTACTTTCAGCCATCAAATTTTTCGTCAAGATATTAGCACACATCTTTCTTCTCACTAGAGACCAGTCAGAATCTCTGCCTGCATACACTCCATTGAAACAAGAGTGCTGAATAACAAATACCTTCTGGAGGGTTTTGTTGTTTGGGTTTTTTTTAAATAGCAAGTGTTAATGACTTCTGCTCTATCTCAGCCTGGTAACTAACACTCATGTCTGTTACAAGAAACAAGTTAGCACATTTTTAAAAAAGGTATTTGTGCTTATGCTACATTCTATGAAGTCTGGTATAAATTAAAATTAATGAAAAAAGTATAATGCATGAGCATTGCTTTACAAAAGGTCTGTTGTCCAATTTTATCGCTTGATATTTCTCATTACTGCAAAGAGACTGAACAGAACAGGTGGTCTGGGGAAGGAGCACTGGGGAAGAGGAAGAGTTACAACTACTGCAGTCAGCCTAAGTGAAGGAAAAGCTCCATTTCTTACTCCATTTTTTTGGCTCAGAGAGACTTTGTTCCTTCCCTTCTCGTTGTACCACGAAGAAAAATCTCAAATGGGTTTTGATAAATAAGGGAGACTTTATAAAAAGTCATGGGGATTCTAAGCTCCCTGCCAAAGAATGCAGAAAGAAAAGATTAATGTTTAGTTGGAACACTCTAGCTGCCCCTTCCTTGCCACAGAGACATCTGCCTTCTCAGGCAATTTCTTTTCTTGTTAAGGTTCAATGAAGCGCATGAAGACCCACGGCTTCAAGCTTTTTTTTTCCAGAAACAGTTAAAAACCATTGGGTTTGAAAATTTTCTAAACAGAAAATTTACCCCTTTTATTTGCAGGTGATTTTGTTGGAGGTGTTTGTGGGGTTTTTTTTGAAGTCCACTCTGGTTTTTTAAGTCCAGTCTGGTTTTCACTTGATAGAAATAGGTCTGTGTTGTCCAAATCAATCTGGGAATAATGTTAAGTGTTGTAAGCCCACACAGTTGTAACACATCCAAAGAAGATTTCAGAACTTTGGGAGGCACATTTTGGGTTTGTTTGAACTTAGGAACACTTGGCTATGTATATTAAAAACCTGTGGTTAAAAATACATATTAATTATAAGCTGTAGATACAGAAAAGTCTCCTGGAAAATCAGGAATAGCTAAAGTAGCTGAAGTGCAAAAGCAATGTGGACAATCACTTCAAATATGAGAGATGAGGCAGTACAGATCAGCACAGCTCTTAATGAAGTTCATTGACTCCTACCAGTTATGGGTGTAGTTCAACATCTAAAGTTAAGGAGAGGTTGTGATGCTTTTCAATAGTTAAGCTGTGCAGCAGCCTGAGCTATTTGGATGTCCACATTTTCCTACAGGCACAGATTTACAGCAATACACTGTAGTCATGTTCTGTGACTGGCCCAACTCTGCTGTTTCCTGGAAGCATGTGCCCAACTGCACATCCCTTTCTTTTCATGTCCCCACACTGTTCACTTTGCAAACACATTTTCTGGTCTCCCAGCACTGCTGGCTGTCCGCAGATGAACCTCTCTTCCCCTTTCCTGCTGCTGATTGTGTCGTAGCAATTTTGTCTCTCTGGTGAGCACTCGTCAAAGCTCCTATCTCATTCACCAGCATCGTACGTAACATACAAAAAGCTGAAAAGCACTGCTTGGCATGGTCTCTGGCTGCCTACTGATGTGGAGCAACTGGAGTCTTGCCCACTGGTAAATTGTATGTCCTCTCACAGGAGCTGCTGAGCTCTAAAATGCTGGACACAAATAGAATCACAGGAGCCTGCAATACCAGCACAGCAGAGGCATGATTCCTCCCCTGACAAGTGTACTTATTACCACACCTGCAGATCAGCACTCCTGAGCTTTCTATCCTCTCTGTTAAATATTCTGACACTGTGACCACTGTGTAATGACGCACTCTGCACGGTGCAGTGCAGTGTGATGGTGGGCCGTGGCGTGCAGTGATGTGCACTGATGTCTGCTGATGTGCAGTGCTGTGCGGTGCTGTGCGCTCATGTGCGGTGCCGTGCGGTGCTGTGTGCTGATGTGAGGTGCTGTGCAGTGCTGTGCGCTGATGCGCAGTGCTGTGCGGTGCCGTGCGGTGAGGTGCGGTGCAGTGCGCTGATGTGCGGTGCAGTGCGGTACCGTGCGGTGCTGTGCAGTGAGGTGCGGTGCTGTGCGCTGATGTGCGGTGCTGTGCGGTGCTGTGCACTGATGCGCAGTGCTGTGCGGTGGCGTGCGGTGCAGTG
>WBMY01000203.1:344269-427489 GCA_013397315.1 Donacobius atricapilla | reverse complement strand
GTTTTTTTTTTTCCTGTTCATCTTTCTGGATAGGTAGTAAAATAGGAGCAAAGAGGATTATGCGGATGATCTGTATGTGGAACCCCTACTTTTAAGCAATAAATCATGGCCCATAGTGCCTTACCTCTGCCATGCTTTAGATATTAATTTTCCACTTCATATTTTCTTCCATAAGAAAATGAATTATATTGTTCATTTTTTTATCTTTTCCAAAAGAAGAGAAAATTTGTGTCAGCCATCCCCCCCTGACGTTGATCTAACCTACTTCAATAACTTAAGGGGAGAGCAAATGATATGCATTTGCCATTAATATTTGTACAGCAAATATATTATGCTATGTTTCTTTGTGTTTTTCATTTAGAGTCAGATGTCTCCATAGGAGATGGAAGTGTCAGTAACTTGACTGAAAACTTGGGACAGAGCTGCACAACCAGTGATTCAGGTATGTTTCCCTTCTGTTATTATTTAGTAATTGCAAAGTAAGCTCTGGGAGGACTATTTTGTGAGTGGGCTGAAACAAAACTCAGAGCAGGGCTTTCTTTCACTGTAAACTCTAGTTCACTGTAGATGCCAGACTTACTTTGTTGTAAAGCAGATGCCATTTTTAATGGTCTGGACCTAAGTCCTAGCCCCAAAACAGTCAATTTACTAAGATCATCTGGACAGGTCTCTAGACATCGTCATCATACAAACTGGTCAGTGAGGCAGAATGATAAAATCACATAGGCTGAAGGGACTAGAAGTCATGCAGTGCAGTCACCTGGACAGAGCTTCATGCTGCTGCCACACGGACGTGTTTCTTTTGCTCTCAGAGAGGAGCTAGATTGTGCCTGGCCCCCACATAGGGTGAGAGGGAAGAGGAGTGCTTTAGAGGGAGCAAGAGGTGAGCAGAAGCATCTCTTGGGTACCTGCAGAACAATAATGAAGGTCCACTTTGGACCCAAGTACTTTAGTAGCCTTGACTGCAAAAGCAACCTAAGCAGTGGGTGTTGGTATCTGAAGAGCTTTGTAAATCTCACAGTTAAACACATGTGCATGTTCTAAGTACAGCTTTAAACTAAATATTGGACTGTGTTTAAATAATACTTAGCACACAGGTATTATCTTGCTATGTATGAAGTCTGAGCCAAACTAAACACTGCTGTTGTGAAAGACATCCCAGTATTTTTTTTGTCTTTTTTCTTCCGAACCTCAGGCAAAACAAATTAGGAGCTGTGCACCATGGTGATCAGCCTGTTTACCTTTACAGAATTCAAGAACTACTTTTTGGAATCTAGCCTTCATAAAATTTGTGCTGGGATTATGTCTTGCACAAGGGCTAGAAAACATCTGAACACCTTTCAAGCCAGCTGGGCCCAATAAACCTAGTATTACATCAGTAGTGTCACTGTAAATACTGTATATCCTATACCTGCTAAATGGTTATCATAAATACTTTTAAAATCATTTCAAGCTTTTTAAATATGAAAATCCACATATTTTGTAAGTACACAGAAAATTCAGGATAGTTCAGATCTGAATTGCTATACTGCAGCTAAGATTTCAGTTTGTGTGTTGCTAACTCCAAAGAATTTACTTTGCACTTCTTTATCAGCTGAAGACACCCATCAGTCACCTTGACTCGCTGTGTCACATGAAATGTCTGGGCATGGGAACTTCTCCCTTCTGTGGACAGGCAGGCACAGTGTATCAGCTGGTCAGGCTGGGCCACCAGGCTCCTGGCATTTGGCAGCAAGTATGTTTGTATAGCCTCATCCTTAACGATTCCTGAAGTATATCTCTCAGTAAGCAAATTGGGCATTTTTTTGTGTCCAGTAATCCAGAAAAAAAAAAAACCCAGACAAACAAACGAAAAAAAAACACTACAGTGAAGAATGGAGAATTTTCAGATTTTTTTTCACAGTGTTTACTTGCTATATGTTCTGTAACGTGGCTTTTAAAAACAACTAGTGAAGAAGTTTTTAAAAACATCCATGCTTTTCAATCATATGTAGTAAACTCAGCGAGAGCAATAATGAGAAAAAAATGCTAAGAAAATGCAGATGTAGTATTAATGGATTTTATAATTTGAAATTTTGCAGTAAGGCTGTTTTATTAACACAGATGTTTGGATGGTGTCATTACACAGTGGCATGTTTCAAATTTTAACGCAAAGAGTCATGTGGATTCAGCTGCATTTCTATGTGCAAGATTCATTTCACATTTTATAAAATTGTGTAGTTAGGACAATAAAATAGTTATCATGTTTCTTTTAGCCCAGAGCAGTAATTCACATGAGCCTTGTATGAAGGCAGACAACTTCCCTAATGTTATACTGTTCATGATGAAAAATCTTTAATTATTTAATTCTTAAATCTGTGAAAAGATTCCTGTATTAGCCTTTATCTAAACAAGGGCTGAAGAAGCGTGGAGAGAGCTAAGTTAAATATTTTTTAGGCTTGGACTGTTAACTGAGGATGTTAAGGAACTGAAATTTAACCAAACAGATGGGTGATAAAGTGCTAGTTTCAATATGATAGAGCTATTGAATTTAGCCAACCAGAAAGCAAACAACGTTCTTCCTCAAAAGAGAGTAGTAGAAGTCAGATAAGTAACAGCAAGTACTCTCTGGTGCAAATGTCCCTGTGTCCAGGTAGCACTGCACTCACACTAAAAGGCAAAACAAGCAAAAAACACTTTAGAATGGCATTCAGCTGTTTCCATCAGCAGTGTTTTATCAAGCTTCATTACTTTTTGTTAGTTTAATTTTATTTAATGGAATCAGGAATACTAGAAAATTAGACTTACTTTGTGTGTAATGTATCAGTGATAATAAAATCCTCATGATTCTTCATTGAATGATATCATCAGGAAACAAAACTAGGGTTTTTCTCCCCTCATTTTGAGTCTTAGAATGAATGTAGAATGAATTTGTGCATTTTCTTCACTGAAGGCAGTTAGTAACTGAATAGTGATTAAACTTATTTGTAGGATAAATCCCCATGAAAACTCAATTGAAATAAATCCTTCTGATATTAATACATATTTAAGTTCTGACTTCCTAAATATATGTAAACTCAAGAGACTTAATATGCTTTTCTTGCTACTCAAAATAAGTCAACAGCCTTTTTTTTCACTTTTACGTTTAGAACATTGTTTGTTTCTTCTGTGAGCCATAGATCTAAACTCTGCCATTGCATTTTCAATAAGAGATGGAAGGCTTTGGCCTTAGGTGGCAAATGTATATGGCTTTTTAATGAATATCCAATTGCATTATGTGTGAGTCAGGCTAAGAAGCAACGTAATCTACCGTGAGTAGGTGTGATACATTCTGCAGTTAGCTCTGTCTTGTATGGGCAATTGAATTTTCTTATCTCTTTGGTCTTTATACCACCTTTGACCATTTTTAAGTGTTTCATATATTTTTTTTCTTTCTATGGGTCCATTTTTCATCCTCTGGGAAGTATTTAAAAAGGTAACTCCCTTGTAACCAAATAAATTACAGTAGTGGTGAAGGAGAACATCACAGAAGCTTGGCTAGGTTATAAATACTGCAACTCCAAACACAACCTTTGTTGGTCCCAGAGCTACTGAGCTGTATCATTTGAATTGATGCCTCATAGCAGTCATTTCAGCATAGCTGGGTGAGGCCCAGGTGGTTTATTCCACCAGCCCTGAGTGGTGACCTGTTGAAAGCAGTTTGTACCCAGATTTGCACAGGTCCTCAGAGCAACACTGTCGGTGCTAGGGTGCTGTTTCTATTTATTCACAAGATGGTTCTGATAGTAAATTAATGTTTTTCCCTTTGACATTTTTTCACTCCTCTGATACATGTTCTGTGCCTCCTGTTTGAAACTTATATTTCGCTGTACCCTTAGATGAAGATGAAGTGGAGAGGAGAGCCTCACCTCAGCCAGATCTGACCCTGAGAGATTACCAGATGGAAGTTGCAAAGCCAGCACTGAATGGGGAGAATATTATAATATGTCTCCCTACGGGCAGCGGTAAAACCAGAGTGGCTGTTTACATTACCAAAGATCACTTGGATAAGAAGAAAAGAGCATCAGAGCCTGGAAAAGTCATAGTACTTGTTAATAAGGTAAATTGGTCCATTTTTTAAAGAATAGTATTTTTAAACATCATGCATTGTTAATATAGACATTGTAAAATGAATATAAACACAATTCTCAGCTTCTCCAGGTGTGTGTGCTGTGTTTTAGACATAGAGATCTAGACTGTCATCTCCATTGCACCATCAGCCTGGTGCAAGCACAAATTAGTTTGTGTGACCCAGTGCAAGGGCAAATTTAGATGTGCTGTAATAGCCACATTATTGGAAAAAGTACAATTTCATTTTGTAATAAATTTTAAAAAAAGTCACATTCTGTGTTTCAATTTGTTAATGAAGGCCACCTAATGAGTCTCACAGTAGTTAAGGAATGTTTTGTCCAATTTTCTGATAATCATTGTAATTTTTGCTGTTAAATTTAGCACATATAAATTAATCTTCTATTGTAATATTAAAATATAGAAATCCATTTAAGAGTTTTATTGAAGCTACAACCAATATCCATATCCTCTCATAAGAATAAATGTGAAAATATGTTGTAAGCTCAGATAAGTAGCCAGAGCATGCATGGTTTGTTCATTTTTTCAAAGGCTCAATTAAGCCAAAGTTCTTGGGATAAAAAGGTTTCACAGGAGAAGCTGCAGGGGAGAAATTGGTTTGGGATTTTAGCTGCTTAATTATTTTCTTTTGTTCACCTAACAACATTTGTGGCAAACAGGCATGTATTTTTAATCCTGTGTTTAATTCTTTTAAATTCTTCAAAAACTTTTGTTCAGGTTCCATTGGTAGAACAGCATTTACAAACAGAGTTTAGTCCATTCCTGAAGCATTGGTATCAGGTTATTGGTTTAAGTGGTGATTCTCAGCTGAAAATCTCATTTCCTGAAGTTGTCAGAAGAAATGATGTCATCATCAGTACAGCACAGATCCTTGAGAATTCACTGTTAAATGCATCCAAGGAAGATGAAGAAGGTGTCCACTTATCAGGCAAGTTTTCTATTCTGAAATTTATACAGAGGTATAAAAGCATATCTCTTTCTGGAAAATTGTGAAGTAGAAATGTGCTACATTCAGTAGGGTTTTTTTTTCAATTTTCTTGTTTCATAAATGCAAGCTGTAGTCAAAATCAGATCTTAATTAATAAGCATGGAAGCCAAAATTAGACTCTAGTTTATTTGTATTAAATATTTGTTATGCTTCCTATTTTATCTAGCTTAAGCACAACTTTGTGCAAATTCAGTTGTACTGGTTCCACTTTGCAAGCTTGGTAGAGCATGAAGTCATTATCACATAGAAGCCATATACAGGTTGGGAAAAAACTATCAAAACTCAAATGCACTTGATAGTTTGAAAAATACAATGGAACACAAGATAAAAGTCAATCCGTTGTAAAAGTTATATTCTTTAAACTCTAGTAATTTTGCTAGTATACAGTGATATGATGGCTTATAACTGTGTCTCTCTGAGCACAGCAGATACGATGGTTTCCTACAACAGATAAAGGAAGTTGAAAAAAACAAAAGATAAAGAAGGCAAGATTGTTTTCCCAGAATGCTAAAGTGGCAGATATCTCTGGAAGATCAGAAAAGAAGTGGTATTATCTGTCAGCGAGGTACAAATAGGACAGCCCATGACGTCAGCTCCGGGGTCTGGGCTGTAGTGACCTTCCTCTGTGAAATGTTAACTTCTCCCTCTATTTGCCTGCAATCAACTCCTTTTCAGATGGTGAAGGATGTAGAGGAGAGATGTGATATTCAAAATAATGGCCCTGCGATAAAAGTACTGTCTGGGTGTCACAGAGACAGCAGAGAAACCTGAGGGGTTGGTCTGTGTCTGTCAGGGCCTGGTGCTGACTGGAGTACTCCTTAATCCAAATTAACTCCTGCAGAGCCACTTGGGTACCTCAGAATTGCACCCCGTCCTTCAGAATTCCTTGTTATTAACCCAGGCAGGGCACCAGCAATTTTCTTATACTTATTTTCTCTCCACTGCATCATGATGCATCACTGCATCATGTAAGTTAATAAACTTTCCTACATCTGAATCATTCTGGAATGCTGTATGGAGGCATGTGAACATTTCTACTGGAACTGCTGGGCTGTTTAAAATTGGGCTGAGTCCCAACCAGATTGTGTAATGAAGTGGGTTGAATGGGTTTCACACTTTGTGAAGTTTCCTTCATAAGGAGCTACATTTTTTCTAGAACTCAAGCGGCCCTGCGCCTCAGGTTTTTTTCTGTGCTGTTACACCTGTGCTCCTAAGTTCAGCTGGACCAAAGCCAAGCAAGCATGAACACAGCCAGCTCCATTTCTGTGGCTGTGACTTTGTTAACTCGGAGCCTTTATAAATCATCCCAATTAGTTACAAGTTTTTTTCCAGATTTCTGTGCATACTTTTTCATGTTTCCACAGAGGTCTGCATTACACGTAACACGGAATTCCAGCCTCAGTGAAATGGAGGGGACTTTCTTAATTGCATTTTACCAAATGTTTACTCTCTTTATCAAGGGCTGAAATCACTGCATGAACTTTCTCAAAGCTGTGTATCACTTCCTTAGTTGAAGAAACACATCCCTTCTGGTAGGTTAGTTTCTACACAAGTAGTTATAGAATATGCATGATGGAGATGATGGTCAAAATCAAAGGCAGTAAGTTCATGTTGGCAGAATAACTTGAGAAACTGCCAGCACTGCTTCTGAAATCTTGCAATAGGTAGAAATTTTGGAAATAAATAAGAATTTAGATTTGAAGCTACGTCACTCCTGTCCAAACTGGTTTCCTGAACCACTGTGAAGGCAATCAGCTTTCTCCAGTGACATGGAGCACTGGCTTGCTTTCCTAGCAGAGGTGTTTGGTGTAGCCATTAAATAAACTTCCCTTGCTTAGTCTCTGTCTTTCTTTAGGTTCTTCAATACCAGCTGAGACTGATCCAGCTCTGTTAATTTCCAGCTTCTGCTGCTAGTTGTTGAAAACTGACTTGCAGTGGTGCAACAGCTTGAGCCCATCAATATGTTTACACATCAATGTGTAAACAAGACCGAGGAAATTGTCCACATAAAAAAAATACATATAAGGGTTTAACCCTGATCATTTCAGTGATCTTCTTTACAGTCATGTCCACAAACTTTTTTCAAATTGTCAGAAACAATGTTGAATTAGAGTTACTGGCTAGCCTCAGAAGGACTGGGAGCTCCATAAACCAGTTTTGCTGTTAGAGAAACAGAAAAACGTTCATTAATATTTCAGTTCACGTCACCAGCTGCATGTGAAGATAGATTAAAGATATGTATTCTATATTTTTCGAGAAATTTGAAACAAAAATAATTTATTTTTCCTTGTTGTATAGTATATTTCTTGCATGTAAATATAGTGTGACCAAAAAGCACACAACATCTGTCTGAATTTCCATCAGTTTCCTCCACTACAAAAGGGAGATGAGTGGTAGTGCTCCCACTAATCTGTTTGTTCTTTGCATTAACACATCCATAAAGTAATGTAAACGTTTTAATTGGACACTAATAGGGAGGAAATCTCTGTGTTGCTACAAATGGAAGCATATTTTGACCACAAGAAGCCTTTCAAGAATTTCTGAAAGGCTTCTAACATGTTATGTATCTTTTCAAAAGCAAACAATGTGTAGTTTATCAGCCACAGTTACGGATATGAAAGAGTATTGAGTTCAGCTATGATATGTTCTTAACACTGGTAAGATATGAAAAATATTTCTCTGAAATTCTTTATATCATCAGATCGTTTTTGCAAAAATAGGAAGTCTTTTTTTTGCATTACATGCAATGTAAAACTACTTGGCACATCAGGACTGCAGCAAAGGTTCCAAAGTCCGTTAAATATATTCAACATCCATCCACGCCTTCCTCCAACGCTTCAATTTCCTAATACATTAGTGCTCAGACAAACTGATGGGTTCTTTTCAACACCATCCTTACCTGTTACAAGATTTAGTCACACAAATTCTGCATTTGAAATAAAATTATTCACTTTAGGAGTCTTTTTTTTTTCCAGATTTTTCCCTCATCATTATCGACGAGTGTCATCACACTCAAAAAGAAGGTGTCTACAACAATATAATGCGACGTTACTTGAAAGAAAAGATGAAGAACAGGAAGCTGGCAAAAGAAAACAAACCACTGATCCCACAGCCTCAGATTCTGGGACTTACAGCCTCACCTGGTGTAGGAGGTGCAACATCCTACTCGAAAGCTGAAGAGCATATTTTGAAAGTAAATAGCCCTAACACTTACAAACCATCAAAGGTGTATTGTCTTGTTCAAGTAAAAGTTTTCAAGTCAGTTTTAGGCTCCAAATACAAAATCTGATTTTTTTTTCTTGTGTACATGGAAGTTCAGCTCATAACCATTAAATTGACCCTCTAAAAATAACGGAAATCCATGAACAAATAAAGGTTACTTTACAGGAAGTGTAGGATTACTGAAAAGGGAAGTTAAATAATTGCCTCACTTGAAAAAAAGTCCCAAGTTAAGATCAGAGGCAAGATGTCGA
The DNA here is from genome assembly GCA_013397315.1 of Donacobius atricapilla. Taxonomy (NCBI): domain Eukaryota; kingdom Metazoa; phylum Chordata; class Aves; order Passeriformes; family Mimidae; genus Donacobius; species Donacobius atricapilla. The sequence goes on along the minus strand of WBMY01000203.1, from coordinate 418,921 downwards.
CTTGTGAGTCCAAGAAAATGAGAAACAATGTTAAATACGTAAACAAAGCAGAAACCACTTGTGAGATGCAGGTAGCATGCAAATGTGTTTTGTTTTTTCAATTAGAAAAATTGAAATTGGGTTACTCAATGAGTTTGCATGAACACCTGCCTAAAGATAGTCTGTTAAATTCCATACTTAAAGAAATAGTATTTTACTGGAAATTAAATGGTTTTGCATTAGTAATAGTAAAGTAGAAATTAGCCCAGTACTGCAATGAAAACTTCTGACTAATAAATTGCACCAGAACAGAATGTGATATTGAATAAGTGAGGCCTGCAAGAATGTTTTATGCTGTATTGAAGTTTGCAAAGAATTTCGACACAAAAACTTGCTGGCAATGGAAAAAGCAGAAAATCCCTTTTCATCAGCTCTGCATTCCTAATGATAGGATTCTGGGGTTTGTAGCTGAAGATTGATCTGAATTTTGTAACCTGAATATGCAAGCTGAAATATACAACTACCACTGAAGACATTAAAAAGATCACCTGGAAGTCTTCCTTTACTGTTTCTCTGCTCTGGCTTTTATAATTAATCCCTAATATTTATTTTCCTTTTTTTCTATTTCACCATTATTTTTATTTTTTTTTGTGCTCCAAAATATATTCTTCCAAAGTACTGATGCTGTATTTTCCTTCTCAAAATACTTGATTTGCATCCTGTTCTACAATTTTTTTTCTGTATGCAAGGATCTCTTCCGGCCTAAAAAGTAACTTGTGCAGTTTATCTCAAATGTTTTTGAAAGACCTGGACTTTCTTGTGCTGATACTGCCTTTATCCAAATCTTGTGGGAAGAAAGTCAAATTATATAAACCTCAATATCTAAATAAGAAGCTCTATTGCATTAATTCAGTTTTCATGTGAAATAACTCATTCAGTATTAAAGAAATAACGTTTTATCCCAGATCTGTGCCAATCTCGATGCATGTAGAATTATGACTGTTGAAGAGCATGCCTCCCAGCTAAGGAATCAGGTAAAGGAACCGTGTAAGAAGACTGTGATTGCAGATGACAAAAAAAGGGTATGTTCTTTTAGAAAAATCAGTATTAAAGTTATATTGCCGTTTAAAAATGTCTTGTAGGGTATCAGAAACTTTTGCCTAATGCTCTTTGTCTATAGACTTTTGACGATCCAGAGTGCTGATTTGAATATTGTTGCTTTCCTCTGTTTCAAAAAGTATCAGTAAAGTCAAATAGAACTAAATTTTTTACTTATGTCAGTTATATTCTGAGTTATCTGGTCAAAAGGCCTTCTAAAGCTGAAATATTTGTATTGAACTGACAATATTATATCCTATTTTTTTAAAAAAGGTGTTATTTCACTGTATAATTTTTTGTATTATTCCGAACTGTCTATTTCCATAACACTAAACACACTTAACAGCCTTATTTTTTAAATTTAAGGTTTAACTTTTAAAAAATTACTCAGTGTGGTACTAGCCAATGTTTTTGTTGCCAGCAGATGCTTACTTACTTTGCCTGATCAATTTATTTCTAGGATCCATTTAAAGAGAGAATTACTGAGATCATGACAGAAATACAAAACTATTGCCAGCTGTATCCCAAGTCTGAGTTCGGAACTCAGACGTATGAACAGTGGGTGATCAGAGAAGAGAGAAGAGGTAACTGCATAACAAATATACTCCAGCTTTGGATTTCTTTGGGTTGTTCTATGCTAAGATTTTTTTTGTATTTTTGTTCCCTTCTAGCTGCAAAAGAAGAAAAGCGCAGGGAACGTGTCTGTGCAGAACACTTGAAGAAATACAATGATGCTCTCCAGATAAATGACACCATCCGAATGGTGGATGCCTACAATCACCTAAATAACTTTTATAAAGAGGAGAAAAGTAAGAAGACAGTAAGGAGTGATGATGATGAAGATGATGATGATGATGAACCAGCAGTATGTAAACAGGATGAAACAGATGAATTTCTAATAGGTTTATTTCATGGTGAGTTTGAAATACATTGTGATATTTAATGTTAAATCCCTAATTGTGCACTAACATGGTTTGCATGGACCCATTAGTTATTGCATCCTAGAGATTGCTGTGTTGTTTATTATCACAGTACCTTGATATCCCAGTTCATACAGTTCTGAATGCATTAAACAACATCATAGTGAGATCATGTCATGATACGTCATACTGGGTCTTCAGCTCCCACCTAAAGGCACCTTTTTTTTGCTGCCAGTAAGTAAAAGCTGTTCTCTGCTTTTATCCAATGAAATGTCCCTGAAGATACTCTTAACAGATACATAAAATATGTATTCCAGTTGAAACTCTTGGGAGGCAAAAGGTTGAGCAAATGGAATACAAAAGTAATGAAATTATGAGTTCTTAACCAAACTTTTCTGCCAAAGTTTGTCTATATACTAAGAGAGTGCTGACTTTGAATTGGTTCAGGTAAAGAACATTTAGTTAGAGAATTAACCAAAAGGTCAAACTGAAAAGACCAAAGTTAGTTGCTTTTTTCAGATCAGTCATCCTGGAATTACGAGTCATTCATGAATCTTTCTTGCTCCATTTTTTCCTTTACTGCCTTTGCAATGAGAAAGAGCTAGACAAGTTTGCTCCCATCACCCATGGCTCTTGGGTGGTGCAAATAAAAACAGATTATACTGCAGTGTGACCCATCTTCATCTATCCAATGAGCTACAAATTTTTCTCACTATCATTAAGAAATTCAGGAAATGAAAAAAAGAAATTAAAAATATAGATAATGTCAGCATGGTTTTAATGACTCTTCATACATGTCTATTCCCCCTTATTTAGATTTTCACTAGTGAGCTGTTGCTGAGAATCAAAAACTTAAACCAACTGAAAATGAAACTTAGTTTCATTAGTATAATTTCTGATTGCTTTTTATTTGTGCGGGTAAATGAAGTTCAAAGAACCTGTCAATGAAAAATAAATTCCATTTTGTTAGGATTTTACCACTGAAAGTGCTAGGAGTAATAGAAGAAAATCTAAAATTTCTCAGCTTTAAGGGCAAAATTCATCTTCGGGTGATAAACCCCCTGGGGCCCTTAGTTTAGGTTTAAGTAAGGAGAAAAATTGTGGGAGTTTGTTAGGTTTATTTACTTTTTATATGTGTTTCTATGTTTGATTACATTCTAAAATATGAATAAGACTAGTCATAAAGCCACTGTCTAGGTGGAATAGCAGTTTGTGGTCCTTTGAGTATGTTTGCCTTGGATTAGGTACACTGGAACAGTCTGCACAGGGTCATGACATCAGAGTGTATCAACACACAAATTCCCCACCTTGAAATGTTCTTGTGTTTGCATAATCATCTGACAATGACAGAGGTTTTTAAATATTAGAAGTTTTTTAAAAACAAATGATGAATCCTCCCTCCTTATGGGTAATGGAGCCAAAAGAGAGTCATTCATTTGACATCTCACTGAGTACATTGAAATGTCTTGGAGCTGTAATATCAATAACAACATGCCCATGCTGGTGTCTGCTGTACTGCATGTTTCTAGTGAGGATTCCTACTTTAATTCATGTCCTTTAGACATATATTTATGTCTAAATTTATAAAACATTACCAGCTCCCAGGCTGTGCATATTAATCTGTTTCTCCTTGTAAGACTTTTTTCCTTAATTTTAAAATAGTTATGTAGATATTACAAGTTGTGATTTAGCTCTTTATTGCAGTGCATCTGACTCTGTACCAACTTTGTGTGTATAGGAAGGTTTTTTCCTTTGGCTTATTCTCACCATGAAATATACATGAAGGGTATGATCATGGTGATTTATTTTGATTGATTAGTGTGATTTTAGTGACAATAAACTCACTTCAAAAATAATTGGTATGCCACAGCTCTTCAAACTGAATGTGAATTAGCCATGCTGAGAGAGTTATATAGGAAATTGCTCTTTGCTTTGTGGGTTTTGGGGTTTGTTTCAGACTATTATTTTACATGGTTACATTTTCTTAATTTACATCTGTTTTAAAGCAAAAAAGAAACAGCTGGAAGAGTTGACTGGAAAGCCAGAAAATGAAAATGAGAAGCTAATAAAGTTGAGAAATACTCTAATGGAGGAGTTCACAAAGGTTGAAGAACCTCGAGGAATCATTTTCACAAAGACTCGTCTAAGTGCCTTTGCTCTATTCCAGTGGATTAAGGACAACCCCAAATTTGAAGAAGTGGGAATCAGGGCCCATTATCTTATTGGCTCTGGACATAAGAGTGAAATGAAGCCCATGACTCAGGTACAGAACCATGCATGTCAATATTACCTCTTGTACATGATTTTGGAAAACGGCTTGTTTCAGTACTAGGCCAGTGAACTGAAGTTTGGAGCCCAGAGTTCTGTTTTCATACCTGCCAGCAACTTGTCTTCATAAAGATATGTAAATAATAATGTTGGAATAATTTTATTTCTAGAAGTAACAAGCTTTTTTTGGTTTTGGATTCTGTGGCAATAGGAGTAGCCAGCATCCATTGCCTAGAAGAGTGTATAGTCAAAAAGGGACCCAAATTGTAGGAGGACATGAGAAGCAGAAATAAACAAAATGGGAAGAGCAAAAATGCAATCGTATCAGGACAACAGTAATTCACATTATGTTTTAGCTGCTGAATTGAAAAATAAAACTACAAAGTTGATTATGCCTGTCTTTTTGTAATATCATTGCTTAAGTATAATTACACCAATTTACGTGCATGCTTCACACTGACGCATAACCATTGAAAGAGAACTTGCCAAAATTCATACCAAAAATACCATAATTGATCACTCAATTGTGTCCGTCTTTTACCTCATACACAATTCATACACCACATCTCTGGTGATTTATACTTGCAATTAAAACATTTTCAAATCAAAGTACTTCACATCTATTCTGTTCTGCTCATCACTCCCCATATCAGCATTTAATCAAAAATGGTGTGTTTTGCTGCTGGGCAGAGTCCATTTTCTTCTGCTGCACTGAATTTCAAGGAAAAAAGTTCTCTCAAAAAATTCTCTCCAAAAGCTGCTTGAGTTCTATCAAACTTGGACTTTAATTTCTGTGGCACAGTGCACAAACTAAACAATAGGTTCTGCATTTTGAAACTGAATATAGCAAATAGCAAGTTTCTGTTCCTTTGCTCAAGCTGGTGACAAACACATAGTTGATTCAGAAGTCTGTGATTTAGATCTTTTCTTTTTAAGTGTATCATTGTTGTTCTTTTTGGTGCTACCCTGATCACCAGAGTTATGGTCTCCATTTATTATGGAGAATTTTAAATGCTTTAGAACTAGAGCTGGAAGTCTATATTTTAATCAGAAATTACTGAAGTGATAGAAATCCATCTTATAAGCAAGTACTTAAAGAATTTGAAAACAATGGGACAACTATATTATCAAATTTCCTAGTACCTGTGGCATAGACTATGAAGTTCCAAGCTCAGTTACCATAAAAGGATTGGCTTCTACTCCCTCCTCCCTCAAAATACAGTGCTGAACACCTGTTATATTCAGTAGGAACTCCTTCTTTTGCAAGATGCTTAAATGCAGTTGTTAAAGCCACTTGATGTTTGGCAGTCAGCTCAGAAATGATGGGACTGTAATTCCTGAAACTCGTTAATTAGAAGAAACTGATAACAGAAACTAATACTGAAAGATAATATAATTGATTTTAAATTGCAGAATGAGCAAAGGGAAGTTATCGATAAATTTCGACGTGGAAATGTAAATTTACTAATTGCTACTACTGTAGCTGAGGAAGGCCTGGACATCAAAGAGTGTAACATCGTTATTCGCTATGGCCTCGTCACCAATGAAATTGCTATGGTGCAGGTATGAGTTTTCTGCATACATAACTTATTTTAGTAGTGTTTTTCTTTTTGCAATGGGAAAATGGTGAATCATATACCTGATGTTTGGAGATTATTTTTAAATACTTGAATGCTAAAAGAGAAAATGCTCTTGCAACAAGGTTCATTTCCAATTGCCAGCCTCAGTCCATATGCAGAATAAAATTTACCTCTCTCTGTAATGGTGTAGCATCTCCTCAAAGTTCTACACAAACATTAAGCTCTTTTAATAGAAGAGAGATGAGAATATGGTTATCAGACCAGTTGATACAAGAGGCATTTGTACCACCAGTGTATGGACACCACACCATCATCAGCTAAAGAGAGATTATTACATACCAGAATACCAGTTTGACACATGCTCTCATTTAACTTCTATATTTATGTATTTAACAATTATTTATAGATGTAATATAAATAAAATTATAAATTAATGTTAAATCAATAAATATTTAATATGCATGCTTACATTTTTGGCGAAAAAATGCAGTTTCAGCATTGCAAAACAATTTGCTAATCACAAATCTCCTGAGCAGTTCTCACGGGTATGGTGGATGATACTGCAGAAGTAGTATGTGTTATTCACTGATTCTTCATCTGTCTGAGTTAAATGGAAAAAACTGCTCTTTTGGGGATAGTGCATATGGAATAGTGCATGTCTTCCATTACAAAACTAAGAAAAAAATGTTGCGTGATGTAAGTGGGAGTATTTTGGTGTTTATTTTTGTATTCATTGCAAATTGCAGGCTCGTGGTAGAGCTCGAGCTGATGAAAGCACCTATGCTCTTGTGGCTTCGAGTGGCTCAGGGGCTGTTGAACGTGAAGATGTTAATATTTTTCGTGAGAAAATGATGTATAAGGCCATTCAGCGTGTCCAGAAGATGCCACAGGAAGAGTATTTAAATAAGGTATTCACTGCAACTCTGCACTTTCCCTTTAAAGAAAACTGATTTATATTGTATGAAATACTTTCTATTTGAAATCTACTTAGAGGAGAAAAACTTAAAATAATGCTAGTGACTACATATGGCTTTGAATTCTTTGGCCAATATTTGTTTTATAATATATTTACTTTCCTTTAGAAAAGTCTTGTTTTCTGTTGGTAAGAGGAAAACACACAAGCAAGGGAAGATTGACTAGAAGTCATGTTGACAGTGAACTCAGTAAAATAACTGAGAAAGAAAACTATTACTGTCATTCCAGCAGAATGTTACAGTGCTCTTACTGATCTGTTTCTAGATTGAGAGTTTCCAGTTGCAGAGTATACTGGAAAAACAAATGAAGGCAAAGAGAGATCAGCTCAAGACATACAAGAAAAATCCTTCACTAATAAAATTCTTATGCAAAAATTGCTACAAGCCAATATGTTCTGGAGAAGACATACAAGTTATTGAGGACATGCATCATGTCAGTGTGAAAAAAGATTTCCAGTAAGTGTTTATGAACTACTTTATCTCTTTCAGGCAGAAACAGATTTACTTTTCATCGAGTTGGTAACAGGGCCTGTAACCCTCTAGGCCCTGTGAGAAAAAAAACAGATTATTCCAATATTGTTGGGTCCTAGGCTCTATGGAGTTTACAGTTAAGGAGCTTGAACAAAATGTTTGTTCTCATTCTTCATTTCAAGGTGAATTTAGTTTAAGACTTGGAAAAGAAGATGCAGCTTCTGTGGGTACTATTAACTAGGTCACTTACTATGTAGTGTGGTATGTATTCCACTCTGCACATAGTAACCTTCAGGATCAAGTACTCCCTAAATAAATGATGCAAGAATGTACACAGACTCTGCAGGTCTGGGTTGTCAGAACCAAATTATTCTGTTAAAGGTTAAGGTTGAACTACAGGGAATAAAAAAGAAAACCTTTAATTTTCAGGTATTATTTCTTTGACAGTTAGATGGCACCTCAAAAAAACAAGCTAGATCTGTCTGTTACTAGAACAAGAGCCTGCTGCTCCCACTTTAAGATATATGAGGGAGGATGAAGCTCCTGAAATGCAATGAAGAGGAACATGGAGTATGTGTGTATTTCATCATTATTTAGGAGCCTGAAGCATGACCTTGCATTTTCTCAAACTTCTGAATGTGTCAACAGTCAGAGACTCTATGACTTTTTAGATTTCATATTTGATTTCAACAATCTTAGTCACTGTTTATGTATGTCTGTATGTAGCATGGAATGACCAATGGATTCTGATGGGTGCTGTCTGTTTTTCAGAAGTCATTATCATACAAGAGAAAATAAAACACTGCAGGATAAGCATGCTGATTACCAGACTAATGGGGAAGTTATATGCAAAGACTGTGGACAAGTGAGGAACATCTTATTTTCATACTCTTCTTCTTGTCTGTATTTATTTCTGTCTAATGATCTTGTCTTATTTTATCTGAAATGCAATTTCCTTCTATTTGCAGACTTGGGGAAATATGATGGTTCACCGAGGTCTTGACCTGCCTTGTCTAAAGATTAGAAATTTTGTAGTTGTGTTTGCAGACAAGAAAACAACAAAGCAAATTTTTAAGAAATGGGGAGATCTGCCCATCAGGTTTCCTAGTTTTGATTATGCAGCTCATTGTCCTTCAAGTGATGAAGATTAAGGACTTAGAATGAAAATAAAAGCCCTTTTCAACTTCTCTCTGTTGATCAAAAGCTCCTGTGTCCTGTAGAGAATGCTGCATCATAAGCACTGTGAAAGCTTCTGGACATAAGAAGACAAAAAGCGAAACAAGAAAGGAGAAGGACAAAGTCACACAGCTGCTGTCTGCACTCAGATTTGTACTGGACAAAGATGGCAAATGCATTGCTGTCATGTGTATTTATGGAACAAACTCCTGTCTATTTTCACTACAGGGTGCCAACACTGTCAAAACTGTGTTAGATGACCTGTTGTCAATCCCAGAACATTGAAAAGAGACCTTAAGATATGCCATGGTCGTTATTTTTTTCATGTTATAACCATTTTGAAGATAAAGTATCTCAAAAGAGGAGCCACGTAAAGAAGAGATTACCCATTATTTCTGAATCACTGCTGCTCTGTCATTGTTTTCATGACTGAGTTCCTCGCTTCATAAATACAGATGAAAGCTTATACACTTTGACAGACTAAAATTAAGTTTCCCTTAGAAGACATTTCAAAAAATCAAGCTCTTAACCTGAAATTGATTATTTTAGTGTCCAAGATGCCCATTGCAAAAGTGACTCTTTGTGTGTCAGTTTCATGGGATTGTTAGACTGGCTAAATAATGAGGTGTGTATTGTTTTCAATAAATTGCTATAACTAACCTTTACTAACTGTGATACTGTTAATTCTCTTCCACTGGAAGTATTTAGTCAATAAGCATAGCTTCACCCTTGAAATTTAAAGGATGGTGGTATTTTGACTGTAAAAATAGCATAATGTTTCTCCATATTGATCTCATGGACAGATTTCTTGCCCCCCCCCCCCCCTTTGCAAGTAAGATATTGGAGAGTGGAAGGAAGGTTTGTTGTTACAACAGTAACTGAACTAATTCTTAGAATAGCCTCTCGGGAAATCATCCAGATATCATTCATCATCTGGATCATCTCTGGATTTCTTTATTAATGAGTTGTTACAGGTACGTAAATGCAATATATAGCAGTAGCATTCTGAAGTATCTGAATTTGTTTATTCAGTACTTCTAAAGAAGTGTAAAACACAAAACAAATGTAAAAATACTACATCATTTCATAGATTGCTGCTGGGTCTTCAATCAAATACATTTCCATGCTGAGTAGATTTTCTGAAATCTGAGCTTTTTATACTTCCATTTACTGAAGCAACAAAAGCTTATGCAGATGAATTTCTGCACGTGTGCTACAGACCTGTATGACAAACGTGCCTGGGCTTCTTGAAGTCCACCTGGGTGCTGTTGTTATACTCCCTGTTCCTAGCGTGACTCTGCCACATTGTCACCAAAGCTTAAAGAGTGTTTGTACAATCTCACTTCAGTGTAATGCATAATGAACCTCAAATTAATCCTGCTGGTGTGTAGGGTAACAAATTTCCAGTCAAGTTATTTTCTCTGAATGGGGTTGTAAAACACACCTATATTGCCCATCCAGGAAGTGTGACATTGTAAAAAACAAGCTAAATTGCTGCATTTATTGCCTTTAGGGACCCAACGTCCTTCAGGGAGCGTGACAATTCCTGATTATATTTACTACTTACAGCTTTTATTAGTTCACAAATGTGGAAAGAAGAAAAACTGAGTTCTTGGGGATTTGTGTAGCTCTGTGTGTGGCTGCTTAAGAACTGGATCCACCTCAGTTGTATGTTCATTGCTCTGTCTCCTTTTGGTCATGTAGCCTTGGTTTTTCAGCCTGAAATGTTTTGATTTCTAAAACTCCATTCTCATGGAACTTTCTATAAACAAAAGAAGATGTTTTTGCTAACTCTATCTTGTTTTCATTCTTTCTTAGAGGTGGAGAGAATTTAATGTCTCTCTGTGTTGACCAATGTGATTAAATGGGTGCTACTTCTAGTGCCAATCGGTTTAGCTCTAGTGACCTAGTATATAAAGAGGTCAAACTTTGAATAAATACTTCTAGCGCCAATCAGTTTAGCTGTAGTGACCTAGTATATAAAGAGGTCAAACTTTGAATAAATATTTCTTTTTAGCCTTCTGACAATTCTAGAGTCGTGTAGTCTAATTTCGTGTCCTACAGCGACAGTTACTCACAACCTACATCTGTAAATCTTTCATTTCCTGTATGAAGAGTAAATAATTTAGTAACCTTCAAATAGTTACGTAACTGGTTGGATAGCTGCTGGCCAAACTTAAGTATGTTTTCTGTTCCATAATTTGTCCGTTTCTCCAAGTGACTTACCATCTTTCCACCTTTCTTACACTTTTATTTCTCTTAAATTGTGGGTTCCTTATGTTCGAGAAGTTAGGAGGAGTTTGGCTCTTGAAAGAATTGCTGTTTGCTTCTTCACTGGTACTAATCTAAACAGTTCAGAGAAGGGAGTTCAGGCATCAGCAAAAGTTCTACAAAACTTTTAAATGTCATTCTCTAAGAGGTGATTTTTTTCTTCTAATCTGCAACCGTTGTGAATCCTATTAAACTCATGCCTAAATAATTTGATTTCTGAAGTAGACAGATGCATAGTATGCAGCATAAAGGCATTTTGTAAAGCCTTTTAGATCATGTGAGATTGAATCATTTCCTTTGAAGCATTCTCTAAGTATGCATTCATTAGAAGAAGCTGCATATTTGGAATGGAAAACTAGCCTGATCAAAAACCTACATTTGCAATTTTCTGATGTTCTGGTTGTCAGAAATAACCAATGTTGGTAGGAAAAAATGTATTTCTCTGAACCATGTTATTGAAAATACAAACAGCATTAATTATGGAATGCTAGGAAATAAGTAGCAGTTTGGAAATATGAACATGAAGCATGAATTACAAGGGGAAAAATTCTTTTGTCGCAATTCTTTTCTGTTATGGAAATTTTGAATAGCTGCAGTTTTATCTTGTTAGGAAAATGAGTGGTTTTGAGCTTAGTTCTGCCCTTAATACACCATGTATTTTAGCATAACAAACAATGTATATACAAACATAAAATGTGTGTTAAACAAAAAATGTATATACAAACATTGTATAAACAAATATATACATAAACAGTGTATTTTAGCCCTTTCAGCCTTTTTGTTCTGCATGTCTTACATCACCAGGATCTTATTCAGAAACTTCATCTTGTTTAACTTGTAATTTATTGTTGTGGCAAGAACTGCAGAGAGAGAGGAACTGAGTTTTTGTGAGAAAATTGGGCATGTTTCATATCACTGTTTTTTTCCAGAGACTAAATTTGAGTATTTTCAAAAATTCTCTAACCAAGCCTAATGCAATGAATATTGTCAAAATACTGCCGAGATCAGTTTGCCTCGCCAAGGCTGGTGTAACAGGATTCAAATTCCAGCCCATACTGTTAAGCTAAGGTGGTAACTTGGCCACTTGAGGGATAATATATTAAATGTTTTTTTCTTTATGATACTCTGTAATAAATTCTCCACAGTTAGCCCAAGTTCTGCTGGACAATTTGATGTGACAGAAAACCTATCTCATCTACTAGTTTTTCAATTTTCAGAGAAGCCAAAGGAGTTGATGAACCAATCAACTACTGAATTTCAGTAAGATCTGGGTACTTGGTCCTTGTTAACCTCCTCTGAAAATCAGTCCCAGGGCCTCACTTTCACACAGGAGCCCCAACAATTGCAGACTGCTTTCCTCAAAGAAAATTAACTCTGTCCCAGCGGGGAGAAAGGTGAATGGAGTCATCAGGCTCTGCATGCAAAATCAACACTCTTAAACCCAACCTGCAACTTCCAGTCACCAGCCCTAAGTTTTATGTGAATATTCTGTCAGACTGTGGCCTTCTTTGGCAGGTGACATTTCCCACGTGTGTGTGTCTGTGTGTCTGTGTGTGTCTATGTATATGTGTATGTGTATGTATATGTATGTGTCCATTTATGCGTGTGTCTGTACGTTGAGTCTGTGTCCATGTGTCTGTATGTCTGTATGTCCGTGTGTATGTACCGAGTGTCTGTGTCCCTGCATCATGCGTGTGTGTGTCTGTATTGGATGTCCAGGTGTGTGTGTCTGTATTGTCTGTGTCCAGGTGTGTCCCTGTGTGTCACTCCATGCCCCTGTGTGTGTCCCTGTCCCCGTGTCTCCCTCTGTGTCCATGTCTCCGTGTGTATCCATGTCCCTGTCCCTGTCCCTGTGTGTGTCCCTGTCCGTGTTCCCGAGTCCCTGTCCGTGTCCCCGTGTCNGTGCCGGGCCGGGGTCAGCGCCGTGCGCGGCATGCGGTAACGCCGGGGTCCGGGCACGGCCGCCTGCTACTTCCCTTTCCCAGCCATTCTCCGCTCTCCTGAGGGATGGGTTATGTAACCTGACTCTGCGGTCTCCGGAGTTTTCCCAGTTTTCATCTGACCTCATTTCAGTGGGCTAAATAAAATAGGTGTAATTGGTGGTTGGAGAACTATTTCAGGATTTCCGCTGGGCCTGTATGTATTTACTTCTCTTAGCTCTCCCGCGTAGCCTATAGATGTGTATTGTTTTCAGGGGAGAACAGCAATTCTCCTCACATGTGGAAGACATTAAACAGTGTCTGTTTCTGCTGCTTGTTTTGCATTCCTGTGCCATCATTTATTATTTCTAAAAGTAAAAATACGTGAATTCTACATAAACAATAAAACTAGTGGATTTTCTTCTAATTTCTCTGTAGAGGGTAGGAATATGATCATGACTGTGTCCTGAGAATGTGAAGATTGCCAAAAAACACAGTAGATACTTTGCAGAGAAAAACAGTGCATGTCAAGTGTCCGATGAGTCATAAAACCTCAAGTTAGTGTAAGCAGATGTTGGTTACAGCTCACATTGATGGGAAGTACATAATCACCACCCCAATAGCCTCCCACTGTCCGTTTCTGGTCCAAGAACTTCCCCAAAAGTGTGGTTTCCATTTTATGGAAAGCCTTTGAAATTTGGCGGAGTTTCCAAAAGTATGTAGGAAAAAAAAAAAGTCTGCCAGAGGTTTGGCCTGCAACTGTGAAAACAGACACTGCCTTTTCAAACTCCTTTCCTAGATCTACTGACCAACACCCAGAAGAGAGAATTTACAGTCTTTTAGAGTACGACAGGAAAATGAAGGTCTGTATGCTCCTGAATTCAACTTTTTTGTAGCATTTACACCCTTTGTTTTAAACTGTCAGCTGCTGTACAAAGCCAAGCTCTGATGTGAAAATATTTGCTTTAAAGAAGAAGGAAAGGGAAGTCTTTTCATATGTACTGCAGTGATGCTTTTTGCTTGTTGCTTGGACGGATCACAGCAGTTAGAGAGAAGGAGGATTTCATTATTTACCAGCCATGGAAACAAACTACAGGCAATACTAAAAATGTAATTATTGTTTGTTTCTGTTCTGCAGACCCGGCTAAAAATCATATTTGGCGTGGTTATATGCCTTTTGCTTTCCTTATTACTTACGTGTATTATACTGCTTCCATCAAGAGGTAAGCTATTTCTAATCTAATGTAGTGTAAAATGCAGTATCTATGGCTATTGTGGCTTCTAAAGTTCACAAAAGTTTATCAAATCATGTTTCAGATTGTCCTGTCAGAATTGTTATGGCTTTATCACTTTACAGAAATGTACTGACAGCTGAAATATCCTGAAGGTAGAATTGAAATGCCAGCAGATGTTGAAACAAGGAACTCTTTGAAGTGAAAAGCACCTGAATTAACTTCATTGTGCATGATGTATAATGTTCTTAGTCACAGCTGCAAAAATAACTCTCAGATCTTCTCATATTTTCTGTGTTAGGAGTTAGTTCCCAAACTACTAGTAATTTTCTTTAGCTTGACAAATTTGCATTTGGTTTTAAATGGTTGTGTAATAATTACAGAAGTCCTGTATCCGGTTACAGTGTAAACTTTTTTTTTTTTGTAGATGGTATGATGAATTATTTGTGAGTATATTCAAGCTTGCATTTGAAAATTAAAGTCAGCATTGTATAAAATAGGGATGGATAGTCTGCTCTAGTTTTATTACACCAGCTGTAGGTAAATCAACCCAGTGTGGTCTGCTGAGTCCTCTGGTGAAGCTTGAAATGATTTTTGAAATTTTGAACATGAGTGGCACTGACTGGATGAAAATTGTTTTCTGTGACAAGTTAGTAAGGGCAATACAAGTGTTTACATGAGCCTATCACTATGGCAGATTACTTGAATGCCTCTGAAATAATTAAAATATTAATAAAAGGCTTATCTCGCTGTAACAGTATCTATTTAAAGGACATTTTTTCTATTATTATTCTTTTTTTGTGTGTGGGTGGGAGGATTGAGATGGAGAAGCAGTTTTGTATTTACAACTAAATGTTATAAAATCAACCATCTGCTTAAATCTTGTGAAAGTTAAGTCCTGCAGTTATTATTCAGGTTTTGTGAAAGGTGAAATCTCTTGTATCTGCTACTTCTGTGACTAATGTTTATCGTGGGTTGTTGAGAGGAGGGTTGAAGGTTTCTGAAGCAATTAGGGATGATTGTTATGCAGCATTTTAAGATGAGGATAGTAATATATCAATTCTATATTTCTATAGATATATATAGATATGCATATATATTATGCAATGCTGGAAGAGATACCACCTCAGAGTGACAGGTTTGACTTTTACTGTCAATAGTGGGGTGCCAGATTTTTTGTCTAGCTAAGGATGGTCAAATCTGAGCTTTCACTACCAGGTAAATGCACAGTATCAAGTCAGACTTACTCCCATCAGATTGCATTTTATAATAGGGAAGGCAGAATATTTTTATGAGATTTAATTTTAAAAAATAGTAGCAAGAAAACAAAGAGGTTGGAGACCAAGGATCATTTTGGCAGCCTGAAGAAGCTGATAAAGATGATGGAAGGTACTGTAGGAAAAAGTGAATGTTTTTTTTTCCCCTCTCCAGTTCTCATCTACAGCCCACTGGCCTCTTCAGTACCTCAGCAATTATGGAGAACACATGTCATCTCTCTTGGAATAGTAACTCAATAACTAGTCATACCAGACCTCCTGTTTAGATCCAGTAGGATGATAAAGAAATTATCTTACTTCACAGGAGGCTTTTGGAGGAGCATTTTAGACAGTTGAAGAACACACAGTTATGTCCAACACACGATTAGGTTGGATGTGTCAGATTATGGCTTCTTATTCTCAGGTGGAACTGCAAGTGCTGCAGTTAACTGCTCAAATGCCTTAACCTTTTTGAATTCTAAATAGTTTACTAATCAGCTGTAAATAGAAGAGATATAAATTAATTTTGCAGTTACAAATATTGGAAGCTGACAACAGGAAATGGGTACACAGCTGGAATGTTGTTTGTACATTCCGGCTTTACCACTGCTCAACTGAAAGGATGTGGCAATCTAGAAAGACAATAAATTGCATATGAGAAATGTATAGACACAGACCACATAAATTTCTGCTTAAGAAATCTGCAAAGAAAAATGGAAGAAGCATTTGGTTCTGGTCTTGTCTGCTGTTTCTAGTAATTTCATGTTCTTCAGACTTCAAAATGTGATAGGTGGTTTTGATTTACACATAAAGTGTATAAAAATGTCAAAAATTCTCAAAAGTTAACTGGAAAATAATTTTTTGGAGAGGATATTAAGAGGGAAATACTTGTTGTCCTTGGTCTCTAGCAGGGGAATAATTTGTTTTGTCTACCTACTCTGTGAACAGAGCTTACTAGCACCTAATATGAGGCTCAGAACTACACCCCTAGGCAGCACAGAATCTGAAAAACATGAAAGCTAAAACTTAAGGCATCACTTGCAGTTATTAGACAATTTCTGTGGGCCTCAGAAGAGCAAGGTGGGCAATCTCAGTGTAGCAAATGGCACTCAGGCCTAAGAAATCACTGAACATTTTTTGACACATCTTTGAGTTAGGAACGTGTGGTGGGATTTACCTGACAGTGATAAACCAGCTATGATAACACAACTCTAAACAGTTCAGAAAGGAGCTTTTCACTTGTATACTGATATCCTAGTCCTGTTCTTCTGCAGCATAAACAAGAAAGAAAATACCTATCTGCAGTTGAGAAGCAATAGTGGAACCGCAGGCAGAGTTACAATTAACTGTATGTGTTGCTTAGGCTTCGAATTAATATCTTTGTCTCTTTTTCATGAATGTCCAAAGTTGTGTCTGTCAAAGTTTCTGTTCCCTGTGTACTCTTGGCTTAGGCCTGAGGCCCAATCCCTGTTTCTCTGGGGTCACAGATGAGGTCATAGGGCTTACTGCTAAGCCCTATGGTGAGCAGCCAGTTTCTCAGGAGGAGGTAGTGTTCTCTGCAACACCTCAGGCAAATCCAAAAGTGGAAAAGCAGGTTCAGTTGATGTGAGTTGATGCTGAGGGTGACCAAAGTTCTGGAGCAGGGTCAGGAATGTTGGGATTAATTTCTGGTGCTAAACTGAATGTTGTGTTTCCTCATGTTGGAGGAGCTTATGCTTCAGCTATTCAGTGTCAGCCCACAGAGATGAGAATGGAAATTCTAGTCCAGAAGCAGACAATAATACCATGTTAACCAGTTTTCCTTTGGTATGTCCTCTACTTGATGTTTAGCAATGGATGCTAAATAAAATATTTACAAAAATACATACATATATATATAACTACATATAGAAAAATACCATATACAGAAACAACAATACCTTCTGATTATGTATGCTTACTGTAATTTGGCAAGACTAGGCACAATTTATAAGGATGCACATTATAACATGTTGTGGAATAAGCCATAAGCCAGGGGAGCTTTGAAATGTAAAGGGATGTGTTGGTTTACCCATACCCAGTCTTTGAAATTGAATACTCCTGGTAATACAAACGGAATTTCACAGTGATGTGCCTAAAGTTAGTCTGAGTTTAATATAACTAACTGCAAGTTTTACTTTCTGTGTTTTATTAAGTTCTCTCATGATAGTGAACTGAAAGGTAAAGGAAAAGCTATCTGCATAAAGCCAGTGTTAATTATTAAATGTTTACAGACTTTTATCACTGCAATTATACATGTATGTCCAATGCACGCAAATGCATGAGTGAGTAATAGTGATCATCGAATATATAAAGCAAGTTACACTGTGAAGCAAAATAACCAGTTCACAGAGAAATGCAGAACTGCACCCTGTAAATGAGTGGAAATGGACCACAAAGGATTACAACTGAGTCAGCAGGGTGGTGAAGGGAAGTGAGCAAAGCTAAAATTTGGTAAGCTTTCATTTCTGTGGTTGGCTCTGCTCTTTGCTTCCTTTTTGTCCCTGGGCATTTTTTTCCTCCTTATTATTTCACAGAGAAACAAAGCACAATGAAAGAATTTGCCAAGCCTACCAACACCCATCCAAATTAATGTCTATAGAGTGCTGCAGATACGTAAAGTACTTTTCATGTTAGTGTCTGGTTTGTGAGAAGAGATTTCAGGTGCTGTTACTGAACAAGTCTCTAGTTACAGAAGAAAGAATCAGCAGCAATTGTGGGAAACAACTGAAGATGCTGTTGCTATCTTCTGTTACCTAAAAACAAGCATTCAAAATTGTAAGTACTCAAGTGAGAAATAGTTGTGTTCAAATTTTTTGCAGTACAGTGGTACAATTTCAGATCATGGTGGGCACATTTTGAAAATCAGAAGTCATAATTAATCTTCATGGAATATTAAATATGTAAGGGTGAAAGAGCTAACATAGGGAAGGTTTAAATTAGAGCTGTGAAAATTAGACCAGTGATGAGAAGTTTGTGATATTGCTTGTCTCTTAAGATGAGAGAAGGAACATGGTAATTTTACCAGCTTAAGGTATCCAAAAGGACTGCAAATTTTAAGCTTTCTATACAAACAACCTTGGAAATAGATATTGATTTCTTTTGCTAATAAGTTTATTCACTTACAGAATTTTAACTGAGAGATAGTTGTAAGTAATCATCATTCAACATAACCAAAACTGGGTTCTTTGGAATTATTATCAAAGATCTGTAATATGCAGTCATAGTATTAGTAAGAGGAATTAACTTCTTATTGAACTTCTTGGGATATTTTCTGGACATATTGCTATCTCAGAGTTTACACAGACAGGTTTTTGCCTCTGGATTGACATTCAGTTTTATTCCTTGTGGCAGCTTTCTTCTGCATTAGTGCAGACAGGGCTTGTGTCAACAGTCAACCTGACATGTGTATTCTACAGTAAGTAATAGTCACCTAGCAGAAGAAAATATGTATTATCATTACAAAGTACCGTAGAAGGCAATATGAAGAAACATTTCCCAGGAAGTCAGTGTGATCCTAACAGAGAGGGCAACTAATGAGCAAGTGATGGAACATGATATGAACCTGAGAGCAACGAGTCATCTTGATTATCTGGCTGTCATCTGAGAGCTCTGAAGGAACAAACAGGGGAAGTGGCAAAGATCTGTTAAGCTGCAGTGTGACATCTCTACTGCCTCTGAAAACCCTGGCAGAAGTCCCTTTGATTTTAAAGGAGAAAGCATAGCGTCCAGAATGCCTAGACCTGAAAGTTGCCATTATTATGTTGAACTTTAAAAATTGACCTTTATCAGAAAAGTTCATGTGTCTTTTGAAGATTAAATATTTTGATTACTCTCACTTTTGTGAATTGCATAGGTTCTACACAGCATAACAGTACCTGCACAGCATAATCCTCTTCTTATCCAGTTGATTTGACCTTGAATTTTCTTTTAAAATCTGCCTTAGCTTAAGTTGTTTAGCTTTGAGAAAAAATACAGACAGACAAGCCATAAAACCAGCCTCCACTTCTTGCATTATTTTGATACAGTTATCTGACCTGCTTAGAAATCAAATACATGAGTACCTGTCTTCTTCAGAGAATCATTGATAATTTTCTTTTGCAGCATTAAATAAAAAGTTCAAGTTTGGGTTCACTCATTCATTACTTTTCACCATTATTTTTACCTGCATTCCTTCATCGATGTGTTTCATGTGACTACTAAGAAATATACGTGGATGGGGATTATTTTGTAAGCCATCTTCTAACAACAATTAGTGAGGCATGTACAAATTTTGGAAGTCAGGGTTTGTAGGCACATCCTGTTGTTTGACCATTTGCTGAACACATGAAAGTCTTGATTAAAATGGTTGCATTTACAAGTCCATGAAACCCATGCTTTCAAAAAAAACCCAAATAATAAACACCATACAACCTTTAATTTGTCATTTGTGTGGAAAAGGCTTATTTGGACTGAGAGGATCTTCAGGTAAATGTGTCTGAGTGAATAAATGATCGAAATAAATTAGCTTATCTGGTTAATTTTGCGTTCCCAAAGATGAGTCTTTCAGAGGCTAAAGGATCTTATCAGAACAGTAACAGAGACCTTTCCTTTTCTGCTTTGCATATCTCCAGGACTATGGTATCCTCACTGTTCCATGGCAGTAAATATAGAAAAAAAGAAAATTCTGAACTAATAAATTTTTCCCTCTTTTCATTAACAGAAAATTTTTGTCTTATTCTTAGTTGTCAACACAGATGATGGTCCCAGAGCTCTTACACTGGAGGATTATTTGAATGGAAACTTCCAATATAAAACATTTTTTCCATATTGGGTGTCAGGTAAGTAAAACCTTTTCTCAAACATAGATAAGCCTTTCTAATATGTATTTCCAGACTGGTTTACACAGACTGAGAAATATATTTTCCTTCCAACTTTACTTTGAATGAATGCTAACTATGAAATTAAACAATGTGTTAGTCAAAACTTATGGTTGAAATTTACTGTTCTGTCAGTCATTCTAGAAAATCCAGGTATTTGATGTTTCAGCAGACATGTCTGAGTAAAGTATGAACCGTAATTTTACAGAGACCTTCAGTGTTTTATTTCTTTTACTGTCATATTCATTGCAGCAAGTGAAAGAAATTTGTCAATGTGTCAGTCATTCCTTAAGCAATCTCCTTTTCATGCTTTTCACAGCACTTTTTCACTTACCACTTGTAATGATTGAGGTAGTCTGTCTTACAGGCCCTGTTCTTTGTTTTCAATAATACTGGGCTCTGCACTGAGGCCAGCTGTTCTAATTTCATTTAAGGAAGTGCTGACACTGCTGAAATTCCCGAGTTCCAGGATGTTGCATAGAAAATAGAGTTGAATTTCTAAGTTCCTTAAGGTGGAGACATGAAGTCAGTTGCTGCTGCTATGAGCGTGTCTGTGTGTGGCTGGAGTGCTGCTCTTGTTATTATTGAATTGCACAGCCCAGGAAGACTGGAGCTGGCCTGGTTTACATTCTACCACACATACTACTCTCATCTCTGTGCTGCCTCAGGCACTGTTCTCTGCCAGTAGCAAGAAGCATGGTGTCCATTCACATGGACTCTCACCAAGCTAGTTTTAGCCCACAATTTTAGAATTGAAGTAACGCCTTATACAGCATTGCTTGCAGTAGTAGATCAATTTTATGATTAACAGTTTGAAGTATATTGTTATCACTAGCATAATTTAAAAATTAGGTCAGTGTTTGTTAGAATTCTGTCTGAATGTCTGAAGAATTTAGGCAGCATATCACCTAAACCTAATATTCCACTTCACTCTTTATAGCTTTCTCACTTAGACTTCTTTCTTTTGAACAGTCACAAAACTCACACAAAAGTCATGCCATAGATTCCATAGATAGTCGTGCCTACAGCATTCCATATGTCTACTTCTCTTCTGAAACAAGGAGTTAAAATTGTATATCTCATCCTAAGCGTGATTTTAAACGCATATACTGTAACACAAATCACACAAGAGTGCTCAGAAGATCCAAGGGTGATCTAATTTCCTAAAAATGAACATCTTCACAGTGTTTCAGGCTGCTTTTTAACTTTTAGTCTTGTTTTCTAGCTACACCAACTATGTAATTCCTTCTCTCTGTTTATAGCAGTGAGAATAGTTTCTACTAAACTATAGCCCAGATCTTGAGCACAGGCAGGGTTAAATTCCATTTTCAGTGAAACCCACTCCACCCTCATTTTGTAGGACTTTCATAAGGGCAGAGTCATGCAGTGTCAGTTGCATGGTACTGCTGTTATCTGCAGAATATACAAATAACAGTGTTCTGGTAAAATGATAAGCAGAGATCTTTTTCTTTAAAACATTTACATATCTGGCATTTACTTGTAAAGTTAAATAGTTGATCCTCTGTGCAGAGTATAATCTAGAGAATGTACTCAAGAACCCTGAAGACAGTTTCTGGATAACTCTGTACCTCAGCATCATTAGAAGAAAAACATTTTAGATGCCAAAAGATATTTGCTTAAAACCTATTCTTCGAAAGAGGTGTGAGTTGGTTGATAAACACATTTGTTCTGTAGTATCTTCTGTGAAGGTAACAGACATTTTATCTTGTTTATAAAGATAGTGAATATCTTCATCAATCTGCAGAAGATGACATTATTCTTTACAACGTTGAAATCAATTACGCAACCACCATCATGACAAATAGCACAATGGTATGTACCTTTTTAATAAATAAAAAGGCAGAAAAGTGCAGTTGTATTTCAAGTTACAGATTAAAAGTGAGCAAGACTAGAATCTAATTTACTTCTTAATTTTTCAGAAACAAGTTAATGCTTCAAATTATGTGATGTCATCAGACCAATATTTCATAGCTCTGGAAAGCAATTATTCAAAGGTAATTATTTTAATACACCTCTTAATTTAATGTTTAATTTTATTTAATATTTTATTGATTGTGTTTACCATAGATAAATGTTTCTTGGTACTTTCTTGAGAAAGGGGTAGGCTGTGAAGAGGCAGCTGATTATTTGTAATTAGATTATCTTTTTCAAGGCTAATATATTCTCTCGCTTCATTTATGCAGCTCTGGAGATACTCTTATACGGCATCATATCACATTTATGATCTCATAAATGGGTAAGGCCTGGTATTTCTTACAGAGAGCTGGCGTGAATACACTGTGTAGTGATGTACTTGCGAGCATCCACTCCAAAACTGTCGTAATGTGACTACCAATTTGCTTTGCTTTTGCCTAAATCTGTCAGGTTACTTGTTTGCTTGAGAACAAAAAATGTTCTCTAGGAAAAATCATACATTCTTTTCATCTGGATTGATTTCTATTTCATACCCAAAAACTTTCACTGCTCGGTATTCTCTTTTGTCTCCATCCCCTTCTACTAATTCATTCTTTTTATCATTGATCTAATCTTCAGCTTTTCTAAAGCTCTTGTAACAGCCCATCCTACATTCTTCGAAAGCCTATCGCTTCTCCCATGGCATTAGGTCTCTTTCCCAAGATTGCCCAAACCACTCTCCTTTCTCCCCAAATCCAATGGAGACCATCTTCCTCTGCAGTCACCTTTTTATGCTGTAAGTGGCAGCGTGACCAAATGTTTCTTAGTTCTGAGCAACGGGGGCTGCACTGAGCTGCACCGTTCTTGGGGAACTGTTGGCTCAAGGTGGGGAAGAAGTTTCTGCAGGCTAATGTGAGTAGAGAGGTGCTGCATGTGAGTTAGGATCCCCAGCGAGTGCTGGACGTGCTGCCGTGCCCGCCTCAGTGTATGCTGAGCTCACGTTTAACCTGCCGAGACTGTAATGCAGACTGCAGCCGCAGCAAACCACCATAGGTGCTTGTGCAGCCTTTGGAAAGAGAAAAGGCTGGCTCCTTAGGCTGCTGAATAGATTGGCAGAGGAGTAAGTTTAAGTCTTTGCCAGCACTGGCGCACACCATCGTGTTGACTGCATGTCTCTGCCTGCCTTAACTGTGCATCGCTTGGGAAACAATAAGCCGTTAGAAAATAACCTTGTGACTTTTTATTAATGTACAGTATAATGATCCATTTGCACTGTGCACAAAAAGCCATCTCAACTTCTTTCTTTTTTTAGTGGTTTTGTAACAGAAAATCAGCTTCCACATAAAATTCAGTATATATCCTGGTCACCCGTTGGACACAAATTGGTTAGTAAAGATAATTAAGTGCTAGAATGAATTTGCTTTTTATGGCTAAAAGACGTTTATCTGCCTTTGGTTTTTATTTTATTAGGCCATATTTTTAACAGGCCTGTGTTTATTAATCTTGGTTATGAGAAATAATGACAAAGAAAGCAGTTTTAACTTGTTTGGATTTTACTGTCTGTGTCTCAACAGAAGAATAATCCGTGTTCTCAGGTACATTATATGTTTCAGTTTGCTCATCAGTCTCGATCCAGAATTGACCAACATAATTTTATATAAGATTAAATGCAGTTTCAAGGCCTGAAAGCCAATTGGTTTCCCTTTGATGCTGTTTAACACATGAATTTAAAACAGAGATTTACAGATGCAATATTTAAAATCTGTTCTGGAATTTTTACTGAACATGGAATTTGGCCTGTAATGTATAATTTATTTGCTGAGGTACCAACTCTTTCAGGATTTACAAGGGCTATTAGTGTATCATTTTACATTTGTATTCATTAGGTCTTGCTAGTGTAATTTAGGAGTATTGACTGCAGAAGATCTTGGTCTAATCCTGTTATTGCCTGTACTCCTATGAAAAGCTTTCTTGTCTTTAGGTATATGTATACCAGAATAATATTTATTTGAAACAAAGTCCCAGAGAGGCACCAATTAAAATAACTAATGATGGAATACAGAATGAAATATTTAATGGGATTCCTGACTGGGTCTATGAAGGTAAGTAAATCTTGAAGTGCAACAACAATTGCTTTGTTTAGATTGGTTCCGGTTTTCACAATCCATTTTAAAATATCTGTGATGATACTCTATTTTTTTTAAGCCCTAAGGGTTATTTCTTTTCCATATTGGATTTGCTGTACAGTGTAGGAGTTCTGTATTCATAACACATAACCAAAATCCTGAGTCTTTGTTACTGAAACTGTATCAGAACTCAACAAAGTTGTCTTCCTTCTGATGCAAAGGCAGAGGATGGGAATTAAGATTTAAAGTTTTAATTTCAGGGAAAATTTAGCACTTCAGTGCATCCAAAAAAAAAAAAAGTAAAAAAACATGCACACAGGAAAATCCAAAGTGAGTTAAGTGGGATCCGTGTGCATGTTTTGAGATGTTTGATGTTATTTATTTAGTGTAACTGTCTTTATGTGTCTAGATTGCTGAGTAGAGTGCTAAAATAGATTGGAAGGGAGATAACAGTTATAAACTATATTTTTTCCCTCAGAGGAGATGCTAGCAACAAAATATGCACTGTGGTGGTCTCCAAGTGGAAGATATTTAGCATATGTACAATTTAATGATTCTGACATACCAGTTATTGAATATTCGTATTTTGGTGAGGACCAGTATCCTAGAAAAATAACTATCCCATACCCAAAGGTATGTTTTATCATTCTTTTGACTTCCTTTCTGTTGAGAAACGAGTTGTGACAATGAGAAAATTAACTGTGTTAATTCCTTAAGTATTACCATGGTTAAATCCATTGTGACTTAAATAAAAGAAAACAAGCTTGATCAAAGTTCTGAAAAGCTGTAGGTACATACAAAATGTTAAATATAATATCAGTGAAATAAATGGAATTACTCATTTAGGTAAAATAGCCTGTACAAAAGTGCATGCTTGCATTCTCAAGCCTTAATATTTTTTTCTTCAGTTTACTTACTCTGGTGTGCAAACTATGCTGTTGTTATTTTTCATTATAATAAATAAATAATGAAACTTTTTTTTTTTTTTAAATTTTTTAAAATAGAGGCTATGGCAGCTTCATTTTATTTGCACACTTCATAGTGCTTTTTGATCTCAAGGGGCTTTGGATTTTAATTGCTTTCAAGTGCCAGATCTAAGGCAAGAAGGTTCTGGGTTGGCATTTCTTCAGCACATATTACAGAGCTCTCCTGACTCTTATCATGTTCATATGACTGCAAGGGATCATGTTAATGTATCTTAAGAATTTGCTCACCTGTCAGCTGGGTCACAGTTCTAAAGTTAAACTGGATGGTTTAGACCACACATGGAGAAGAATTAAAAGACTGATAACATATGCAGTGAGGAAACAACCATGAAATCAGTTTAAGCAACCATTTCCCAGCTGGGATGTCAAACAGCACTTGCAATGATGTGAATAAACTGGAGTTTTATGCTGAAGTCAGGGTAATGTGTGCTGCAAAGACCCGTACTGCAAACAGAACAATGATTCTCACCAAGCACATTTTCTGTAGAGAAAGGCAATAAACTCAAATGTTTTAAAGGTTTTCTTTATATATGAAACGATACAAAATTAAGTATGTACTACTGCTGTAGTGTCACTCCGAGATCTTATAAGACCATTTGCTCTATTATACTCAACTGAATTCATATTTTGTAACCTATCTACTTTCTTGCAAAAAGTGTTTGATTTTCCTCAATCTGAATTATCCAGAGCCTGGTTTTAATAACCTAAAACATTTTCTTTGAAGGCTGGAGCTAAAAATCCTACTGTTAAAGTGTTTATTGTAGACACTATTCACTCTGAAGCATTTGAGCCTAAGGAGGTGCCAGTTCCTGCAATCATAGCATCCAGGTAGTGTGCCCTCAAATATCTCTTTTCTTGTTTTAAAAAAAAGGTTTTGTCTATTTGTTTTAAACACTTGAACCTCTGAGTTTTACTTTTTTGAACAGTGTACTGCCATATTAAACTCCTAGAATGATCACAAGCTAACTAGAAATATTGTGTTTTTATTTTGCCTCTTCATATGATACACTGGAACAAAGGATAAAAAAGTACCCTGAAACAATGGAAGCTTAGTGTTGTTTTTCAGAGAGCAGTGTGAGGGATGCAGTCTGTAGCAATGCTTCTATACTCCTGTTGTTTAATAACTGCCATTTCTTCCTTTTTTTTTTTTTTTTTTTAATATTTTAGTGATCACTATTTTACGTGGCTAACGTGGGTAACAGATACTCGAATCTGTGTGCAGTGGCTGAAGAGAATACAGAATTTTTCAGTCTTAGCTATTTGTGACTTCAAAGACCATTTAAATACTTGGGACTGTCCAGAGGTAATAAAGTTGGAAATACAAATCAAAAATTACTGAAATTATCATTTTTTAATTCCTGACATAATTATATTTTACAGTGTTTTATCAAAATAATCTTTTACTAGTAGTCATACCTTTTTCAGTATTTTAATTGCTGGAAGAGGGGTCAAAATATTAATTACTCCAGGAAATAAAATCACCATATTTTTTCTTTGCGAATCTAATAGCAACTACCACCACCAGAAAAATTCTATTCAGATGCTTTCTGTAATGTTGTTTATTTCCTTCTTGTGTTAGCATCTTCAAAAGTGGATCTTGTGTTAGCATCTTCAAAAGTGGAACCATATAGGATCGGTAATTTTTTTAAAGAAAATCTTATTATGCCATGTTGAAATTCCATACTAAGTCTGACTAAATCATGTCCTTTTAGGTTAATGTTAGATTATTTGAAAGAAAGTACTCATTAAATAAGGCAGGTTTTCCGGAAGAAGAAATTCTTCTGTTTTATCAAATCATACAGCTCTAGACACTAGGGCAGTTTTCAGAAACACAATCAGATCTGAAAAGAAAACATCAGATATTTAGTTTCAATATGTCATTTTATGATTTAGTAAGTTGGGAAAGAAAACCATGGTCTGCTGAACAGAACAGAGCTTTGTAAAGACTGAAAAGTGTACACACAGATAAAGTCATATAGATCCTGAAGAAAAGACAACCCTGAATTTCAGTAACTCTAGCACGAGATCTCATTTGTTGACTTTTGATGCTTTTGGCTTGTCTTGTTCTTAGGGTTCATGGCACCAAAACCCTATTAAAACTAACATTAGATGAAACCTTGAACTAATGGGAAATCGAAAGCAAGAATACTTATAAAAGCATTCTGTATAACTGATATATTAAAAATTCAGAGTTTACTGACACAGCCTTTTCAAGTTGAAAATAATTTTTACTCCTCTTTAACGTGAAAATTGTTGCTAATTTAAAGGTAATTTAAAGTCCTGATATTTCAAAAACATTGTCATTGAAGTAGTATTCCACAGAGAAATATTGTAATTTACTGGAAAAAAAAAACAAAAAAAAAAACACCTCATTTTTTTATGCAGAATTTGCTATATTTCCTAAGTAATTGTTCCATTTTATAGGTACATTAATACTGAATCTCCATCTTGCCTCCAAGTAAGCTATATTTTAATAATTGCATATTTTAATGGAAAGAAAAAAGCATATAATGTTTCTAGTATTCTACCACAATCCACTGAAGTACTTTAACACAAACTTAACTTTTAGCACATAACCAGTTTTATTTACTTCAATAGTTCTGTTTATGTGTTTGAAATTAAGCATGTGCTTAATTGCTTTGCTGGAACGAGACCAGACCAGACCAATTAACATCTTTCAGGGCTGTATTCATGATCCTTGTTTAATTGCATTTCTCCATGAAACCTTATTTATGGAGTCAGTCCTGACGTTTCTATAATTCTATATTTATACAGTGATACAATGCTTTTATCACATTAAAGTTTGCACAAATGGCCAATCGAAGGAGTGTGAACAGATGGGACTGCTGCATTAGCTCTATTTGCCATTAGAAAGTATATCTCTGAACATTTCCTTTGGCAAAAATAGTTCTCTTGTTGAATTCAGATTGCGTTGAGTCTCTAATGTACAATAGACATGCTATGTTTTATGTATTTGAAAATAATAACAAAATATAATCTACAATATGATCCTAAAGCGTAGATTCATCAGAAATGTTCACATGTTCAATTCTTGCTCACGTGAATAGACCACAAAAACCAATATTAGCAGTGGAATTATTCATATGAGTAAAACGTAGGCACGTCATGTGAAATTGGGACTACTCATATGGGAGAAGTTAAATATATCCCTAATGTGCTATGTCATCAAGATCTGAGTCTTAATTTAAAGAAAGAAAAATAATGTTGGGATGCAGATATAAAATAATACATCCCATTTTTATTATCTTAGAAAGAAATAAAATCCATCTTTTCAGTTAGTAGCTCAGTGGAGCCCTTGCAAAGTACTAAACAGTCTTCTAAGGGACAAGGACCTGCAACTGTTCCTCAAGTCTCTTTGTAGGGATTAAATTAGAAGGGAGAACACATGATTTTGAATAGTAATGAGATTATGTTGAGAATAAGAAATACAAACCATATTCCTTAGAAAGCAAATTCATTAAATTTAGTTCAGACTGTGAAGAAATCCTGTATTGAATGAACAGTATAAAGAAAAATTTGCGAGATAAAAAAAGAAATACATTGAATGCAGAATTTTTAAATATATCACTAGAAACTACAAGCAAGACATAAGTATAATGTAAAATCTCCTTTACCTGCATCATTCATGCTCAGTATAAGTCTGTTTACAAATCAGTTTTAAGAACAAGGAGTTAAGATCTTCTAAATTTATATTCATAGTCTCAAGATGCCTAGTAGTCACATCATCCACGGCTCTAAGTCAACATCATAGCTCTGAAATCAAAGAAAATATAAACCAGCTGAAAGTCTAAACCAAATTTTTAGTATTAATATTCCTGATATTATTTTACTTCGGATTTTTGCCAAAAAATTAATGAGATTAAGTATTTGTTCATTCTCATTTTCAGTGAAAAGGTTGCATAATTGCTTTAAATTTTATATAGGTCTGATGACAGCTGTTAAAAACAATAATTAATGTCATGACCCTTATACAGCAATATTATTTGCTTAGATGACCCTCAACTCCCTGAATCTTCATAGCAAATATTCTAAAATTCTCTTTCACAGACAGCTACTGATTTATGTGAAGATTTTGAATCTCCATAAACTCAATCTTCCTAAAGAGTGTACGTTTGCTTTTGTTTTTCAGAATCAGCAGCACATAGAAGAGAGTCAAACAGGATGGGCAGGCGGAGTAGGTTTTCTTGTTGTACTCTATTTTAATTTAGTTAAAAGCTGCAGCTTCCTGCATCTTCCCATCAGTGTTTTGAAACAGGTCATTCCTATGTCTTCATCTTCTGAAAACAAAACTTATAGTTGGAGTAATTCAACTTTGACCGACAATTTTAGTAAAGAAGTGATTGTTTGAAAGGAAGTCGAATGATCTTATCGGAATAATCTATTCTTTGAAATTAGTGGAATAGTATGGGAAACTTCAGATATCCATAACTTTGATGCTATGCTTGCTCAGTGAAACAGCCAAACTTTGAGGTCCACAGAATATTCAGTCTGGCACCATTCATGAACATTAGCCTTATTCAGAAACTTATTTGTTAAAAATCATTCCTGCCTGTTTTTAAATAACTAAAGAAAGGTCATTCAGAATATACAAATTATTCGACTTAAAAGTAGAGAACTCTCATTTGTGGTCTTGAGGTATCTATATTACCAGTTTAAGAAATCTCAAATGACAGAAATTGTAACATGATCATGGGGAGCTTGAGTATCACACGTACAAACTTGTGCAAAGTAGTTTGTCCCATTTGAACTGTTTAAATAGTCTTGTTACTTTTAGAACGTGTAGTGTACTCTGCTAAATAGCTTGGACAGTCTCATGTCTCATCTACTGTTTTTCTTCCATTGTTTCAGTTCTTTGTTTCTGCACCATATTTTACATCAGACAGCAGTTCATACTACAAAATTTTTAGTGACAAAAATGGTTATAAGCATATTCATTACATCAATGGCTCTGTGGTAAGTCAAGCAAAGTGTTCTACATTGATCTACTGTCCTGAAATAATTCTACAGTATTCAGTAACTTAAATGTCTTGCTACACAGGAGAATGCAATCCAAGTTACAAGTGGAGAATGGGAGGCAATATACATTTTCAGAGTAACAAATGATGCAATGTAAGTGTCATGAAAAAAAAAGGTAATGAGTGTTGTCAGTAAAAGCAACACTTAATCCTTCGAACACCGTTTGTTGACTCTTCAGATTATAATTAGGTGTAATTTGTTTTATATCTGAATACAGCCACAACAAATTTGTATGCTAAGTTACTGCTAGGTTTATAAACCTGATTTACTTACGAAAGATTCTTAGCAAATTGCCCTCAATTTTCTATTTATTTTTATCACCCATCTTTGAGAGGCTTATTTAAAAACACTTAATTTGATCATGCTGTTAACCCTCACACAATTTGCAGTTACTTGTCTTTTTATGATCTCTCATTCAGCTTACTGTACAGACAGAAACAGTTTACATAATTGGAGGCAGTAGCTCGGGAGAATTAAGATAGAACTCCTATTTATATGGCTTATGTGTCACCTAATCATAGTCTGAGGAAAGATTTATTAAGATGAAAGGTATATAAGCATAAGTACTCTTCCATCGCATGCAGAAATCTCAAAACGTCTAAATTAACTTCCTGGAAGGCTTTTCATCTTGATGCTCGTTCATAGGTCATCATTTTATGGATTATTTATTAACATATAAATGAATTTGCAGATTCTATTCAAGCAATGAATTTGAAGGCTATCCAGGAAGAAGAAATATTTACAAGTAAGTGTTATCAACATTATCTAAATGATAGTAGGTTAATAGAAGATGTCTGGATTTGTCAATAAAACAATTTAGTTTCAAGATGTTTAATGTAGAATTTCACAAGCTATTTTAACTAAACCTTAATCTCAGATTCTATCTGACAATTGAGGAGAAATGACATCTAACATTTAAATATACTCTTGGGAAAAAAATTGATAAAAGACCAAGCGTTTATTTTTAAATTAACTGTCCTGAAAGTACAGGGCCTACATTCAAGAATATGAGACAGACACATGTAAAGTTAATTTTAGCAAAGTAACCATTGCTTTATTTGATTTTTCTCTTAGAATCAGCATTGGAAGTAAACCTATGAGAAAACAATGCATTACTTGCAATTTAAGAAAAGAGAGATGTCAGTATTATACAGCAAGATTCAGTGAACGTTCTAAGTATTATGCCTTGATCTGTTATGGTATGTATGGCATAGGAGCAAACATATAATCTATTGCTCTTTAAAATTTATCAGCACTGTAGCTAATACTGATTATCCCAAAAGATTTTTGTATGACACAGAAATTTCACAACAACCAGGGAAGATTTCCAGAAAGAGATTCCCCATGTTCAAAACTTTTGTGAAGATATTTCAGTACATACAGATATATTCAGGATTTTCTTACTTTTTCAACAAAAAGCTTGGGGTTTTGGTAACTAAAAACAAATTTGTGAATATCTGACGCAGGTCATCACACACACACAAACATACACACTTTGATCATAAGGTATGAACTAAAACTCTACTTTATTTGAAAGTCTGACTCTAATATATAGTATCTCTAATAAAGGCCAGGGATTGGGGGAGAAGGTTGACACCTCTCCCCATCCCATTGGTCAGGACAACTGTCCATCAGCTGTCCATATCTCTAAGACAAAGAATGTAAACTATCTTGAAAACTACAATAACATTGGTCAGTGTTTACAGACCAGAGCGTGAGAAAGAACCCAAAACATGAAACTGTGAAACAGAAGAGAAAGCTGAAAAAATCAGGGCGAAAAATATCCTTCATGCCACAAAACAGATTTTAATCCTGCTCATGAAAACTATATTTTTTCTTGTAGCAGCCAGAGCAGGATTTAGAAACATATAGTTTTCCAGTTTATGTCATCAAAGTTAGCTGTGAGAAACTACTTTACTGTGTTTCCCAATTGAAATTATGAAGTCCTGTGTCAGCCATAAATGTTGGCTATTTAGCACCTTTTTATTTTTAACATTGTTAATACCTGATCTAAGAAAAAATCAGTTCTAGATATGTGATCGTTGAATCCACTTGCAAGATACAAAAATTAAATGAAATCTTAGCTCTTTTGTAAAAAATGAGGTGATTTCAGTGATCTGAGGTTTCATCAACTGCTGTACTCAAAAAACAGTGACATCACAATCTAAAAAACAGAGGAAGAGTATCCAAGGTTTTCATTTTGTTTACTTCTTGTGAAATTTTCTGTTCTTGTGCTTCTGCACCAACTGATCAACTGAGAAGTTCCTTAGACTTCTGTTGAGCAGAGAACCAAATGTAGCAAATAATAACACCTTTCAATCATTCTTGCACAAAATACTCAGTAAGGTCGTCACCATGTGAAAGGCACTCACCTTCACAAATACGATGAGACATGTTCTCAGAAGAAGGTTTCACATTGGTAATTCTGCATTCACCTTATGTAATCACATCTCTAGTATTAACTAGATGTCACTTCATCTTGAGGGAGGAAACATTAATAGATTTGATATTACTTCTATTATGTTTGCTAAGCAATGCCTGTATATATGCAAGTCTTTGTACACACAGTACCTTATGTATTGCAGCAGGGACTAGCAAGCTGTACAGCAGAGAAGATTCAGATTTATGCATCAAATTTGAGCTCTTTAACTCCTGTCTGTCATCAATGTTAATGTAATACACACTGCATCACCAAATTCCAGGTTCAAACTGTAAACTGACTTTTTATCATTCTTACAACAGGTCCTGGGATTCCCATTTCTACTCTTTTTGAGAACCATGGTGATAGAGGTACCACAAGTATCCTGCCTATTTCTGAGCAATTGGTGTTCTCCTTTACCTCTAATCCAGATCAAGGTCTTCTGATGCAATACTTAGGATTGTGATCAAGCAGCCTTTCATCTTGTTTGGTGTTAAAATAACTAGTGTCCTTCTAGATTTGTTCATTAGTAAAATCCAAAAGTGAATGAACACACTAATGCATTTATCTCAATTCCTGACTCCAGCACTTTTATGACATCCTGCTGTTTTTCCTTTTCACACACTGTAGATAAAATGAACATGGGCAACTCGTCTACAAAATTTTGAGTCAAACTTTGTAGAAAACTTTTATCATGATTTCCAGAATATTCCTTTTCACATTTGGATGAACACAAGACTTTGGTTTTCATGAGGCAACACTGCCTTATACAAAAGACAATAGTGTACTACTTAGAGTTTACAGTTTGACCTATTGTGCTGTACTAATTAGAATTTGGATCAATGACTTCCTCTTCAGCCATCAGTAGAGAGGTCAGAGAAGAGCAGAAGCTCTTTTAGATGATCAGTTCACATAATTGCTTCAGACAAGATGTAATTACCGATTCAAAATGTGATCTTCAGCAAGACACATTCAGAGTTCTTATTCTTTAAGTAGCCTGTTAGTGACGTGTGGGCTCAATATTTCTGAGCCTGAAAGGATTTTAACTTGCTAACTGTTGCTAGCTCCTTTCCCAAGGGAAAGCTGACAAGAGTTTCGTTTTTCAAAACATGTCTCTCCATTTCTCAAAACAGGTTAAGTAAACAGTGTTCCCTTTGCCATAACAACTGTCCCCAGGTGTTGTTTCCTATTACTTAACCAATGGAGAACAGTGTCAGTCCGACGGACCAATAATAGACCTTTTTAGCACAGCATGTTATAAAAGAAACTGTTGGAATTGTAAATAAAACCTTCTTTCTCTTCTGACAACTATATAAAGTCAATCTATTTCATGTCCTACCATGACAGTGAAGACTGTTTTCAACCAAGCCGAGCAGGAACTTTCTAACTATGAAAATATTATAACCATGAAAGTATTCACTGTTCTGCAGTGAATCTTCTTTCTCTGTGCCTTGTTTTTCCTAAAAGTTCTTCTCCAACTTTAAGGTTTCCGTTCATGGAATGTTATTAAAACTAGCATGATTCTATATAAACTTCAGTGATTTGGCATTCCCTTCCTTCCCCAATAATCAGTGGAAATGAGCTGGTAGTTGTAATGGACCTTACAGTTCAGCCTGCATTGATAACCCACTGTTAACTGAGTGTTGTCTGACCAAAAGACATTCAAAAACATAAGGAAGACAAATGCTGCAATATTATTAAACTAACTTAATCCATGGTGGTTCTGTAGAAGTCAGTGAATTGCAACATCATATTATTTAGACTCCAGCAGTAGTTGGTACATCTTATTTTATAAGCACTTAAAAATTATTGCAAATGGAAAGGAAACGTTAATGTGTCTATTACAGTTATGGTATAGAAACACTGTGTTCTGGTATTTCTTTTGCAGAAGGGTTAAATAGATTTAAATGTTTAAATACAGAACATGCATGGATTTTTTTATATATTTAATCCATTGTTATATCTCTCTGATTTTCCTGATTCACTGTTCCCTTTTATGTAAAGGGCCCCTACTCTCTTATCAAACTATGCATTGTTTGAAATGCAACTGAGTGCCCAACTGCAGTTATGTGCTTCTTAACCTCTCTGCAGCAAACAATTTCCTGAAATGGATCTTCACCACTGGTTTCATCATGCCTCCCTCCTCTCTGCTGTTATTCTCAGGAATAAAAACAAATTGAGGCTTCTCTTTGACTTCTTCATTACCTTTTTTGAATTAATTTTCCTTCAGTTCCTTGCTTTCATAATCTCTTCTGTGGTGCAAAACTATTTTTAGTAAATCCATTTTCATTGCAGTTGGCAGCATTTTGAAACTATATCACCCATGAATTTTAGTAGGAGACGTAGATGTGACATAGATCAGTTTGGAAGTTCCTTCCAGGATGCCTACAATTCAGTTGTGGTGATGGGGAAGTTTCAGGAGTTTTGAGGAGAAGGATGAAAAAGGGTTCAGCTGAGTTTGCATGAGCATCCAAAGGCAGAATGATCTTTCAACCATAAAAAAAAACCCCACTTGAATTTGCAAAACTTGTCAAGAGTACTTTGAAAGAACAAATTCCAGTATTATATTTCTGGCATGTCCTAAGCACTACCTAGCTCAATATATGTTGAGAGAAGAATACTTCTTGTACTTTTTTTAACATTTCTAGAAACAAGGAGGAGGGAAAGGTAAAGGAAAAAAGAAAAATCTCCTGCAGTTTTTAAAGGTTCTTTCATTCTGAAAATGAAGTTAAAAGTCACAGATTTCCATTATGTTTCCAATAGTCTTCATCCCTCACTGCTCATGGGAAAACACATAAATAAACAAGACCCAATGGATTCATAATATACAGTTCTGCAGTCTGTCCCGTCAGCTAGTTAAAATTTAAACAGTAATTTTTAAATTACATAACTGTAAATTAGGTCTTAAACAAGTAAAACGATAAATGTTAGTGCTGTTTAGATTTTAAAAATAATTAAAAAAAAAAAACCAACAACAAAAAAGGTTTACTAAGTGAACAGTAATAAGGACAGTGAGATGGTGAGTCTGGTGTCTTTAGGTAGGAACATGTCGTACAGTGTTTGATGAAGATTTGCCATAACCCCTTGAGAAATTGAATTTCCTGCATTACCCAGAGACAAGACATTCCCTGAGGACTGTATGCTTGACCACACTGGCCAAGGGTCTCAGAGGTTAACCTGATGTTAATCTGGTAAGCAAGAGAGGAGATACAGGACTGTGTTTTGCACAATGCCATGAATTTTGCATTTCTAGCTCCCCCATTTTACAAAACTGGGATGAGGGATCTGCAGGAGAAAGCTGTTTCTTCTTAACATGCGGGACTCAACACTCAGAGGCAACATGTGAAATGATTTGCATTGCAAAATGTACATCCTATAAAAATCTAACGAGTATTTGTGCACTGCAATACCAGTGCTTTTCTTTCATTTAGCTATGTGATCAAGCCCAATTAGAAGTGTCTGAGTGGATTTCATTACTCTGCTTGTAAAATTCATAGATTTCCTTTCTGTTCTAATAACACCAAGTAAAGGAATCTTAATTACTGAAGAAAAATTAACAATAAATCAGTTAATAATTCAGGCATTTCTTTTACTTAGAGCTCAGAGTATTGGAAGACAATTGGGAATTGCAGTCTGCTTTGCAAGAGATCAGACTGCCAAAAGAAGAAATTAATAAGCTTGAAGTGGATGGTATAAGTAAGAATTACACATATTTATTGTACTTTTTATTCTTACCATTTTAATATTTTGCCTTAATTTTGTTATAGTAAATATTGTCTTTCTGTAGAACAAAGTTGTTAGCCTGTCAGATTTTGAAGAAGAGGCCTGGTTCTGCCCTGTTCGATAACAGCTAATTTGTCTATGCCTCAGGGTATCTCTCAGTAAAATA
Source organism: Donacobius atricapilla (assembly GCA_013397315.1). NCBI lineage: Eukaryota > Metazoa > Chordata > Aves > Passeriformes > Mimidae > Donacobius > Donacobius atricapilla. The sequence goes on along the minus strand of WBMY01000203.1, from coordinate 382,529 downwards.
GTAGTTAAAATACATCTGTTTCACAATGCAAGTTTCAAAAAAATCTTTAATACTATTGGTAAAGAGTTTAAATATTGTATAAAAACAATATAATATGGTGATAACAAAATGGGAAATGTAAACTGCTGTTCATGTGTTACACATTATATTGACTTGCTTGCACTGTTCTTTTCAGTAGTGACTTACCAACAGTATCCCATGGTAATAAATCAGTGTAAAGTTTCCAAAACTACTATCTGATAATCTTAAAACAGTTATGCTTTTCTAGGAACATGGAAAAACTGAGAACCTAGACTTTTGTGAAGTAATAATTTAATGCATAGCTACATTAAAGTAAATGTGGGTTTCTTCAAAACTGTTCTTCAGCAACTCAAAATAAACAGTTAATTGCATCAATTCTGTGATTCACAGTTCGTGCTTTGTGTGCTATGTGCTGATTCATGTTCATATACTGTTACACCAGACTCTGGATTATGCCTAAAGGAGTCGTTTCAACCATTAAGAATGTAATTTTAATTTGTCTTTTCTAGCTTTGTGGTACAAAATGCTTCTGCCTCCACAGTTTGACAGATCCAAGAAGTACCCTCTGCTTATTCAGGTGTATGTAGCTCTTCCTTCCTTTGAATGTCATTGTTTTGTTAGAAAACATACTTTTTCTAATTTAACAAAACCTGGGACATTTGCAACATTTTATAAAGCAAAACTACTTAGTTCTGTTTCATTTGTTGTGGTTTTTTAAAATATATTTCTGGAATAGAAATTCTTCCCAATGGAGATCTGTTAGAAAGGCTAAAATCATGTGGGCTACTCCTTGTAGATCTTAGCTCTGTTGCTGTTTCTGTTTATTATGAGACAGTCTGAAAGTATTGATTTCAGCTTTGCTAATATGAAAAAAATACAAGAGCCTGCTTCATTTTTAAGAAGAAAAGAAAACTAAGCCATGTGGACTTGCTTGTTAAGAGCATTTGACATAATTTATTGTAGGCAGAAAGGGCAATAAAAATTGCAGTGGTGAAAGAAATTTTTAAAAAATGGTGCAGAAAGGAGGGCTGAGTGGGAATAATAAACTTCACATAATTTTTTTATTAACCAGTGATGATCCAAAGGTCCAAGAATGCTAAGTATGTTTGAAGTTTAGAGAAGAAAAGTCCTGTCCTTGAGGTCAAATGTGTAATTTGCATTAGGCTGTTCTTATGAGGAGTGTCTCTGTATTGCTCAGCTATGTGGGGTGTGTTCTGCCCGCAGCTCCAACAGCACATTATTCCCTACTGAAACTAATGAGGTCTGGGGATAGCCAAAAAGTATAAGGAGCTATATTTCTTTTTCTCATTTTCTTTGGCATTAGTGACTGCATGTGGAAATCAAATGCAAAAAAGCAGAAAAGCACCAAAAAGGTCTGTTTCTCCTAAGAAATTTGGAGAGAGCAAAGAATTGAATCTTTGAGGGATGGAATCGTCCAGGATTCCAAGGATTCCCCTTAGGACAAGCCGCTGATACTGAACCACTTAGTCTGAGCTGAAACTAATTATTTGCCTTAGGAATAAGACCAAAATTATTAAAATGGATTTTAGATAGCAAAATCTCATAACAACATGAAAATAGTAGTAGAACTGTTTGTCTACTGAGCTGTCTGAACCAGAATCATGTAGCAAAATACATGTGGAGAAAATGTTATCAGTACCAATAGCTCTAGACCAGTGTCCAATAAGCATTTATAATTTTGTAAGTATGAGCTGAAAATGTGTGAATTTTCATCCTCAGGTATGGAGGACCTTGCAGTCAAAATGTAAAGGAAACCTTTAGCATTAGCTGGATAACCTATCTTGCAAGCAAGGAGGGAATGGTTGTTGCTCTGGTGGATGGCAGAGGGACGGCTTATCGAGGTGACAAGATTTTGCATGCAGTGTATCGAAGACTTGGAGTCTATGAAGTTGAGGACCAAATCTCAGCAGTTAAGTAAGTAGATTATCTCCCTGTATAGCTGTTGTATTTGCATACCAAGAAGTAGTAAGGTGAAAGAAATACTGAATTCTCAGCCTTTGTTCTGAATACTTGAGGTTTCCAGGATATAAGACAAAAACACTTGTAAAAATAAAATATTAGTGTTTGCTTGATGTCCGTGAGGTTTTATCTTTATATTAAGTCCATATACCACTAAATCCACATTTGGACCTCACCACTTGCATTGCATAAGAGGATCATTAGAGGCTTCAATCCTAAGCCTAAAGAAATACAATAGGTAAGCCAATTTTCCATTTTTCTGAAGTTATTTCCTATAGGGCAAGCCTACCTCAGTGACCATAGAGATTAGCCAGAGATCCGTAGGGATTTACCTCACTGATTACCTAAAGGTCAAATGAGAAGTTTATAGCAAAACTGAACCTGACACAAATGTTCTACAGGTGAGTCATAAACTTGTATTCCGTGCTGTTATAGGATAGTTAAAGAACAACAGAAAGTACCTGAGGTCCCCTGATAAGTATTCCCCAACAGCTCCTCCTCTGAATGAAAACACAAAAAAGTATTCCAAGGCAAACTGATGCCCTATGCAGAGATTTTAGGAGGAAATAAAAGCTGAAGATTGCAAGGAAAGGTTGTCTTGTTAATTTTACAGATGCAATAGCGCTGCTGAATTGAGCATTTGAAGAGGTATTAGTTTGGACCCCACAGGGATGACTGCAAGGCAGGAATTTAGCCTAGCCTTTGGTGTGGAATTTGGCCCATCAGAGTACAGATAGATTTCCATGTGCATCAGTAAATATCCTATTTCCTCCAGACTTGACTAAGTTACTCAAGTATCTTAGCTGGAAATTGGGTGTAGCAACTCAGGTTTTCACAGCTTTCTCTGCTTGTTTGAGAGCACTGCCTGTACTTTCAGGTGTGTGTGAGGAGGAGATCTGTTCCTTCCTCTTTCTGCTTTGTGATAATTCATTTCCTCCTCAATGTTATAAATGTAAGTGCATCATTATCCTTTTCAGTGGTAAATGAAACAGAATATCATGTCAAGTTTTTCTGTTATTCTATTATTTTATTTTCTATCTTGAAACTTTTAGGAGTGGCATACTTCAAAATATCTCAAGAATGCTTCTATATTATTCTGAATCAGACAGAATATCAGAGGGAACCTAAACTGATTCTGCAGTTGCAAAATCTGCTGGGATAGGCCATGAAAAAATGACCTCACAGTTTACACTTCCCAGCTGTCAGCACCTAGACTAAATTTTTGTTCAGTTAAATGTAGTACATTCCATCTTCCTGATCTAACACATGGATTAAGATGCATGATTTTTAGAGAGCCTCTACACTCTAGTGGGATGTTCCTGGAGGGGCTTTTACTGTAGGTGGAGCCCCCGGGATTAAGACAGTAATATAACAAAGCTGAGTAATTTTTGGGCTTTTCTGACTCTGTCCCACCCAGATAGTATCCCACATTTTGGGTGTTGTCAATTCACTTGGGTTTGTCCTAGTAAATAAGGCTACTGTGTGTCCTGTGTGTATCTGAACCTATTGTGTTTATCTGTCACTCTCAACCCTTTGTGGTCTTTTCCCCTCATTCTCTTTTCTTTGCTGTTGCTAATACATCTTTACAAATAGTCTTCACACTCTGATGCAGGATATTTGTAGGAGACCAAATATTTATGGTTCTCTTTGACCTGTTTGACTCTTAAGAGCATAAGAAGTTTTACACCTTTTATACATGTCAAGCTTATTACCTACTTGAAGCATTAGTAGATGATTCCTTCATTATTATTTCTTATTAAAGTAGCCACAAGAGCTTTTTACTTTTCAGGCACATAAAACAAAAGGTTAATTCTCCAGGGAATTCCTAATCTCCTCAGAAATCAATACTGTTCCTCTTGAGAAATCAGTTTTAACTCACTGTGATGTCAGTATGTTGAGTATCCTACACGATAGTCTGAATGTTAATGGTAATCCAGCACCTTTGGCACTAAAGCAGTGAAAATGATCCTCATCCACTGGAACAAAAATCATTATGATGAAAGTATTAATTTCAGTATTTTTTATTCTTTCAGGAAAAATTCTTCCTCTTCCCTTTCAACACCTATTGATTGAATAGTTGATGCTTTGTAGAAATCAGGCATGCTATGTTGATTGTCAGTTAGCTCAAATTGGTGGGATATGTGGAAAAAAAAAGTGAAAAAACCCCTATTTTTTGCTAATTTGTTATTGTACTAGCCATTTTTTGTAATAATGCATTTATTGCTGCGATTTTATTTTCCACAGAAAATTTATAGAAATGGGCTTTATTGATGAGAAACGAATAGCAATATGGGGCTGGGTAAGTGTTTGGAATTTTTACATCTACCTTTAAATAATTCTGCAGTATTATTTTTTTCTTCTTCTTCTTCCTGGTTCCATCTTAAATATGTATAAAATTTCTTCTGCAAATGTGTGATGGTATTGCCAAAGGGGATGGTTCCTGCTGGTACTTATACACATGCAATTGCAACAGTTCAAGCCCCCAAAAATGAATCTTTGGCATCTCAAGGGGGAACTTTGAAAAGCTCATATCTAATACATTGTTTGGACTGGAAGTTAAGCCAAATTAAGACATTTTATTTGGCTTTACTTTTAACTTAGGGACTCACTGGCATGGTGTCAAAATTCAAGTATTGTTCTTTCTGATCTGAGATTAAAATAGTGAGAAAAGTCCTATGACTATCTCTCACCAGAAAATGTGACCCCTGCATCATCCTGAATCACTGTGTACTTGGCTGACTTTGCAGTGGTCTTCAGGGATGAATCTGGGTCTGAGGGATTTGCAACATTGACAGCTTCACCAAGACATGGAAAAACTGGACAGTATGGGAGTAATTCCAAATTATTAATAGCCAGTCTATTTTTCATCTTTGCTTTTTTCATGAATTTCTTTTTGTAGTGCTCCCAGAATCTTTAATAGCCCAATGTATTGCCTGATCTTAGATAGCACATAAGCAGAACTGCTAAAATCTTTCTATGAAGCTTCTACCAACCAATATTTAAGTTACTTTGGTACAGTTACTACTGTAACACCAGAATAAAATGGATACCATATGCTGAAATTAAGTGACACAGACACTTAGAAAGTCTAAAGTGACATTAGGTAATTTAAGGCCTCAAGAAAATATTTTCTTTTTTAAATCACATCATATTTTTTTCACCACAGTGTTTCCAGAATCAAGTAAGAGCTTGGACACATTGTATTCCAGTAGTGGATATAATATTAAAATAAAGGCACTACTGGCAAACCTATTCGTCTTTTTTTCCATTTTTTTTTTCAATTTATTATACCGTTTCCTGGTCTGTGAGCTTTGAAAGGGATTGAAAGGTGTTTCCATATTTATAGGCTGCAGCTTGGTGAGTGTGCATGAATTCGTGCTTTCAGCTTCAACAAACTCTTCAAGATGGCAAAAGCTCTTAAATAACTAATAAAGTGATTTGGGTTGTGAACTCTCCCTTTTCCCTGTTACAGTGAATATATTTATTTGCTGAATCCTAATCCCTTACTTCTTAGCTTTGTGGACTGAGTTTTTGAAAGATAAAATGAGCAAATCATATGAGTTGGAAAAATTCTACGAATTACTGCTTCTACTACTATATCCCTCACGATCATTTCAAGCTGAAAAGTCAAGAGGATGGACTAACTTCTGTACAAAAAACAAAAAAACAAACAAACAAAAAATCTATTAATTCTGCTTATTTCCTTAGTCTTTCATATGCTACTGATATAATCTTCAGAATTTTTCATGACACATCATATTTTTATCCCTTCCTCCATTCCAAATTAAATAGAAACCCATTATTTTACAAAGACCTTATAGGAGTTTTTCCAACCTCAGTTCCACATCCTGTGGAGAGCCAAATCAAAGGCTTTTTATTTACATTATTCTCCTGTCTCAGCAACTAGTCCCATTCAGTTTCACAGATTTGTTCTTATATCCAGGTTTACTTACTGCTTTATCCTTATTACAGCCATTAACTTATTCTTTCTTTCTGGATCCCAGTTTGAGGAATCAGGCCAGAAAATGCTAGGAACAGTGGCAGGCAGTAGGAAGGAATTGCTTCATCCTGAAGTAGATGAGTATATTAGTACTGGTGATTGAGTTGGTTCAATATGCTTATCTTTAGCCAAAATTAGATCGTTTTTTGAGGGAGGGAAAAAACCTCTAACCTCTTCTTGGAGGTGCACCTTGAAAGGATGAGAGGCAATGAAAACAAGCTGCCACAAGGAAAGTTTGTTTGGTTTTAGGGGAAAAAAAAATACATTAATCACTGTTGAAGCAGATTGAGTGAAGAGGATGTGTACTATGGATGTGACTGTGGTTGGTATCATTTACATCTGAAGTTAGCCCTGTTTTGAGCTATAGATTGCATTAGATTACTGTGAAGGATGCTATCAAATTAAATGTCCCTGTGATTCTAAGTGGTAATAAAAGCAGTATCCTGTGATAAACATTGAAGAAGTAGCAAAAAAAGAAGTGATTTGATAAAATTGTCTAATTTCTCTTACAAGAAATTATATCAGATCCATTTGATATCAATAAATTAATTTAAAAAAAACCTCAATCTTTTGTTACTTTGTCCTCCATGCATTCAAAGCCAATTAGTTAATTTGGAATTAATTTATATGAGTTTGATTCAGAAAACAGAATGATATTTCACCAGCAATTTTAAACTGTCTGTGATTTCCTCCTAGTCTTATGGTGGCTATGTAACTTCTTTGGCACTTGGATCTGGCAGTGGAGTATTTAAATGCGGAATGGCTGTGGCTCCTGTTTCTAGCTGGGAATATTACGGTATGGAAACTTGTCATAAATACTGACTTGGAAAGCAAGATGTAGCATTTAATGACTTCTTAAATTAAATCATTGCAGGAGACTGGCAATTTGAAACATAAAGACATTCAAATTACCTAGATTTAAAACTTTTAAGACCTTAAGTTTAATGTTTTTCTTGCTGAAAATAACTGAGGGGAGCTGGCAGTTTGGAACTGACTTTGTCACTAAGAAGGTACGTCTGGATAATTCCATATGCACTTCTGTAACAGTAAGTGTATAAAGTCCTCTCAATAAACTGCTATTAAGGAATGATCTGCCTAAGAATCCTGTTAAAACATTATCACTGAATTCAAAAACAGCTGAACTGATTTATCTGCCAGTAACAGAATCATAATACATTTCAACTTCTGACACCACAGATGACCTGTGTCAGAAATCAGAATTTCTGATGACTGCAAAGTAGGTTCCAAAAAGCAGTGGAAAAGAGGATTATTGTGTTCAATATATGTATTTTTTTAATTAAATACTTTTCTTGTTACATATTTCTCAGCCACACTTCCTGTATTGTTGTGTTACAATACATACTTTTATTTATGTTTATGGAATTAGGCTCCAAATTCCAGAGAGGAAACAACACTGGGAGTATATTCCCAAGGCCTTCCTGTGTGTATAAAGCAGGCACATACTCGCCGACCTGTTAAGCTTTTGGCATGGTGTTAAGGAACCTTAGTGTAAAAAAAAAAAAAATCATGGCATGAATATTTTCAATGAGTAAAATGTAGCACTTTGAACACATTTACTTAGCATATGGTCGTTTTCTAAGTCTTGGTTATGAGAAAATTTTTTGGTTAAATGGGAAAGATTCCTTCCCTGACTGCTAGCACAGACATTCCTTGTATTTATGGTGTTTTGCAATCAAAGGGGAAAATATTTGTATGACACAGGAAGCATAATCTTCATGTTTTCACTGGAATCAAGATTTTTTTAAGACATTTTTACTCACAATCACAAAATTATTTCCAGAATGCAGGCATAAAGAGCTGCTATTGCAAAAGTCCCTTAATAAAGATGTGTTATAAAAATTTGTCCCAGCATCACAATTCAAATGAAGTTTTTAAGTTCAAGCAGATTAGACCTGCACCATTGCAATCTTTATGACAGTTGAATTTTCAGGTGGCAATTAAAGAATCGTGCTGAAAACACACTGTAAAATCCAAACAGGCAAATGTACCTCCACTAAGGAAGGAAGGAAACAGAAGGAAGTCATGAGTCATAAGTTTTGGCAAACAGATCATGTTAGCATTAGGGTGAACTGTGTTAGGGGCAAAACTACAGGATGTTACATCCTTGAGTCTCTGAGTAGTATCAGTATGTCAGAGGATGTACCCTAGAGCTTCTAAATTCTGTCCAACCCTCTTTTAGATGCACAGATGAGATTCTGGACCATAATCTTTTGTCAGAAGCTGTCCCACCCCGCTCCATTTTGAGTGAGAGTTAATAACACCTGAACACTTACAAGATGGAAAGGAAGATTCCATTCAGGGACAATGTATAGTAAAAAGCATTATATCTGTGACTGTTTTATTAAAATTTATTTAAATTCATCTGCTTTTCCTTCCTCAATAACTGACAAGCTGAATCTTCCACTTAGTCATTATAATGCAATTCTGCTGACCCCTGTGGACTTGTTGTAGCTATATTGGTAGAAGAGAGTGGAAAAATTGGCTCAGAATACTGTAGAAATGCCAGCCATTCAGAAGGAGTCTATTTTATTGAAAACTTAAGCCCGATATGGTTGTTTGACACTGTGTTGACAACAGATATTGCACATTTTCTGTTTTCATGGAATGATAAAGAATTTTGATAAAAGATAGGCTACTTAAATTTTTTTGCTGCTTATCTTACAAATTATCTTCAGAAGCCTTGCTTGGCTGATCTGGGAGACCTAGTACACATCTTTAGCTATCAGTGGTAGCACATGTAAATGATACATAATAAACGATGGGAACAAGAGTATATTGATTCATTTTCTTATCCTGGGAGGATTCTCATTTCTATTTTTTAATAAAAATTTTCTAATACAGTTTATCAAACTGGAAAAAATAGAAAATCCCAGTTCCTTAATGATTAAAATGGCCATCACCTCTCTCTCGAAAGGGAAAGATTATAGCTCTTCTTTGTCAGAAAACCCTGACTCCCTTAAATAAATAAAATCCTTGTAATACTGCAGCTTGACTGCTCAGTATGTGTCAGTTCCTCTTTCAAGGCAAGGTCATAAAGAAAGTAATCTTCTGGTAGTAGCAGCTGCTGTGTCAGTTTTCCATAAATTTTCATAACAGCTCCTCGTTAAAGTACAAATACTGAGGCAGCTCAAAGAGAGATGTTTCTACTGATTTCTTGGTGATGGATACTGTTCAGTTATTCACATTTGTTTTGTCAAATCTGTTACCAGACTTTGTTGTACTTAGGAAAAGGAATTGAACAGAGACCTGAAAAGTAATGGGCCACCTTTTCAGTTCATGCCTGCATCCTTTCCTGCTCCCCCTAGTTGCTGCATATATACCTTCAGTAGGAAAAGGACAACATGCATATCCACATTTACTGTTAATACATATACAAATCCTCAGCTCCTCTTTTTAAGGTGTCAAAATTAGTCTTTATCATCTTTCTACCATGCGCCTTTATTGGCTCATTGCCTTATTCGACTGATTTCTGGAGTTCAACCCAACAGCATAAAGCATTATCAATTAATTACCTTTATCCACAAAACCTAGATGAGTATAAAACCACTATTTCTGCAAAGATCTTTTGGAGAATAAATAATTAGCCTTCATAGTTGGTTTTAAAAATATGTTTAAATTTGGTGTTATGAGGAAACCAAGAACAGATACAATTAAACATAATTTAATTCCTGTGTGCCACTGAAGCCACAAAATATCTGCACTTTCTTTATCTATAGCTTTTTTCTTTTTTAATTTCAGCATCGATCTACACAGAACGATTTATGGGTCTTCCTATAAAGTCCGATAATCTTGAGCACTATAAGGTGAGAATTCTGTTTCTCTGCTGATCTCCCTTAAATTTGAATCACACTTTCATGGATAAGTGGAACTGTGAAGAAAGAAAGTGGCCCGCCAGCTCTCATGGTATAGTCCTTTTGTAGCAAAGCTACTGCCGTGAAATTCTTATCTATATAATTAACTGCAGGTTTGTATTTATAAATCCCAAAAATGCTAAATGGAAGGCCTTATTTTCTTACTTGGACAAGTCGGACTGTTCTGCCAGTGCAAACCATTAGGCTAGAAAAGAACTCGAGTGAGAGGGATTAAAATGTTGATATTGATAAGGTTTTGATCGGTACTGTTAGCTGTGATATGCAAACTGATTCATGCAAATTTATCCCTCTGATAATAGGATCATAAGCATACTAAATGGTCAGAGCAGCTTACCCTACCTAGAACAGGTTGCCGTTCTTTTCTTCACATTGATAGGAAGTCTGTAGTTTCCTCTAGCAGCACACACACACCAGCACTGGATATGGAGAGGACTGAACTAACATCCAAAGAATTTAGTGGAAACACTCCTGTTAAAGATTTGGATCATGTTCTCAGTATGTATTTCCATCCCAACTCGAAGAACAGAAATGCTCAATACCAAACAGGCTTGGTAGAGCTGTCTGGGTAGCCAGGAATTAGAACATTCTGGGAATGACATGACTAGTGCTGTTCTTTGTATGAATTGGCTCCTAGAAAAGACACTAAATATCAAATCTGTTTCTGATGGTGTAGAGACATTTGAGACAGCACAGAAAGCTACCTGCTGCAAGCCAAGCTTGCACAGGATCTTTTATGGACAGATATCGTTAATATGGCGCAGATTAATATTTTTCTCCTGCTAGGTGTTTTCAGAATGCAAGCAAATGATGTAAGAAAAAACATTATTTATTTATAGGTATTCCTGTCCTGTAGCCAAAGTCACAGATCACAGATGCACAGAATCATGTAGTTTGGAAAAGACTCCTGAGATCAGCAGGTCCAGCCATTAACCTTACACTGCAAAGTGCACCACTAAACCATGTCCCCAAATGCCACATCTACATGTCTTTTAAATACCTTCCCAGATGGTGACTCAGCCACTGCCCTGAGCAGTTTGTTCCTATGCCTGACAACCCTTTTCATGAGGAAATGTTTCCTCGCATCCAGTCTAAACTGCCTCTGGCAGAATTTGAGGCCATTTTCTCTTGTCCAGTTGATTGTTGTCTGGGACAAGAGGCTGACCCCCACCTGGCTAAAACATACTTCCAAGGAGTCGTAGAGAATGTTAAGGTCCCTCCTGAGCCTCATCTCTCTGGCTAAACACCCTCAGCCATTCCTCTGAGGAATCACTCTTCAGACCCTCCCCAGCTCCATTACCCTTCTCAGGATACATTCCAGCACCTCAATGTCTTTCTTGGGCCCAAAACTGAACACAGGATTTAAGGTGTGGCCTCACCAGTGGCCAGTACAGGGGGATGATCACTTCTCTGGTCTTGCTAGCCACACTACTTTTGGTACAGGCCAGGATGGNATATATATATATACACATACATATATATATACATATACAGCCATATACATGGTTTCTATTGTAATCTCAGATTGATATGAAGTCACTGCTGTCATGTCAGTTCAACTGTTTGATTGTTTTTCTACTAGGTAATGAAAGCCTTTCAGCACTATAAATAAGTGGTTTAAATTGAAGTTGCTGAACTGTTCTTTTTTTCCTCTCAACAGAATTCAACTGTGATGGCAAGAGCAAAGAATTTCCAAAACGTAGAGTATCTTCTCATCCATGGAACAGCAGATGGTGAGGTTTGCAAATAGCAGAACAAACACAGAGCCAGAATCACTTTGTTTGAAAAACATTAAGCATCTATCTTTGATTGGGTCAGGACTTAGATCTTTGGTAGATTTCCATATGACCTATCATAAGATGCTTACTCGTTCTTAGTAATGTCAACTGTATCACTTGATAATTAGTGGACACAGCTAAATGCACTATAACTTTATGCTTTGTGGTATTAACACTTTTCAACAGATAATCTCTTTTTTTTTTCTTTTTAGATAATGTACATTTTCAGAACTCAGCACAAATTGCAAAAGCTCTGGTAAATGCACAGGTGGATTTCCAGGCAATGGTAAATAATAGACTATTTTCCTTTTCAAAAGTGGTTCATAACTTTATCAATAAGCTCATCTGACATTTGGCAGTGGTTTTACCAACCCTGTTCAACTGAACATGCTTCAAAATTTGGCAATTGCTAGTGCATTTGTAATTCTTTGTAAACAACTTCTCAATTTCTCCCCCAAATGATTTCCCTGCTCTTTTTTTTTTTCCCTTGCCCTTTGGATGCTAGCAGGATTTTCTTCTTGTCAAGAATAACTTGGAGGCTTTTAAAATGAGCCAGAGAGAAGATTAAGAATCCAGCCTCCTTATAAGTGTTTTTGATAACTGGTAAAAGAAGAAGATGAAAGAGCTGAGTACTGGGGCCAAATTGTCACTGGTTGTCGTAGATTCTATCTTGGACTTGTCTGCCACCGGCACAAAGTGAAACAAGTAAAAATGGTATCCAAATATATATCCAGAATCAGCAAAAAAAATGTTCTCTGAAAAACTTGGATGGGATAGCAGGTACAGGCAAAGAGAGAAACATATAGGCAAGAGGTTGCAGGATATAAAGGAGAAATCAACAGGGGAAATGTAGATCTGATTTATATGCTAACATGTGCTTCCAAACCGTTTTTCTCAGGGCTAATAACCAAAGTGTTTGCCTGCTATCAAACATATTGGCCTTCTGCCCAAATCTGGTTTCACAGGGCCATGAACTCCACAAAAAGGGATGACAGGAGTTTGTAAGCCCTTTTGTGTATTACACATTTCCTGCCTTCTTTGCTTATCTTTAGCAAATCTGGGTTGTATCTTAAGTATCTGGAATACTGCGTGCAGTTGCAGTCATTCTGGTTCAGCTACAGTGGAATGCCAGATATTTATGAGTTAGCATAATTCAAATGTGTGTTTTATTTCTGGTACACCACTCGCGAGGATCATGGCCCTGCTGTAATGCAGGATGTTTTGAATAGAACTCAAACAAAATTGAGCTGAAATTTTGTTGCTTAGAGCCTCGTAGTTATTCCTAAGCAAGACTCTTACCCAGGCCATGCAGCAGGTCAAAGGGATTTCATCCCTAACAGCATCTCAAGGCTCTTTTGCCTGACTTGATACACCTGGCCTGTAAGTACTGAGGTAGTAATGCTTACTCTTAAATAGCAGAGGGCTTAGAAACTTATTCAGCAAGAGTAATAATATATTGGGAACTGGTGAAAAAAAATTCTCAAGTTCCTCTTTTTTCTTGAGCCATCCACTTTCTTCTGTATAGCAATAAAATACAGTTTTTTGTACTGTTTAACTCTTGCAGAATTGAAAACATAATGTAAGGGGTTTATGATAAGGGGTTTATGTTTTGTTTTTGTTTTTTTCTTTCAGTGGTACACCGATCAGAACCATGGAATTCCAGGCCTTTCCAGCAAACATCTCTACACACATATGACCCACTTCCTCAAACAATGTCTTTCTTTGTGAGAATAAGTAGGCTACTCAGAGCATTTTAAGGCATCTGAAACATCTCTGGGAGAATAAAATGACAGCAATGCCCAAGTTGTATAGTTTTCAGGTGAATTGATCACAGGAACTTCGAAATTTTAAACTTGATGTTTACATCCACTTTTGATACTGTATATTAGCATATGTTATGGTAACAAATGTTTTGACACATTTGATACCTGTTTGGCAGCAAAAATAAAATCAGAATGTAAAAGGTCTTGTACATCTATTGCTGACTTGCTTAAACTTACATTCTGCAGTCTAAGAAAGGTGGTTCATTGCAAATGCACACTATCAGATTACTANATATAAGGTGTGTCGTCACCAGTGTCCAGTACAGGGGGATGATCACTTCTCTGGTCTTGCTAGCCACACTACTTTTGGTACAGGCCAGGATGGCTCTGGCCTTCTTGGCCACCTGGGCATGCATTGGCTCATGTTCAGCTATTGTCAACCAATACCCACAGGTCCTTTTCTCCCAGAGAGCTTTCCAGCTACCCTTCCACATGGCCCCTAGTGCTGCATAGGCGTGGTTGTGAACCAAAAGCAGGACATAGCACTTTGCCTTGTTGAACCTCAGGCTTTGGGTCATTGATCCAGGTTTTTCAGATCCCTCTGTAGAGACTGATGTGTGCATATATATATNTTTTCTTTTTAGATAATGTACATTTTCAGAACTCAGCACAAATTGCAAAAGCTCTGGTAAATGCACAGGTGGATTTCCAGGCAATGGTAAATAATAGACTATTTTCCTTTTCAAAAGTGGTTCATAACTTTATCAATAAGCTCATCTGACATTTGGCAGTGGTTTTACCAACCCTGTTCAACTGAACATGCTTCAAAATTTGGCAATTGCTAGTGCATTTGTAATTCTTTGTAAACAACTTCTCAATTTCTCCCCCAAATGATTTCCCTGCTCTTTTTTTTTTCCCCTTGCCCTTTGGATGCTAGCAGGATTTTCTTCTTGTCAAGAATAACTTGGAGGCTTTTAAAATGAGCCAGAGAGAAGATTAAGAATCCAGCCTCCTTATAAGTGTTTTTGATAACTGGTAAAAGAAGAAGATGAAAGAGCTGAGTACTGGGGCCAAATTGTCACTGGTTGTCGTAGATTCTATCTTGGACTTGTCTGCCACCGGCACAAAGTGAAACAAGTAAAAATGGTATCCAAATATATATCCAGAATCAGCAAAAAAAATGTTCTCTGAAAAACTTGGATGGGATAGCAGGTACAGGCAAAGAGAGAAACATATAGGCAAGAGGTTGCAGGATATAAAGGAGAAATCAACAGGGGAAATGTAGATCTGATTTATATGCTAACATGTGCTTCCAAACCGTTTTTCTCAGGGCTAATAACCAAAGTGTTTGCCTGCTATCAAACATATTGGCCTTCTGCCCAAATCTGGTTTCACAGGGCCATGAACTCCACAAAAAGGGATGACAGGAGTTTGTAAGCCCTTTTGTGTATTACACATTTCCTGCCTTCTTTGCTTATCTTTAGCAAATCTGGGTTGTATCTTAAGTATCTGGAATACTGCGTGCAGTTGCAGTCATTCTGGTTCAGCTACAGTGGAATGCCAGATATTTATGAGTTAGCATAATTCAAATGTGTGTTTTATTTCTGGTACACCACTCGCGAGGATCATGGCCCTGCTGTAATGCAGGATGTTTTGAATAGAACTCAAACAAAATTGAGCTGAAATTTTGTTGCTTAGAGCCTCGTAGTTATTCCTAAGCAAGACTCTTACCCAGGCCATGCAGCAGGTCAAAGGGATTTCATCCCTAACAGCATCTCAAGGCTCTTTTGCCTGACTTGATACACCTGGCCTGTAAGTACTGAGGTAGTAATGCTTACTCTTAAATAGCAGAGGGCTTAGAAACTTATTCAGCAAGAGTAATAATATATTGGGAACTGGTGAAAAAAAATTCTCAAGTTCCTCTTTTTTCTTGAGCCATCCACTTTCTTCTGTATAGCAATAAAATACAGTTTTTTGTACTGTTTAACTCTTGCAGAATTGAAAACATAATGTAAGGGGTTTATGATAAGGGGTTTATGTTTTGTTTTTGTTTTTTTCTTTCAGTGGTACACCGATCAGAACCATGGAATTCCAGGCCTTTCCAGCAAACATCTCTACACACATATGACCCACTTCCTCAAACAATGTCTTTCTTTGTGAGAATAAGTAGGCTACTCAGAGCATTTTAAGGCATCTGAAACATCTCTGGGAGAATAAAATGACAGCAATGCCCAAGTTGTATAGTTTTCAGGTGAATTGATCACAGGAACTTCGAAATTTTAAACTTGATGTTTACATCCACTTTTGATACTGTATATTAGCATATGTTATGGTAACAAATGTTTTGACACATTTGATACCTGTTTGGCAGAAAAAATAAAATCAGAATGTAAAAGGTCTTGTACATCTATTGCTGACTTGCTTAAACTTACATTCTGCAGTCTAAGAAAGGTGGTTCATTGCAAATGCACACTATCAGATTACTATGATTGCATTTGTTAACTAGAGCTGTGATATGGGAAAGGACAAAGGAAGCAGTGCAAGTACCTAATTAGCATCCTAACCTAAGAACCAGTTTCTCAAAATTTATTTCCTACTTTTTCTAAATAATCCAAGAAGAGATAGGAACACACAATATTTAACACTGGATTTTGGATACTTACTGAGGGTACTGAATGTGTTCAAATTTTATTCAACTCTTATTTGAAACCTTGCAAAACATTGAAATCTTCTGCAAAACTCTCAGTGTTTAGCTTTAAACATGAAAGCATGACACTCATAAATATCATATATCAGTAGGATTTTCACCTGTAATCAAAGTATTGAGCCATGTTGACCTGTTTCTCATTTCTAGTCATCACCTCAGCATTCAAACTGATCTCAGTGTTGTACATCCCTGACTGGAGGGGAAGGATCAAAGGATTGTGCAAGCTTTCTTTGCTTTGTTTCTAGTGAAACTATTTTTGGGAGTCTTTAAAAAATGCTGGAAGGTAATAATGACTGGAAGGCTTCTATTCTTTTCATTAGTAATTAAATAAGTCCTGTCATAATATAGGAATATTAATAAGATAATTGGAAAGAGGTCCATTGTAAATTAAACAATTCCTTGGTCATGTGTTTAAAAAATTCTGAATTAGTCTACTGCGTAAGAACCATGGTCTTTCTGATACAATCTCTGCTATTAGCTATTGAGAGTGCAAAATAACCTGAAATAGATTGTGTTCCCTTCCCACAAAGCAAGCTGGTTCATAACTCAGAGACCAGTTGCTGCTTCTTTGTGGAAAAGCAAGGGGTTTCATTTGACTTTCTTGACAAAAACATGGGGTTTGGCCAAAATAATTAAAATGTGGAAGTGATTTGCTATGTAACAGCTTCCTTCGTTTGTTAATGGCAATATCAAATCTGATTTTCCACACATGAGAACATTCCTTAGATACATCTTTATGTAAATGTAGTTGCCAAGCTGTTTGTAATGGTTAAATTATACTTTGATGGGAACTCTTCAGAAAATACTCAATTAGTTCAGGTTTTTTTGGAAACGCGGCCAATTACATGACGTTAATGAGCTTTTTGTTGGTAATGTAATTAAAATTCAACTGCTATAATGGCTAAAGGAAAAAATTATAGCTGTAAGAAAGTTAACATTAAGCAAATATAACATGAAGTGGGCCTAATTAGATGTTGATTATATGGTCCTATATGCATTTGCTGCGCACAACAGTAGTCTCAGAAATGTGGTTATCTTACAAACAAGGAATACAATTCAGTTGAAATACTGAGATTTAACTCTTAATTTGTTATATTGATACAACACCATAGAAATCATTGCAATTTTGTGGTAAAAGACAGAAAAATTAAGCTCGTACCTGAGATGCTTAAAGGTTTAAGATACCTGAATAAGTCAATGAGAACCTAGAGTAATTTCCAAAAAAGCATGGCATCAATCTCACATAATTATCAATATATTAAGGTCACTTTCAATTTCTGCACCTTTATTTTATTTATTCTTTTGGAAATCCTCTAAGTTCTGGAAAGTTTGGCATATAGATTGGTCCTTTGTTGGTACAGTAAGTAATAAAATGATGCAACGTGTTGTTCATACCCTGCCCACAGGTCTGTTGTCTGGAGCTTCTGAAAGTATTTGAAATAAGGGACATTTCAGGAAAATATGTCAAATGAAATAAGAGAGGTATCTCTTTCTCAAGGGGTGCTTTACCTATTTCACTATTAATCTGCCCTGAGGTCTGTTTGTTTCCTAAAGGAAGCAGGATACATATCTTCCAAACTGTTCACCATCTCCTTTGGCTTGTAGGCAGCAGTTGCGGGGATAAAAAAAAATTTAAAAGTGCAGTTGCTGCCAATATTTTTCCTTCATTGTTTTTCATGTTGTTTATGTCTTTGCCTTACACAGAATGGGAAAGAATGGCAAAGTGCCCTTGCCAAAGAATGGGAATGTGTCTCCAGCAGAGCATGACATTTGCACTGAATTGCTGAAATAATGTCTAACTTGAAAGCTTTATGATAGAGCAACCGTGTGTTTTGATGACCTGGGAGAAAATGTCCTAGGGTGCTGTGAGTGTCAAAAAAACCTTCTTAAAAACACATCAGCATCAGATTGCTTGCTGCTCTGTGCTTATCACATCACAGTCAATCACTAGAAATGGTGCAAACCTACCCTCGTACTATAACAGAATCACAGAATGGTTGGGGTTGGAAAGGAACTTAGGAGGTCTACTTATCCCACTTCCCTGTTTACACAGGGCTACCTACATCCTGTAGCCCAGGACTTTGTCCAGATGGCTTTTGAATATCTAAAATCCATCTGGACACTCTACAACATCCCTGGGCCACCGCTGCCAGTGTTTGGTCACCCTCATAGTAAAAAAATTCTTTATGCTTCTCTGTGCTCAGACAGAACATTCTGTGTTTCAGTTTGTGCCTGTTGCCTCTCGTTCTGTCATTGGGCACCACTGAAAAGAGGCTGTCACAGTCTTCTTTGGAAAATATCATCCCTTCAGATATTTATATATGGTGATGAGATTCTCCCAAGCTTTTTATTTTCTGTAGAAAGAGAACATGTTCCATTCTGCCTTGCCTACAAGCACAATCCATGTTGCAAGCATTACCCCAAATCTTCACTGGACAGTTATTTGCCCCGTTCCACTTCTCTCTAAGAGAAAAGAGCCTTAAGAGGCTGTGGAATAGGCTCTTTTGTAACAGATCTTCAATAGTTCAAGTTGAAAGGGCTTGTGCTGACGTATCAAGGCGAAGTATTGATACGGCAAGGTATGTTAATAAAACCTATATCTAACTATACTGCAAACATAGAACATGGTGTATAAGAGCCAACACTAGGACACCACTTGAATTAAGCTAAGCTTTTACGACAAGAATGAATGTCCTCTAAGTTTTGCTTCTCACTTTCAAATGTTTTAGAGGATCTGGTTTTCATACAATGCTGAGCACTTTCTGTTCTTTCCTCTTTTGGATAACACTCTCACACTTCAGATACTCAAACATACCACTTCAGATAATGAAACATGAGTCTTCAACTACCTGTCATATAAACAAGGTATCCAAGCCTCTGAAGGTAGGATGTTGTTCTGAATTAGGTAGACAGGCCCTTGATAAATAGCCACAAATATAATTTTTTACAAGTCAGTTTTCAGTCTGAATCCTTTCTAGCTTTTACAAATTAAAACCAGAGATGTAAAGTGAAAATTACTTTATTCTAGGAGTTGAAGTGTACATAAGTGGTAGAAAGTCACTGATTCCACTCCAAACCTGTTTTCATCATCTACCTTATTTATGCTGTGTGAGCTGTTCAGATGAAAGAACCTGCAATCCTTATACTTCACATGCAGATCTACATGATTTTTTCACATAGGATTACTGCAGCTGCAAGGAAGAAAAGGCCTGAAGAGAAATTTAGCAGAAAACCAGTGAGGTTCTAGAATATGGCTAGTGCTATACTCAGTTTTCTCAGCTATCAAGTCCAATTCAGACTGCCTTCAATACTTCCCAGTTTGCCAGTCAGTTCCAATTACAAGGCACAGCTGTTTAGAACATTTTATAGTCATTTGAAGGCTCTATATTTAATCTGAATAATTCATAGTATTTGCTAAGAGCATTTGGTATTACTTTCAATTATGAACATTGTCTTCTCAGAATGTAAAATAACTAGTACATATTTGGCCAGCTCTTCTGCTTGCGCAAATTGATGCAGCTCCATTGACTTGCAGTGGAGCGACTCCAACTTACGTGAGTAGAAAGTGTGGGCCACAGCACAGTTGCAATAACCGCGGCTCCTGAGGCACAAACTGCTCAGCACCCCTGGCAGGCAGCATGGAGCTGCAAGCTGTGGGAAGGCACAGAGACCCCAGACTAACCCTCCATTGCAGAAAGCCATTCTTGCTCCCCAAAGGGTGGCCATGGAGCTGTACACGTACCTAGGCACACACAGTGTGTGTTATGTACAAGCACACGTTTAGGGGTGTCACGTGGTGTTTTATGTGCGCATGTGTTTACACATATGTTCCTCCTATATCCTCCTATATTGGTTCCCACTCTCAGAAGGGGAACGCTCTTTGTGATTATATTGTAACAAAGATAGCAAAACGGAAGGAGCTGCAGAGCCCAGCTCTCTGAACTCGGAGCTGACAAGGTTACGAGAGAGTGCTTTCTGTATAATAGAGGAAAGTAAAGGATGTGGGCCCGTAGTCATACCTCAAGATACATCCTTCTCCCTTTGGACATGTAAGGGATAATAATGCAATAGTAATAAATATGTAATGAAGAAATACACGAAATTTGGGGAGGTCACTGTTTTGAAAGCATTTGATGAATATTTTTTTACTTTTTACTGCCAAAAGCCAGCAAGTTCCTAATTAATTAAAATGTTCGAATCTTGACAATTTTAATCAGACAATGGTGTAGGAAACTTTGATAAATTCCAGATACAGTGAACCCAACCACTCCAATTGAATCATGAGAAACATGAAAATTCCCCAAAGATGGGCTACTTTCAGCTTCCGTCTCTTAGTCTGACTCAAAGTATTGTCTCACTTGAGGACAATAATAGAGAGAGAGGACAGTGAGGTTGCCCTTGATTTTTGCCAAGAGCTGCAAAATAACCCATGTATTTTAAAATGTGAGAGGAACAAACCTGAGTATATGTGCATATCTCATACACCTGATATAAATTTCTGCTTTTGTTTGGAAACTCTTGTTTGCTGTGCTCCTGAAATACATACTATAGAATCAGTTATGGCAACTGAGGGTTGCACTCACGCTTCTTGATGGCAGTTCACCTCTTTCCTGTACATTTTATTTTCTGTGTACCACTTGCAAAACAAATAATTGGTCACCTTCTAGATGCTAGATCTAGATGACCTGCTAGATGATACGGCTCTGTGACAACCTTCCCAACCAAGTGCACTAAGGTGCTTTATTTTTTTTTTTTTGGAATCATCCTACTGTAAACAAGGAACTTTATATGACACCAGAAAATAAACTGAGGTTAAAAAAAAAGAGAAAAGCTGTCTTGTTTGCTGGAGAAGAGGACATTGTCTCACCTTCCGTGTTGCCTCTTCCCAAAGTACCTTTAAGTCAGCGTGTAGAGTGATGTTTGTAGCAGTCCAGGCCAAGCGTGTGCGTGTCCCGCTGGCGCAGGGGCGTGCAAGGGGCCCTTTGATCCCCATCTGCTGCACTGCCCGGGTACTGCAGGACGCGCTGGTGGCCGCCGCGGGACCCGCCGGGTCACCCACCCCGAGGGCTAGAAGGGGGAAAAATATAAACCATGAATTTCATGGATTGATCCAATAGCATGGGAAATCACAATTAACAAAAATGAAATTTGATGGTGTGGACTGTGTAGATGTTTCCCTGAACCCCTACCTTGGTACCACAGCCAGGAATTTAGGATAGAGTTCCAGGAGGAGTCCAGTAAATTTTGTTTGCCACTCTAATATGGTTATTAAGTTTATATACTACCTCAGTTGTATCTTATGGGTTATGTCAATCTGGCTGTGGTCAGGCAGCAGAAAATTGCCTCACTGAAGCACATTCTTTGCTGGCTTTGAGGAGCAGTGTTAGGGGTAAAAAGGTTTGTTGTAATACGTAGGTGTTCTGCGCCACAAACCAGACTGTGAGGCACTCCAGACTGGAGCAGAGGTTGTCATTAGCATTCAGTGAGATGTCTACTGTGATTCCAGAACCTTCCTCCTACCTGACTATCTTCCCTACCTGTCTCAGTCTCTGTGTTGTCACCACATAGAGGACCGTGGCTTTCTTTGGCAATGCTGCCCCACCAGAGCTATGAAATTGTCTCCACTGAGCAACAATAGTTGCATAGAACAGGCACTACTACTTATCTCAAATCTATTTTGTTTCATTTTTTTTCCTTGTAGGGAGTGGAAATGTGAGCAAATGGTTTATCTTGCATAAATCTATAGGCCACTGTGCAAAACTCAATTTATAGTGAATGTTTGGCATATAGTCCTCAAGTGAATATGAATTTTCTTACAGTAGCATTTACAAATTTGGAATTTTACATCTAAGGCTAATCAAAACATTTTTTCAAATTTCACCTATGCTAGGCATTGCGTAGTGTGTAGCCATTACTCCAGTATCTCACATCTCTTCATATTCATTATATCAGCACAGGATTACTTGAAGGATCATTCAAGGGTTTTGAAAAAGTTATGCTTATTTTAAACAATGGATTAAATTTATAAACTCTGATTTAAAATTGATAAGGGAAAACAATGCTATTGATGTCTATAGAATCAGGATTCTAAATGTTAAACATGGCAAATCTGAAATTGGAGAAATTGCTGCCTTGATCCCAGGCACCTTTTGCCCACTGTTTGTGATGCTAATGCCCTTCTGTTTGATATTTACTACTTTGGACATTGCTACCTCACTCCTTTTGCAAACCCATGTTAGCATTGATGTCATAAAGTAAGCAGAATGAATGTGTGAAATTGCTTGTAAAATTATCAAATGAAATGAATAGCAAATATGATGACTTTTTTTTTAAGTTGAATAAGGAAACTGTCAGCAATGATGCACTCCTGTAATGCTTACTAGAGCTGAACAGTTCATATATAAGTCTGTGCAAAAGAGGCAGCTAGGCAGAGCTCAGGATCCTCAAGGCTTGCCATAGTTGCAGAAGAGAGAGTAGCTCTTTCTGCAACTGCCACGTATCACTTCAAAATATTATAAGGTAAGAATTATATGAACTACCAGTTATTTATTTGAGAAAGCTGAGTGCATTATCTGCATTGTGTTGCCCAAAGTTTGCAATAGAAGTTCAGGTCTTTCAGCAAATTGGTGTTTTCTTCTGAGGTTATACTCACTGATATTTGGAGTTAATGACATCATAATTTAAATTTTTTGATGTATTGATTACCTCAACAGAGAATGATCAAAAAAAGGGAAATCAACAGTTTGTGTTGCAGAATTAATTGAAAGAAGGAAGATTAACCATAAGAACATGAAAGACAAGCATTGTAGTAAGAATTTAAATGAGATACACAATTATTGATTTTTATATTTTTATCTCCCTTAGTATCTTTGGTAGGGATATGTCTGAGTTTAAAATTATTCACTCCTTATAGGTACTGCTTACATGTGAATCAATGAGGGTTAAGTTAGAAGCATGGAAACAAATTCAGTGGGTTTATTAGACACTGATTTTAAACTGTCCAAGACAGATTGCCACTCTCCCACCCTTAGGACTGTCACTCTACTGCCCCACTTTTAGATTAGTTTGTCTCAAGCAACTATTACTTTCATACCACTGTAAGATCAGAAAAGGAAATTTTATAGCACAGAAGTAAAATTAAAGCCTTTCAATAGTTATTGTGATTATTGTATAAAATTTAATTTAGTCTTTCATCCTACTATCAAATTTCTTAGACTAAAACTGTTGGATTTTATAGAACTTTCCACAAGGCATTATAGCATGGTAGGTAAATTAGATGTAAAATACATCTACCTACAAAAGCAATTTATTTATAGAAATTATTTCAATTTGCAGACAGTTTCATGTCAATAGAAATCTATTTTATTCATTCATGTATGTTCACGTGAAAATATTTCCTTTTTTTACTGCTTTTTAATGTAACTTCATAATTTCTATTTTTAAACTGGAAGAAGATACAAATGTGACTTTTGAAAGATTTTTTTGAAAACTCTGTGAAATTAAGCTAGTTAAAATTGTACATAGGTACAAAAATCTACTACATCTGGAGTAGAATATATTATAAAACTAGAAAAATCATGTTGGTCAAGCAAATAGTATTCAAATAAATATCTGATCAAGATTTGAGAGGTATATTTGTTACATATTTCTGGTGGTTCAAACTGAGATGTCTTCAATTTTTCATTTTCAATCAGAAAGAAATTAAAATATTTTTTATTAGTCAAATATGCATAAGAATAAAAATTTTCTGTGTAAGATTAGCTGTAATTTTCCTGAACCTTGACAACAGGTTTCCATGGTTTGTAGCAGTACCTACTGGTGACCTAAATAACTTAGAGCAAATAAAATCTTTCTTCTGATTGAGAAATTAATTTATTAGCCAGCATAAACTAAGAAAATACTATTTTTCTGATCATCTCTTTTTTTCTATAAAACATTTCTCTATAAAACATATTACCAAGAATAAAATTACAATTTCTCCTTTTAAAACTGTATCTTGTTTAACTAGTCAAGAACTGCTGTTGCTGGTTTGACGTACCAGTAGCAAGTACTAAATGCTGAAAAAACAAAACTGATGTTAATTTTTTTAAAGAATATATTTGACAGAAGATTATTAGTTTTTGGAAAAGCTTATTTTATTAATAAGGATTCTTGAAAATTGTATAAATTTCAAAAACTGCATTTATACATTTTTTTTTAATATTCTCACAATTTTGAACACTTTAGAAAGAGATTCTGAAAATTTTAGAAAGCAGCTGAAAATGCATTTAACTTTCTACTTAAGGAATAAAAGAGCCAGTGGGGCTATTCACATCTGAAAGTCCTAAAGGCCTGAGACGTTAGAGCCAAGATAAACTGAAATCACTGAATACCTCTTTACTGACTACAGTGACTTTGAATTATTTTTAATAACTTTTATATAAAAGAAAAGCTTTTGGTGTTGGATATTTCATTCCATCTCAGTGACTTGGTTTATGGCTAATCTGGATCGCAGTTTAATAAAGCTACAGACAGTGGTAAGCTGTAAGCTAGGTCTATTAAGGAGAGCAAATTTACTTATGTATGCTGTAATAGCCAGACTTTATCTGGTGTCCAAGTCTGGGTTAACTCATTTGCAGCTATATCGGCTACCAGAGGGGTCAAACAAACCATTTTAAAACGACGACAACAGAGTCATTTCCCAAAGAACAGGCAGAGCTTTTGTTCCATTCCTAGAAGCCTATGAAATGTGAAATTATGCATTCCTTGAGGTAAACATTGGATGTCAGTGTTGCACCACCAAATTACAGCTCTAAATGAAACAGTGAGAACTGAGTTCAGTACTGTGGTTAGGGTTTTAATAAGACTGACTATATGTCACTGTGGTATTTGTTGCGACAATAGCAGGGTATATTCAGGTGAAGGGTTCAACTCTTACATACCAGGAAATTGCACAAGGCAGAAACGAGTCTCCAGACACTGATAAAAAAAAAAAAAATTAGTAACACTGGAAGTGGTTTCAGGTGGGGAGAGGGAAATTGACTCCATTGCTTAATATTAAAATCCATCCAAAAATATTATAGTTATACATTTATTTTCCTGAGTTTGATCATTATTTGATTAAGATTTTGATTGCCTCAAGTATTTTCATACTGATACTGGGGTATTCAAGTAAAATATTCATATTTTTCAGTAATATTCTCTTAAAAATCAGGCCTCACAAAGTACCAATCCAATAGATTCTTCCTAACCATTGGTAAAATGCCTGCCAACAGTCAAGCTTTGCATCTGCAACTATAAGTTATTTTAAAACAGATGGCAGAAACAGGTTTCAAAAAAAGTTTGCTATGAAGGGGCAGACTTCTGGGGCAGAGTAGAAGTCCTACAACAGTAAGATTTTTGATGCATGAGATTGCCTTTTCCAAGGTGTTCATATAGCCCCCTCATTTGCATTTCTCAGTGCAGAGCCAGCTCTTAATCTCAAAATGGAGGCACCTGCACCTTCACTACACATCATTCCCTCATCATTTTCTAAGACTTCCTCCAGCCCATAGTATATTTAAATTCAGCCTATTGTGACCAGACATTACGATAGAGAAGATTCGTATTTTCACTCACACTGCCTTATTTCATAAATCATTGAGCTTCAATAGGTAACCCCTGCAGTGGAGCCACAGGAGTAGGGTACAGGTTACATTTAGTGGGGAGGCTGTTTTGTGACTGGGACTTTACTTCAAGGCACTCATGTGTCCTATCTCCCTTTGTTTTTCAGACTGTATCATAAACCTCCATAGGAAAATGCCATGGATGGCAGAAGGGCTTTTTCAAATACACAAGTATCAGCCCAAGTACATGACAAAATTATTTCCAGTGACATTTTGCTGATGTGAACTCCTTGCAACTTCTGTGGGAAAGAAAAGATGGGGAGCTGCTAATCTGACGATATTCTTGACAAAGATTTGCTTTGTTTTTTCTCTAGTGAATGATCTGGGGGAAAAAAATCAGTCACATCACTATCTCCAGTTTTGCAATAGAACAGTATTACAGATCTAGTGCTTGCCATCGGCAGAACACAGAGAAAAAGAGAGAACAGACTTTTATCCTCACATTGCAAAGGACAGTGAGGATTGCTTTCAGCTCTCCTTGCATTCTAGAATACAGACTAGAGCCTAAAGACTGGAACAGAGACTACATCTTCTGAATGCCTTCCCAAGGCCATAATATGTCATCCACTGGATATGAAACCCATCCTAGAGGGTTCTTTATATTTGTCTTCAGGTTTAGATCAGCACAAAGAATGTCTCTTTTCGATGTAATTGATTCAGACATATGTAAACCTTATCATATTTTTCTTTTTTGTTTTATTTCTCTTTTGACAGGCAATGAAAATGAAAAGCATTTATTTTGTTGCTGGTCTCCTTTTAATGATAGTTCAAGGCAGCTGGCAAAATCCTCTTCAGGATACAGAGGAGAAATCAAGGTAAATTCTTTAGACCAAACTTTTACAAATACTTGGCCTGAACTTTATTTTCTTACACTTTGAAATCAAACATACTATGATTTAAAGATAGCTCCCCACAGTATTTGATCTACCATTGAAAATCACAGGGTTTTTAATATTGCAAAGCTTAACACAGAAATTTCGAGTATTAGAACAATAGTTACCTTATTTATCCAAGACTGTGTAATTGTGCAGTGTACAATCTACTATACAAATTCCTTTTACCAGACAGCTACTGATCAATATGTCACTCACTTTCACTTTGTGGGAGTAAAAAATGGTAGTGATAAAAGAAAAATCAATGCACCTGTAGACTGTACTGCAACCATTGCTGGTTAACGAGGTTTAAACTTTTCACAGATCATTCAAAGCTTCCCATTCTGAACCAATAGAGGAATCTAGACAGCTGAATGAAGTGAAACGTCACTCACAAGGCACATTTACCAGTGATTACACCAAGTACCTGGACACCAGACGAGCTCAGGACTTTGTGCAATGGTTAATGAGCACTAAAAGAAATGGGTAAGCATTTGATGACAGTGATACAGATCTCCACACACAGAAACAGCCAAAAATCTCGCCAATTCAGATTCTTGGTATCAGGTTCCCATCCCAGACCATGGATAAACCTCAAATAAGTAAAGTACTTGAGGAAAATTTATATATGTAACCATAAAAGCATTTAGATTGGAAAGGACCTCTAAGATCATGAAGTCCAGCCATTAATAGAATATTAATCTACTATCAGAAATGAGAAACATGCAAAATCAATGAAAAAGGATTAGGCTAAATCAAAGTGCAGTATCTGATATGCCTCCTAAAAAGACTGTCTCGGCCTCTTTGGGCCAGATTTTCTCAGTGAATCAATTAAGTTCAATACAATTAGGATATCTAATGTACAATTCTGGGCCTTTAGGCCTTAACAAAACTTTCCTATCTACAGATACTCTAATCCTGATGTTTCATTTGTGAAAAGGCAGCTGAAGTGTAAGTCTTGTTGACTACTGGATAATTTACCAGTATCATCACTATAAGTTGGCATGGTTTTTTTCAAATATACTTTAATTAAATTCAAGCTAGCAAGCTGAGAGCAAGAATAATATACAAGTGTGTCAGCCTTGTGTTCTAGAGACAACCTGCCCAAAAAGAATCCAAAAATCTATTATATTAATGCTTTTAAATCTTTGTGGAAGTTTTTAAAGTATGAAGTAACAATTTCTACACATTTTACCAATTTAAATTCATATGTCTGAAATATAATGAATATAATATTAATCTATCAGTCATGGAGATTTATCATAATATTTAAATAATAACCAATAAAAGCTTATGCAGGCTCGGCAGTGTACTGTTAATAATGATCTAACGATTGCACAATTTCACTACAGCCAACAAGCACAGGAGGACAAAGAAAATGACAAAGTCCCTGACCAGCTCTCAAGGTATTCTATTTGTCACAATTTGTTATTTGAAACCAGTTTGAATTCATTTTCAGTTAAACAAGAAAGAGAACTAGTACTCTTTACAATGTTACCACAATCAAAGAAATATCAATCAAATACATTATTTCACACCTGATTTTTACAAGGAGAGAAGATCTATCTCTATGTTATTTATTCCTGTACCTGTGTTCTATAGCTATATGCAGGGGATGCAAGGAGTGCAACAGGATGAGAATATGTTTTAGGAAAGCACATTTCAAGTAATCAAGGAGAGTAGAGAATTACATAAAAATAAAAACTTGGCAAAGAGAAAGGCTGACGAAGAGAAAAAAAAACCAAACCAAAAAAAATATTATGTTGAAAAAAAAAACAAACCCAGTGAGAAGATTAGTTAAAGGATGATGGCCAGGAAAATTTGCAGAGAGCTGATCAAACATGATGCAATGTTCAGCCCTCACTACTCTGTCCCATGTTACATACATCAACCACTTACTACAGAACAGAGAACACAAGACCTTGCTGAAGGCCAGAATTCTGTTTCTTGACTGTGTTTTTGGGAAAGGATTAGAGAGACTGGAAATTTAAAATAAATAAAGGAGAAATTGAGTGACTGTTTTTGCCAAACAGACTAAAATACCTATATTAATATGTTCTCTTGTCAGAAAATTGAAAAAAGGATAGCCCAGATCACAAAGATCCTTACGTTCACACTGTCAATATTAATAACAAATTTGTAATAATGTTTCCGTTTCATTGAAACAGCATATCTCAGAAAAAATTAACATTTCATTAAAAATGTTCCAAACAACTCTAGTTAGCATGCTGATGAAAAGTGCAGATGGTACTAAATTAGGAGGAATGGTGACATCCCAAGAAGAAAAAATAATAGAAAGAGCTAGATTTGAGCAGAAATTAGCAAATTCTGAAACAGATATGCTAGGGAATTTACTCATGGAAAATATTCCATAATATGTCTACTTCTCAGTGCAGATTGCCTTCCTAAGAGCCACTGTAACATAATTTTTGTGTTATATCAGAGAAAGAACCACAATGAGGTGTCAGGAGGGAGAAGATAATGTCTTTAGTAAGATGGAGTTGATCAGGCTTGAAAGTTTTCCAGGATTATGACTTGGTCAGAGTCATGATTAAAAAGGTTTTCATAAAACAACTCAAAATCCAAATTTGAAAGGAATTAAGTCGGAATAGTTTGGCTTAGAAATAATGTAGGTGAAGGTAGGGGGAGCATTTAACAAAAGGTAACAAAAAGCATGTCTGTATAATACAATACAATTTCTAGCTCATACTTAATTAGTCTAGCAAAAGAGCATTCCAATACAGCTGTAATTGCTTTCCACACCTGAAGGGAGGTGTTCAGAACTAGTTCATGAATCTCTGCACAGAGCTGTATTGCACAGTACAGGCAATACCTTCAGAACTAAAATCTAACAAGAAAAAATATGTGAAGATCAATTTGAAGTGCAGAAGGAGCCCCTCTCTCCTATAGAAATGTTAGTCTGGCAAGTGGGAAATTTAAATCAATAAAGACTGTTAAAAAGTTAAATTCTTATGCAGTCTGCTCCTGTGGTACTTGTCTTCTTTCAGCAATGCAATCTCCAAGCGTCATGCTGAATTTGAGAGACACGCTGAAGGCACCTACACCAGTGACATCACCTCTTATTTGGAAGGGCAAGCTGCGAAAGAGTTCATCGCTTGGTTAGTGAATGGACGAGGAAGAAGAGAGTAAGAATCCATCCATTCCTATTATTAAATTTTGCCTCCGATTTGGGGTTAGAAATCATATCTGATGAAACTTTGATGTGTTTTTGATCATTCTTGCTGTACTTCATGTCTTTCTTTTGTATTAGAAGATATTCTGTTGATAATCGACTACCACTTCACATTATTAAGTTCAAATACAGATTAAAACTTGTTCAGTATGCTGTTACACTCTAAAAGGTCAAGTTTTATTTAAGGTCAACACATCTAAAACTAAACCAGACATTCTTCCTCTAACTACCACCTTCTCCCTTCACATAACATTGCTTACAGTCTTCTTAACTGTCATTGAGATTATTCAAATCAGTGTCATCTTAGATTGCCTTCTCTTTTCCTTTAACAGTCCATCTTTTCCTCTGCAATATTTCCAAGATTAAGTTTTTTACCAATGTCATCAGGTGTACTCTATGTGCCAATGATCATTCCCAGCAGTAAGCAATAACTTCTTTTCCTCTTCCCATGCTTCTCAGTCTCCCCAAGCTGCTGCTGCCACAACTATCATTTGCTGTAACTTATCTTCCTTTTTAAGATGCCTCTGACTCTTGTGCTATGGTTTGCAGTTCCCTGGACACAATGCTCCACTAATGGTTTTATCTTCCTGTGATTTCTTTCATTTCTGTCTTGTTCTCCATACACTTATTGCAGATTTCTCTATGATATCCACTTCATGTACTCCCTCATGACTCTACATCTTTTGTCAGGATGGTCTTACACCTAGAATGTCACTGCCTTTGGTCTCTTGCAGGCACCTTCCACTCATCTATTTACAGCTCTGCATGGTTAGGAGCTATACCATGTAGCTGCACTCCCCACTTTTAACTGTTCTGTACTTATTTGTGCCTTTAGACTGTAAGCTCTTTGGGGCAGGGATTTCAGTTCATCCTCTGATTAAATATTCTACCAGCTGTAAAGTTTTATGTAAGTCTCTCACATTACATAAAAACAATAATAATAATAAAATACAATCTGTAAGACAAGATTGTGTGTTGTAGTTAAGGAAGACTAAATAGGTTAAAGTTTTGTAAATACTGACAATTTCCTGAAAAAAAACCAGAGTTAAATAAATTAGGTCAGCCATACAGAGAAGGGAAAAGCTGGTTCCCCTTCCTAGTTATGTTCAGACTTCCACTTGTTTTTCTGTCATGTTTTATTTTCATGAGCAGAAATAGGGTATTTCTGTATCCATTTGAGAGAAATACAACCTCAACTGAACTTAGAAACCTAGATGCGCAAATAATTGTTGACAACCCTTCTGCTTTCCAATATTTAGTACTATTTTTGGTTTAACTTGTATATAGCCTTCCTTGAAATGAACCAGTCTGCCTGTCATTGGATCCATGGCCCAGGGTGCTTCAGCATCAGCCCACGTTAATGAAACCCATCAAAATCTTCCTATATTTGATGGGATGAAACAAAAGGGGAAAGTTTTTTAAATCAAACTCTGGTTTAGATAAACTGGTTTTCCAGCAGTCAAAAAGAATAGAACAAGAATCAGGATCTGATTCCAAGTATAAAATACAACATTCTATGATTTTACATCAAGCAAGCACTTAGGTTTTATACAGGTGCTTTAAGAGAGCTATTTCAACCACCCTGCCCCCCTCAAAAAATTACTGCTCTTAATAATTCTTATTAAAAATAAGAATTCTTATGAAATATAATTTTAAGTAAATAAAAAGGCCTTTTGTCCAACTAAAACAGAAAAAAGTATGAAAAATTGACTGTAATGTTTTAGTAGCGGTATTCCTTAAATAACAATTCTTAGTAAATGTACTGATGCCTAATCTACATGGCATAGACAATGCAGACTGAGGTATATTTTTGCATGTATGGCTTTTTCAAAACTGCTAGAGAGTTTAGGCTCACTGGAAGGAACAGCTGTCTGTTTTGAAAAGAGTGCCTCAAAAGATGTTCTGACATGCGTCGTGCTATACTGAGCCGTAACATCAGGCTCAACCCTTAACTCCTTAAAATCACAGTGAATGCACAGTCCATTAGAACTCTGAAATAAGGCCCTTTTAAATGGTTTGTTTGTTTTGATCCACACATTGTTGATAATTTTTTACCTTTGAAGTTTCCCAGAAAAAGCTCTTGTGGCTGAAGAAATGGGTCGAAGACATGCAGATGGCACTTTCACGAGTGATATCAACAAAGTCCTTGATGACATGGCTGCCAAAGAGTTCCTAAAATGGCTAATTAACACAAAAGTTACCCAAAGGTGCCTGAATTTTATACTGTTCTTAATATATTGATGTTTAAAATGTATTTGTCACACCTGGGGAAAATACTACTAATTTTTCTCTTAGTTATTGATATATCTGTAGTACGGTGCAAACTTTGTTACAAACAGATGAAGAAGGATAGGAGACTAAGTGGAACTCATTCCAAATATTATTTGAATTTTTGTCAGTGGTGAACCTCTCTAATAATTTGCTATTTAACTTGAAAGTAGTTTTGCCACTGAATGTTACCAGAAGTAAGGTCATATGAAATTACTGAAAAATAAAACTTTGCTTTGCATGGACATGATAAAATCAGAAATATTTATTGGTAAAATTACACCAAATTGACTATTCTTTAAAGACTGTGATATAAAACACTGCCTTAAGTGCAGCTGGTCATTAGGGAACAGTGCTGTGACCTGAGTTCCTGCCACGTGACTCTTTAGGGACCCTGCTTTAGTTTGCCTGTATGTAGGCAAAGCAGCATTTTCTAAATGAGCACTGCAAACAGGTTAATATTTGGGAATTATTCATTAAAATAAACAAAGCATTTAATAAATAATTAAATGCCAACTCAAGACACGTGGGACTAGCCACATTTTGTAAAAAGTTGGATATCCCCTTTGCATTATTAAAGCACCCAAAAAGACTAGTCGATTTTGGAAATCTGAAAAAAATATTGTCTCGAAAAATTTAGAAGGTGTAGTTAAAATAGTTTATATTAACATATTACTATTTTTATGTTTGTAGTTCATCATTGAAACAAACAATTTAGGAAAAGAATCTATTAGAAACTACTAAAATGCTTTTCCTTTAGGAATAATTGTTTTCAATCTGTTATTAGAGAGAGGCATTGAGAGGTCTGTGGAACTAACATCTGCTCACTCTTAAACAGAAAAAATATGTTCCACACATATTTCATAAATCTTGGGAGACTTCTATTTCCTAATTGCTGCTGGTTTTTTTTCTTCTTTCTTTTTTTGTTTTTTTCCCAGAGACCTTCTGGAAGAATACCAGTAAAAGTGCAGAATAAAATGGGATAAATGAAGACCTTCATTTCATCAACTGCCAGTTATTAAGAGATTCTGAAATCTGTATTCTGTCATTTACATTTGGTGTAACAAAGCTATGTCACCTTGCATGCCAGGAAATACTTGTACTATAGTTTAGTGTTGCCAAAGGTTTATATATGGAAAACCTGTTGTCTTAAGGATGGTTTTCTTAACAGCTTTAAGACTGTGAAAGTTCAATAACTTCATATTTTCCGTTTATTAGGACTAAAGCAACTCCATTTATATTTAAGGATAAAATTATTTTTCTAAAAAATTTACTTCTACACACAAATTATTCAATCACCAATTATATGTGTTCTTCATAAGGGGCTGGCAGTTACAAATGCCTGAGAAGTGAATATCCCTTTTAAAACCTTTGTTATAAAAAGGCTAAGCTTTAAGGATATTAAATGATAGCCTTAAATAAATTTTTTTCAAGCTTCTTTTCTGTTGACTTCTCATCTGTATATTCTGTGTTCCTCTTTGCAGTCCATTTCATTTTATTTTAATATTTTAGTGTCACTGGGATCTTAGAAGTGGTTTGTTTGGAATGATAAAACAAATTCAGCATTGTTTTGTCACGTTTTCTCCGCAATGTCACGTTTTCTCCAGAAAAGAGCTGTGTGAACTTTGAACTATCAGGTGGAAAGTAAATCATGTACGATGAAACTAGAGGGGGAAACATGACTGAAGAGACAATTATTCTTCATTAGCATAAATTCTGGCTCAGAACAGGAGGACAGCTGTGAAAAATGTTAAGTGCAATATACTCCATGTGTGGGAACTGCCCCGGAACTTCTTCAAATTTCCTAAGATTACCAAGTCAAACCAACACCCTCTAATCTGTGTTTTATTCCTTCCTTTCTTCTTCCTCTGAGAATCACTTTTATGTGCTGCTACCTCCTACTTCCAATGACTTCTCCCCTTGCTATTTTAGCAATATACCAGGGATCTATATTAAAATGTACTAAAGGGCAAGTGATTTAAGAGAAATCCAATAGTCTTAACAAGTATCTAGTAGAAGTTGACATGAAGTAGGGCCATTGTTGAATCAGAATTAGTATCTATAGTCTTTGCTAGGAATAAAATTTTTGTGGGAATAAGTTTTTTAAAAGCATCTGAAACTTCCACTTATAATCTAAAATTTCTGGGAAAATATTAGCTCATTCTTCCAAAGTGCTATAGGAATGAGTATTGCATAATTTCAGATCAGAACAGATCATACCCAATTTGGCACCTTGACAGCAACAGAAAGCTGTTCTAACATCCCAACTTTAAACAATTTAAACTCAAGAGAATCTTGCACTAAAAAGAAAAATAAAATCATAGCATCCAAAATACCACTGGAGATAAAAAAAAGAAAAAGGAAAAAAAAAAAGGTGGAAGCTATGTATACATATTATTTGTTTATTTAATCCCATTTGTACACAGTGGTTTGGGCCCAAGTGGAAGTGGAAAAGATTCAGTTATACACAGTTGGATACATATAGTCCAGGATAAAATGGTAACACTTCTGTTTCCAAAGACTGGACAACTGCCTTTGAAATATTTTATTTCACTTTGTCTTGGATATTTTAGTATTCTGAAGGACAGGATTCCTCAGTTACAAATCCATTTTTCCATGGTATCTGTCACCAGGGATTTTGAGCCCCTCCTCGTGGTGGTTTTGTCAGCTATGAAAATACTGGGCTTTCCTCAATTTTACAAATTATATGCCTTAGGAACAGAGAGATATAAATTATTTTCTCAAGTTTATGCAGCTTTTCTGGAACACAACAAAAGCATTTAACCTCTAATTTTCTAAGTCCCAATCTAGAGCATGAATCAAAGGTAACCCTTTCTTCACAAGTGAGATGAAGCTGAGCTTGTAATCAGAAATATCAAACACATGTTTCAGCTCAACAGGACTAGGATTTACATATCCTGAAATCACAGAGTATGTCCATATGGCACTGGTAATAAGGTATGCCCCAGATATTTCTCACACATGCTACATGAAACTCAGCGAATAGTATAAATATAGGGAGAAATAAGTCACAATCTCTTTGTCTTCACTACACAATGGCTGGAGTCTTCTGTGTATTGCACATGTGCTGCCTTCAACTTCCAGATGGCCTTATATTTAAAAGTGCTCCCACTGTATTTTATTTGCTGAGTGTACAGCATCTTTCCTCTTCCATACTATTCATTAAGTACCTGTAAAAATAAGCATATTGCCGTAAAACAAGACAACTACTTGGAATTCATACAAAAAATAAACAAACAAACAAACAAACCCCACCCTGAGATACTCTACCCATTCAACTGTGCTCAGAGGACATTTAAAAATCTGTAGTTCCCAGGAAAATAATTTTCTAAAGACAAAGACATAAACTTGAAAGAACTAAGCGACAGTTGCTACTAACCATATTGAAATCGTTGTCCCAGTGACATAGTCACATAAAACAGGGATTTTTCTGTCTTGATTTACAGGTAACGCTCTCTTCACAATCCTCTCAAACAGAACCAATGCAAAGATGTGTTACAAAACTGTCATGCCATTTCAACTTTAAATGCAAAAAAAAAATGAAACTCCACTGTTCAGTGGAGCCACTGAATGCATACAAAACTTTATCCAGCCCATATTTTGTCTCCCACAGCAACACATCGAGAAATCTGGAATACATCATTGCACCTGTAAAGTAAGCTGTACACATTTTAGTCACAATTTTTTTTTTATTCCATAGAGAGCTTAAGTTTTTTGCAGTTTGACTCTTAGAAATATTTCTGGAGGAAAGGCTCAAATATATAAACAGATGTCTAAAAAAGTTGTAAGTTTTACTGAGGCTAGAAGTCTGAGGAAGACATTGCATCTGGCAGGTCCACCAGCTGTTTGGGAAAGTCAACCTCAAGCCAAAAGCTGTATTTTCATTCTTTTCCAGTAAGCAGCTCTTTGCAATCATGCAACTTCTTTATGAATACAACTGTGTTGAACATACAAGATGATGCTACAGCTTCTCAAATTCCATCCTGTAGCAGCTACTGCTGGATAGTCATTTGTTTAATTTCTTGGCTTGGCGCTAATACATATCTGACTACAAAAGAACACCACAGTATAAAGTAACTTGAAATATTTAGCTGGAAGAAGTTTTTTAAGTCTCAGGCTTTCACAAAAGACAATCTGACCAAGAACCAGAAGCACAACCATAACAATAATTTTTGGGATCGTGGGTGTTTTGGTGAGGAAGAACTTGGGATTTATTTCAAGTTGTAGAGAATCACTGTTAGGAACTATTACAACTAAGTGGAAAACATATTCTGCTTTACTGACTCCTACTGGATCACTCAGGTGGCTCTGCCTACAGATTTGGGTCCGGTAAATCTCTCTGGCATGAACAGAGTCAGAGGCACTACAGGTTACTAAAAATTTGATCTAGACATAGGAACCCAGATTCCCAAAGGTGCTTCAAATTGTGTTCCCACAGAAACCAGCAGTAGCCAGCCATATGCATTGACAGTACTGCTCCTTTTTTTCTCCTTAGAATTCATCACTCAGAAACTTTAAAACATGGCAGATAATCTCTCAAAATATTACTAAACTGCAGCTTTGCTATGAAAAGCTATAAATCATTCAGGTACATTTTTTCACAAGACTGACATAATTTGACTGCTGTATTTTGAGACACTGTGATGATCACTACTTAAATGTTTAGGGGGGAAAAAGCACGGATTGGCTAAATTATATCTATATTGTGGTTCCTACTCATTAGGAAAAGGAAAATTCACTTTAGGGTGAGGGGTAGTGGTGTTTGTTTTTCTTTTTGATTGTTGATAAGACAAACAGATGCACAGTATACCAGATTGATATTTAAGTGGAGCTGTAAGACATTCTGAAACATTGGTCATGCATCTTAGAGCATATAATGAGATGCTACTTTGAAAAGTAATGTAAAACACTGTCATTTCACTGTGATTTTGCTTTATAGAAGCGGCCTTATCTGTACTTAGAGATTAGTGATTAGCAAGCTGTGAAACTGCAGCAGGTTGGATGCTCCACAGTAAATGTACACTGTGCTACCTGGAACCACTGTCAGGGCACTTTACTGACATTCCTAAGGTCATCTGATACAGCCAGCACAGCATAAATTCATAACTAGTACCGACTGCTACCTTCAAGGAGAATGGTATACAACAATGAGCAAGAACATGTTTGTATCTAAATGAAGTCTGTTCCCTCCCATATAGACACATCTTTAATGTTTGCAAACACTTTGGTTATACTAAAGGAGACTTTTTATGACAAAAAGCTATTACCCCATTCCAGACACAGTTTTCTTAAGAAACAACAGTAAAATATTAAATACTGTGCTCCATCTGCAGAAGTAGAATGAAGGAGCAAGCAGCATAACCTTTCTGAAAGCTTTGACAAGTACTTTGAAAGCAGGTCTAAGAACATTTGCTATTTCCCTTGACTTGAAATTTTACTTCAACAGATCATATACTTTTTCTGCTACATTTCTCAACTTGTAAAATACCTGCATCTGTCTCTGGTAGCTACTAGTGTTCTGCAGTTAGAAGGGGAAAAGTGAACATGGATAAAACCAAAAGCACCACTTATAATTACTTTTTGGAAGCTAGAGGTCTTAAAAATAATTTAGAAACTCAGCCAGTTTGTTTAATAACTGGTAACATTCAGCTTTTTAAACAATCAAAGACTTCACAGTTTTGATTTACAGGTTATTCTGTCTTTTCCAACAATTTGTCCTACTTTCTCAGCAGACACTCTAAACTCTCCTTGGAAAGGGAATTGTTTTATGTAACAAACAAGGGTCATCTTCAGCACTACATTTTAAACTTTTGTCCTATACTTCCATTTTCTGGTCTTAATTTAAAAACCCACTTAGCAGGCGTACACAACTATCTCCAGCGCTTAAAAAAACCTAGAAATATAAGCCCTGCCTGCAATTTTATCAGTTTTTTTCNCAGGGCAGGGCCGTGCCGCCGTCGGCTGACCGGGCTTCTCTTGCAGAGCTTCCTGAAGTGGCTGCTGGGGCTCGTGGGGGTCGCCGTGGTCGTCGTGGCCGTCACCGTGCCCCTGGTGCTGCTCACCCGCAGTAAGTGCGCGGCGCGGCCGCGGCGGCGGGCGGAGGGGCGCGGCGCGCCGCGCGGG